>CM031609.1:81407764-81429101 GCA_018398815.1 Conus ventricosus | reverse complement strand
GAATTCTTGTTTGTGCCCAATTTTTTAAGTATACGCCAATAATCTACTCATTGTTCGTATTAATGTGTAATGCGGCAGCCCCGTGGTGAAAGCATCAGTAGTAAGTCAACATGGCTTTTGTCTAGCTCGCCAATCGTTGGACTGTTCTTGGACGCTTTAATCGGTTGTAGATTTGTTTCCTCATCCCACGTGTAAACATTGACAGTTATTGGTTTGTTTTGTTCTTCAAACTGATCAATTTGGTCTACACTAACAGGAAAGGACACCCCACTAAAGTTAAGATCATTGATGTAAGGTTCATAGTTAGACACTCTCTCTGCGTTTTTGCGGACGTGATGCAGCCTTGCAAGAACACACCACATAAAACATTTGTCGTCCGAATTCTTTATGTTTAGAACTGCTCTTTTTGCAACTAATGCTGGAGGTAGTGGAATGTAAGACCTGCCTACAATCGGTGCATACTTAGACTGTTTTAATCTAATCTCTAAGACTTCGCTCTCTGACCAGCCGGAGCCTCTCATTTTGGCTTCTTCAGCGGCCACATCAAACTGTGTAAGCAGTTCGTCTGCCCAACCGGTGTTAAGTCATTATGAGAAAGAATAACCTGCTGTTTAGTTGAGACCCAAACTTTTAGGTTTTCTTCATTTATTGTTATATAGTCGATTAAAACAGCTAACATTACTTTAACTGGCGGGTCTATTGTTAGTTTACCTGGAACTTGAGAAATAGCATGCACAACACTTGCCTGTACGTTTGTCGGATCAATGACTTCTAGATTAACATCATTTAAAGCTTTTGACAAACGCTCTCCCTCGAGCATTCCTTCAAACAATTCGTCTGGTCCTTCATATATCTTATCCATGTTGAGTTTCTTTTCTAACTCAAAATATTTATTTAAATTAAAAAAAAATAATTAATCAGAATCAATATCGACGGTCTTTTTGTGCTTGGACTCATAAACTAAAGTATAAACGCCCTTTGATGTTGTTACTGTGAGCTGTTTAGAACAGAGTTTAATGTCTCGTTTACTTTTTTTAAACATTCCTTTTTTATCTGCTCGGCGTCTGGCTGTTGAGAAAAACTTGCCCTCGCCTTTTTTTGAAGATCAAACTTTTGTCTTTTATAATCATCAAAATCTGCCTGTAAACGACTAAATTCTTCATCCGTGATGTTTGAGTCAACTATTACTTTATTTATTGTCAGTTTGAACGAACTAAGTTTAGCTGTTATTAGCTGAACCATAGCTGTGTGCTTTTGGAGTTTAGTTTTTAATTTTTTGCCAGCAGCACTTACAGCTAATGAACACAGACCGAGAGTTAAAGATAAACCACCTAGAGGTAAAGCTGCGGGTGCACCAACACCTGTTGCTAAGAGACCAACACTTGTCCCTGCTGATAGTGCACTTAGAGTTGATGTTCCAGTATTAACATATGTAACAGCATTAAAGGCAGCAGAATACCTTCGTTTGGTTTTGCTGTATTTTGAAAGGTCCTGCTCTAGTTTTTGTTGCATTTGTGTAATGTTAGTTAATCTGAAGGTTTTTATGTTAGGGGTTTCTACTATCTCTTCTTTTGGCGACTCTGTAGGCGCTTTTGGATAAACGTGAACAGACATGCTTTTTTAAAAAATTAAAAATAATTTAGCCTTCTATATCTTGAAACCTGTTATCTAGAATATTCAGCTGCACATCATATATTAAAAACAAATATACATTAAGCGGTTTATCGTCATCTTTTTCTTTGTCAATTTGAATGTTTATTACGTCTTTAACAGTTCTCCCACTTCCATGCAACTTATTATCCTCTGTCAATCTTAGGTCAATCCAATAAACCGTATTTTGTTGTTAAATAATCATCGAGTCTTACACTGTGAAGATGAAGATCTTTAGACGCAAGGTCTGCTGTTGGATTTCTATGCCTCCCACCTCCGAACAATTTTCTTATTTCATCAAAATGCTGATAAGGTCTAAGCCCGCTAGCGTAGATTTGGTTAGACTACCATCAATTGTACATTGCACTTTCGTTATTTTAGGATTAAGAAACTTTTCAGTTTGTCTTTTAAATGGTTCTTCATCTCGCACAGCAATAAAATACCTTTGACTGATTTTGCTAAGACACTAAAACTAAAATTCCATATAGTGTCTGCCCTGCTTTTAGGATGTGTAGAATGGTGATCCACTCTTTCGTAATATATTGCTAATTTTGACTGATATTTTTGCTCAATCAACCTTGCTAAGTTAGAGTTCCTAACAACGTCAAACTCTAACGCGATGTCAGAAATGCTGTACTTTGCTTCGGTGTCTGTTGTTGATCTGATAACACGTTTGTATTCATTAAAAGTTAGTTCATATGACAATCTGTCTTTTAATGCTCCTTGAAAGTATGGCGCATGCGCACTTAACAACTCAAAATCCAAGGGGATAGAAAAGCGATTTCCATACGCATAACTTACAGCTGCATGCTTTTTGCCGCTTTCAGCATCTGAGGCGCCTATTCTGTGTTTTAGTGCTTCATTATTATCTATTCCTTGAAACGCAAGATCAGCCCTTTCATTCTCGGTTAGCCATAGATCAGAATAGGTTAAAAATATGTCAGCATTATGTAAAGAAAATATTTCTTTCCCCTCAAGTTTTATAGAAATTTTCTTAACAATTGCCCGCCCCAAATTCTGCACAACTGTCCTGGTTGTGTCTGTTGATTCGAGTTCTATTTTGAAAGTAAGTCGCGTAGAGCCTGGCACAATCACGTCATCTGCTCCTAGGTTTGGAAATTTAACAGTAAGAATTTGATCTGCATCAATAGTAGATGGATTATTTGGAACAATAATATTCTGTTTATTTCCCTTCACGCCAAAGGGCTCTTGCAGTCTTCTACCGGGTCAAGAAATGAACCATATGTTTGCGACATTTTTATAAAACAAAATAAAAAGTAATTATTTAAAAACATGGCAGGAATTGAAGTGAAGAAGCTTTTTTGATCCTGGAGACAACATGAGTGAAATGACCCTTTGACCAGCTCGCTCATTGCACTCAATGCGCTGAATTAACAGAACGTGGGATCCTGGAAGACATGAGTGAAATGATCCTTTGACACAGCATCGCTCAGCGCCCTCATTGCAGCGTGAATTAACAGAAAGCCATGTTAGATCATTGTACCAAAATTTAGGCATTGAACCTCCCGAGTTTTAGACCCTAATGATTTTGACCGAGATGATGATGGCCATTTGTATGTAAAAACGATCCAGGAAAACGTGTTAAGCTTACGCATAAACGAGACCCATTAAAGTTTTTAGCCATGAGTACACTTAGACAAAGACTCCCTGAGCGTACAAAATCGCCTTGGCATTGCTAAACCAAAATTAGATAAGGATGCAGTTGCTAAACTTCAAAACAGCAACAAGAACTCCCAACAGATAGCCAAATGCAAAACATAGAACTTCAGATTCAAGTCAAGCAGCAGGGGAAATAAATCAAACAATAGAAACCAGTTTTTCCGAAGAAAAACGCATTAAAACAATTATGATCCCCATTACCTGATGCGAGAATTATTAGCCCTTGATCGTACTTTAAGAACCATCAAGGCGAATTAAAAACAATTTTGCAAAACTGGTGAACTAGATAAGCATATAAAAAGAGAAAAAGAAAACCTCGTTGAGGCTGACGACTCCAACTTAGGCGTGAGATTAAAGAAAGAATAACCCAAAAACTAAAAGACTTGAACAAGAAAGATCAGCAAGACTAGAAGTGTTGACTACTAACCCAGAACAATTACGAACTCAAGTGAAGAATAAGAGAAAACTATCGAAAAAATTTATATGAAAACACGACGCTAGCAGAACGAATAGAACACTGTTTAGAGAGCAAGGAGTCACATTAGCAAGCGTTATAACAGCCTTAGGATTTGCAATAAGTACGCTGGTGATGGCTATTACGGGTGGTGGGGTGTGGGTCAGTGCCTCCACCTGATAAATCATGGGTAAAAAAACAGCTTGATCATCTTGCGGTTTATTAAAAAAATTAGCCGGTAAAGCCGTGGATGCTTTACCAGGTATATTAGGGGGTGTGTTAGCTGGCTTTTGTCTACTGCTGGCAAAGTAGTTGGCTTTATGGCCGAGCACTTATGGGCATTAGTTCTCTTAATAGTCGGGTTAATATTTAGTAAAAATAAAGACGAGTAATCCTATGCCCTCGTTAATACAACAAGTGCTGTCTTTTCATATTCTTGGTCCATCGCGAACAAAGTCCTGCGTCTTCAAGGTGGCTTTAGGCTTTGGACTGGGGAGTGGATGGCTTATTCTTGGGTGTTTGTTTACTGCTTCGCAATATTAATGGCTCAGAATTTATTCTCGTTTCTTTCCGACCTTCTGTTCATTGCCTGCCACAAGGCTTTCATTATTGTAGTTTATTATTACGCCTATCTGGAGTTGAGGTCAGAAGGCAGCAATGTATAAACGTGCCAACAGAAAGTCTACTTCGATCTTGCGTATTTGTAAAACATTTGGTACCTTTGTATACTTGAAGGTAAATAATGTAGAATTAATGGCGGCCTCTAAATTTGCCTACGTATTGTTTTTGTTGCGATCAAAACAGTAGAAGGATCAGTTATGCTCGATCTCGTTTGTGCTTGCGAACCTAGCAAACACCAATCGTAAGTACGCACGAGTCGTTTATCGTTCTATTCCCGCCTATAGTTAGGCCCCTTAGAAGGGTCTAGATATAATTTGTCCCTGCTGTTTTATGCTCTTGCTCTATGGCCCCGAGGGTGAACACCTGTGCCTGAAGAGAAAGATGGTGTACGGAGGATTTTCCATCATAGTTATACTTTCTGTGGCACGCCCAAATATAAGGGGTGCCTTAGCCATGATTACGATCCAATTTTGTCCTAAAGCCTTTCCTTAACATTAATATTGAATTGTTGAGATCCTTTCAACAAGTCCTTCATGTCTTTCTGTTGCTGAATGGATTAAACGGTTTGTCATTTGGCAATGGCGCTTGCAATTCAGTCAAAATACGTCTGAAGGTGTAATAGAAATGAAATCTATACACTGACCTCACCAAAGGAACAGGGTGATTTAAATAAATCACATACGACACTCCACACCCAGTTGATGCACAAACACAGCAAAGTTTAACGGGTTTCGATAAAACTGCATCGGATAAACTAAACCACGCTTTGGGATGCGGTCGTTTTTAATAGGAGGGTTAAGATAGCTTTTCAATGGAGTACTAACCTTTACTGAAAGGCGTCAGACTGAGTCACAGAAATGTCAAGAGTACAGTTGTTATTTTTTTAAGATTGTAGTGCGCCCCAGCAGAATATTTTGCACAGTATATAAATGCAGTCCTTTTATTTGTTTAAAAAAATGTTTGTAACAATAACAACCCAAGACCGTCCTTCGTTTCTAGAACATGCTATTGATAACGATTGCGGAACCAAAACGGTCGCATTTCCATGAAAATTTTTACAAAGTCGTAGGTTTAATATAAGCAAAGCCAAGGAGAATAACAAGATTCTAAAACTTGCCCAAAACAGGGGTCAAAGTTAGCCAGTTAACAATACCTGATGGTTATTACGGGTTTTGCTCACTAAAAAGAAGCAATGAGTAACTTCGACATTACTCTCAAACTTAAACAATGCAAATCTAAAAACAATGTTAACATTCAAGCCTGAAGTAGTAGGAGGTTACTATTTTTGATAAAGAGCTAGCTAAAATGTTAGGCTTTGCAGTGGGCAAACATAGATTTAGAGTTACACCAGCAAAACTACTTATGAGGGGGAAAATCCGCTCGATCTTGCATTACATTCATTACTCTATGTTCATTTGGATGAGCTAAGCACTGATGAAAACTTATATGATGGAAGGCCCTCAACTGTTTTAAGAGCTCTTCCATCTGGGAAAGCTGCATATTGCGATTATAAATTATACAATTCCCTAATTTACAGTTAAAAGATTAGTTTGTGGGAGGGTCGGATCATTTAATATAAAAAATCACAGACAAACGGGGAAGAAGTCGTAAAATATGATAACCTGCACATTGTTTTAGAAATAAAATAATATCTACTAAAAAATAATGTCGCGGGGCCAGAAGAACGGGAGTTACATTGGCGCCTGTGAGGTGTTAACTTTTAAATTAAAAAGACCTTGCGACGTTACGGACTTTTAACAGAACGGTAAGATAGGCGCTTTTTTATGGTTTTGAGTACACTAAAGATGGTGATTAAAAACGCAAAGAGGGTTTGGGGACCGCAAAAGGTTTCCTAAACTAGAACAACTGCGCAATGTAGAAGCAAATAATGCTGGCCTGTATGAATAAAATATTTCGAAAACCTGACAGCAAATGGCATTTAGAACCATATTTAGAATGGGACATAAAATTGAATTCATAAGCCCATTTACATTTTTTAGCCGACAAAAAAGTTTCAGAAAAGCACTCAACTCTGGCCCTTTAATGTAAGTCTTATGGGCCCGAGACAATAGTCGAAAAGAGATTGAAATAACGCCGTATGGGAAAAAACATACATCCTCCACAGAAAAAAAACGGTTTTAAAACTATGGAGCAGACTGGTTGTGGAAAAACAATATTTATCCTCGACCTATTACAAACAGTTTATCGCTATAATTTTGATCATATTGTGATTTTCTGTCCAACACTTAAAAGGAACAAAGCATATCATGATAGAAGGTTTATATGGACGGATGATAACATATATTTAGTTGATCCTAGCAATAAACTGAGTGAGTGTTTAGAACGCTTTTATAGACTGTTTGAAGGAACACAGGCACTATTTATTATAGATGACTGTTCGGCAGAAAGAGACATAGTTAAAAAAAGAAATACTTTATCAAAACTGGCTTTCAGTGGAAGACATGATGGATAAGTGTGTGGATTTTATGTCAAAAATATAATTCAGTTTTAAAAGACTTTAGAGAACAGTTAAAGACTGTAGTTTTATTTCACATGAAAGACAGAGACTCATTTGATGAATGTTTGCGCGAAAATGATGTTATTGAAAATGATCAGGAAAAACACAGGATTAAGCAAAAACTAAAATTTAAAAAGTTTAGTAAATTAGTATTGAAAACGGATAATCCAACACAATATGTTTGTTTGTAGGGTCGTTATTTTTTGGTTATTAAAGTCTTACTTGTTAGAGAACTAATAAATGCCGCTTCTAGGGCACTTTCGCCCGAAACTAGTTGAGGGCGAAAGTGAGTTAGAAGCGGCATTTATTAGTTCTCTAAGGCCATGTTGTAGAATGCTGGTTACAGAAGACTAAGAAAATTACATCCATGAAGGCAGTATTCCAGATTGTACATAAAGGGAATAGAAAAGGACATTCACTTCGAGCCTGTTGACAAGGGGGTGAGTTACCCTTGCAGTGACAGACAGACACATAAGAGAGAAGATGCAATTGTCGTAACAATACAATTTCCCTGACTCCAACTTTCACTGGTGGTCTAACACAATCTCCAGCATTCAATTCTTATTATTATTAAGAGGTAGTTTCCATTTCGAGTTCTTGTGTATTTTAACCTCTTAATTGCAAACAATATTTACAATAAAGTTACAATGATTTCTTTAGATATTTCGTTCACCACGTTTTCTCACAACAACATTTCATGAAAGATTAGCACACACTGATCAACATAAAAAGCACCACAGACTTCAACCTTAGACGACAAGAACTTCAAATGATATTATCAGCCAAGGCCAACAAGGCCACACAAAACATTTTCTTCAAGTTGACCACCAGACCACACTATTTCCAAATAATTAACATTACCCCTCAAGGCCACAAGTAAGTGATCAAAGTCTTCCACTTTCAAAGCCTCCCGATCTAACTGAGACCTCAGTCAATCAATATTCGTTTCATTCATTTTTTCCAGTCTTAGACATTCAGTCTGATACTAATTCATTCTCTTTTTATTTTGTCACATAGGGTACTTAAGGGGGCAACTTCTTTCACAGAGAAAAATCGCTGCAACAGAAAAGACCGACACTTTTGTTAATAATCATTTTCAACTTTTAGATAATATCTCTTTCTACTCAGGTTTTTGGTGCTTCCAAAACATTAGGAAACCTATGCAATTTTTATGTTTACCTTTTCCTTTTCACGTTTAGACCTGTACTGGCAATTTGATGCCTTATTTTACAATTACAGTGTACTACAGAGGTGAAGATGACTCCCATATAGCACCTCTAACACAGCCCCGATAAAATATTAGTACAGTTGAGGCCACTCTCCTCTCTCTCTCTCTCTCTCTCTCTCTCTCTCTCTCTCTCTCTCTCTCTCTCTCTCGAACTGTCGAACACCTCTGCTGACACTGACTGCTATCTTATCCAGCCAGTCCAGTGACAGCCAGCGAGCACTGTTATCCTGTCCGTGTAAAAATCATGCTTTTCTTAAAGTCAAGCCAAAATCATGCTTTTCCTGCATTCACTGCACTCACAATAGTCGGTGAGGAGGGAGAGGGAGGGTAGACTTCACCCCCCCCCCCTCGGGGTAACCAGACTACGTCTAAAATGTGCTCCTGGATGTGCTGAATCCATTTATTCATGTTAACAGAGAAAACAAAATTGGGGATGGTCTTGGAATTATTGCCCTTGCCGCAAGGGTACCTCCCTAAACCTCTTTTCGGCAATTGCATTTTCAATACGTAATCAAGTGGTATTAAAACTCAGAGAACTATTTCTTATTTCTTTTTGGTTATCAAAACCAATTAGTAGGCATCATAAAAAGCGCATTACAAATAATAGTAAGGCTGTATTTCGGCTTTAGTAATGCATGTTCTTCGCACAGTTATTTTCATGACTAAAATACGATGTCATCTCTCATTTTTAAACCATATTTTAAAATTCGTTACTTGAAAGATATTTACATAAACTACAATATATTACAATAATATTGACTACGTTTGAAGGTTCTAGTCTAAATAGGTATGTCACCATTGCAAAAAGGTCACCCCTACCCCCCAAAACTGGAATATCACCCACAGTCCTATATGCGTCAGTCCTAACTGAAACCCACACAACATTACTTGATTTATGAAATACAGCGAGTGTCACGGTCGCTAAGCCGGACGGCCCTACCACCCCTACCCACGCCTATTACACACTAGAGCAGACAACACAGCACACTAACACAGCTTTACAATCATGCGCACTTCTTTATTTCACACACACACACACACACACACACACACACACACACACACACACACACACACACACACACACACACACACACTATGGCACCACCACTCACGTCCATCCACAACGACATACCGGTATCTCACTTCTTCACTGACCCACACTACCCTGCTACGACCCTGAGAACCTTAACCTATGCTAAAGCACCAGTTGCGGTATATCACTGTGACCTAGGGACGCAGAGATAGCCCGCACACGTGGTGGCTAACTACTAGGGACAAGGACTAACCCAAGGGACTCTAATCTCTAAACTACTACCACCCACACCTCTCCCCAGGACCCACCCTTCTCTTTTGACCCTGGACCACTACCGCACCGGTCACTGCGTCCCAAAGGGAGGCAACGACAAGTACCCTACACCGTGCTGGCCACTACGTCCCAAAAGGAGGCAGTAGCTAACACCCTTAACCCTACTGCCTAACGCTACAACCCTTTCTACCACAACCATGGGACAACCCATCCCAGCCCGGAGAGCTCCAGTCCTCGGCGCTGTACTTGGCCCCTCACAGGCTGACACCTCCCCGGAAGACTCTGCACCCCGGCGCTGACCGTGGCTCCCCCGCGGCCGACCTCTCCCCGAAGACTCTACACCCCGGCGCCGACCGTGGCTTCCCCGCAGACTGACTCCTCTCCCGCGCTGGGCAACACCCAACGCACACCAGACGCCCTCTCGACGAGTCCGGGACTCGAAGGACTCCTCATCCTCTGAAAGCCCCGCCGGACCCCGAGGGTGAGGAAGGTCTGGTGCAGCGCCCTCTCACAGGACGCCCGAACAGGGAAGAGCAACAGGTGGCTGGAGAACTTCCGGAAGAACCCAGGTAGCAGGAGGAGAACTGCCTCACAGACGGCAGACGGCCTGGATGGTCTCCCTCTCCCGGGAAAACAGCAGGCAACGGAAAACCGCCGCTCACCTGCCGGCACGCGGCAGTAGACTGCGGTGGTCTGGCCCCAGCCTCAGGACGGAGCAAGATACCTGCTGACACAACTGTAGGCCACTACTGTAATTTTGCTACCACCCAAGTCATAAAGGCCCATAGGCTACCTGGTAAAGCTTTAACTCTCATCTCCCTTGCCTACTTCCCACGCGGGCATGAGAGTGACCCCTTGAATTTCGAATACACCCCCCAACCCGTTACTAGCTTTGGGGTTATCAGACCCATTTCCTGCCAACCCTTACCACAGCAGCAAAACAATATTCTCCCTGAGCCAATCCACGCTATTACAATGGAATTATGAATCGCACCCAAATCTCGGAGAAAGAAAACAAATCTTCAGCGATCCAACGCAGACTCCATGGCCATTCCTAGGAAATGCTAAGTAGTTTAGGAAGTGGGTGACTTCACCAGGAGATGTCTCCTACTAATAATCAGTGGTAATACACATCTTTCAAAAACAAACAAACAAACAAAAAAAACTTATCAATTTTTTTAGCGGTTCACAGTTCTAGCATGTTCATACAAGAGAATCGGCTCGCAGCCACAATCCTTCACATTCTTACCCCTCTTTACACTGTCAATTATAATCATATATCAACACAACATGATTTGTTCGCCAAAATTTCCATCCAGTACCCCACTCTCATGTCATCTCTTGTCAGATAACCCAGTGGTTAATCCTTGTTATGCCAACACAACCATACTTCATACAATATTACATGCTGCACATCCTCCATTTTTATCCTATCAACTGCTGAGCTACCCGCCTTAACTTTACTTTACCCTTCTTTTCCGACTACTAACATTCATAATGGGACTGTCTCCCTGCAACCTAAGATATCTTCCTCCAACCCTATTCTGTCACAAACACATACATCCCTGCATATGTGTCGACTGTCATTTACTTTAAAAAAAACACCAAAACCACTTCTAACCATATGAACTCACTGTCCGGTACCAAATACGTACGTCACAGATACAGTCCGCACGCGCACGACACCCGCGTCGAGAACCATGACTCGTAACGAAAGTGAAAAGACACCAATATAAGTTGAATGGTCACGACCGTACTCCAGTATAAACCACTCGACTACCAATTAGCCTTGGCCCTACTGCACAGTTAATCGATTACAATGCTGCGCAGGTCAACTCCGAAATCGTTAATTTTAACGAACTACTACTATTTACAACTGAAATTGAGCACAATCCCTTTACGATTCACGCAGACACATCTGCACCTGACTCATACTATGATCCTCAACAAAATGCAACCTCGTATTACATTCTTACTGACCCCCCTGAAATTAACATGAACTAATCACAACCAATATCTACATCACCGTCCATCAACGGTTATTATATCGAACCCACATTGTCTAGCCAAACTGTCACATGGCAATCGAACTCAGGAACCACTATGTACACTACTTACAGAATATACAGAAAAGAGGTAACACAAACCGGCTGACAAGAAGTTTCAATCACAGAACCAAGACGACATCATACCAGACAACCAGTATACGCAACAAACATAATACAACTAAACATAACATGAGACAACTACAGTACAACTCGCCATAATACAAGACAACATGACGAACAACACCACCATGAACCTAACAAATCACCAACCTGGACAAACAGACGTTCAACCACACCAGTTCTGCAACTGGCTGAAGTGGCTGCCAACAAAGACGACACCGACTCGGCACAGGCCAAGGGCACCCAAACCCGACGAGGACATGGCACTATGACTCGAGGTCACTCTTCAAAAACTAACGGCGCTGCCGCCGCACCTACAAGGCGTACGTCCACTCCGACAAACACCAGTGACCGAAGTGAAGCTACCCCAACGCATTCCGCCCTGGTCGGCATCAAGCGAACTCTACTCACAACACAAAACAGCGATTAGTCAGAGCAGCGTATCCCTCCGCGCAGAGCTGACACGCCCGACCAACGGACTAGTTGTTGCTCGTGCAACAACACGACAATTTACCACAACAACTCACAGACTTGACAACACCAACAACAGCCGATATCCTGCCCCGCCTTCTCTGGTGTAGAACCAAAGTAACAAAAGGGTAACAATCGGGAACGAAACCAACCTCCCGCTTCCATCCCTTCAACAAGTCAAGATTGGAACTCAAGAATATTGTATGTCTTATTTCTCCAGCCCCCTATCTAGCCTAACCTTCCACCTTAACCAAAACCCCAATCTTACACACGCACTCTCGCACACACACATATACACATATGCACACACACACGCGCTCTCTATTTCTGAATTACCATTACTCCAAACACATGGACGGCTGATTTAGTACCGCCGATCGGTGACAGCGAGTTTTCACCCTGGAAACACTAATATACTTAATTTTCACACACAAAAGCACGGTTTCAATGGCACCCTGTATAAACATAATAATATCATCATTCTCAATTAAAAGATGTCATCTTTGAAAAAAAAATAATAAAAAAGTCCCATATTATGGAAATATTTTCTCCCAAAAAATGCATTAGGATACTTAAGGTAAAGGTTGAATGTTTCCAACCAATCAGTTACATTGAAATTGCAAGTAAATCACTCCTTACCCCCAAAAAGACAGGGTCCGTTGAAATTCTGGAAGACTGGCAAAAGCTACACTATCTCTCCTCCAATTCATGTTGATTTCGCAGAAACTAAGTCTGGTTGCTGTGGAAGCACACTTTGTGCCTAAATGGATTAAATGTAATAATATCACGGGGAGACATCAGGTTGGGTTCAAAAAGGGTTACTCTACTATCGACCATATGTTTACTCTTCTTAGTTTGTTCAGAAACAACTTTCATTAAATTGTACATTTTATGTTGCCTTTATTGACTTTGAAAAAGCCTTTGACTCCATCAGTAGATAGTTTTATGGACTATATCATTAAAAATGGTATCAAGGGAAAATTATTTGGCTGTATTAGAGCCATGTACAAAGTTCAAGCTGTCCCATGCCTCATTTTATTTTCAACTTCATGTACAAAGTTGTTAAGACTAGGGTAAGAAGTGGTTCAAATCTGACAGATCATATTAATTGTTTTGCTGGGTAAGGTGATCTTTGTATTCCTGTGCTATTTTGTATATTGATTAATGAGCTTGCCATTAAGGTAATCAATAATGGCCATCATGGTGGACGACTTTCAGAAGATGTCTTAGAATTATTTATCCTATTATTAGCAGATAGTGTTGTTTTGATTTCAGAAACGATAGTTGGCTTACAGCGTCAGCTAAATAATCTGAGCAGGGCTGCCTCTTCGTTAGAGTTGAAAGTAAACATGGATAAAAGCAACATTGTGGTGTTTCGAAAGGGGGGTTCTTTGGCGGCGAGGGTAAGATGGATGTATGACGGACTTGCTATACTTGTGCTGAATATATATAAATATTTAGGGATCTATTTTTCTGCACGCCTTGGTTTCACCTTTGCCTGTAAAGAGCTTGCATGTAGGGCAAAGAAAGTTTTGATATGTCTCGTGAAAAGATTGATTGCTTTGAATAACAATTCGCTTGACCTATTCTAAAAATATTTGATTCACAAATTAAGCCGGTTTTGATGTATGGGCCAGAAATTTGGGGTTTGGATAATGCCGTTGTTCATTGTGAGGCAGTACATTTCTTTGCTTTGAAGAGGTTTTTAAAGTTTTCACTGGCATATATCTAACGATTTGGTGTATGGGGAGACCAGTAGATATCCACTGTTCATTTGTTCAGCCATTAGATGCGTTTGGTATTGGTTAAAGCTTTAACACATGGAGCATTATAGACTGCCTCGTAAGACATGAAATGTTGTTCAAATCGGATGTAAAGGGGAAAAATGGGTTTCAAATGTACGTCTGTTTCTGTGTAAGCACGGATTTGGGATGTCTGGCTATCACAGGGTATTGGAAATCAAAGCCAGTCTATTTATGTTTTCCGACAAAGGTTGATTGACCTTATACAAAGTAGTGGACATTATTATTTGTACAGAAATTATTCTAGTATTCGTTGTATTCAGCCTTATTTGAAATTTGATTTGGATATGCATCTGAAAAAAATCAATTGCTAAATTCAGAGTTGGTGTTTCTGACATAAGGACTCATTTCTTAAGATACAGACAACATAGACAAAATGATTTGGTATGTCCATTGTGTATGCAAAGAGAGGAAAATAAAATACACTTTATATTCCTTTGTCCAGCTTTAGAAGATAGTCGTCAAAAAACTATCCCACAGAAATATCATAGGCGCCCGTGTATGTTTCGTTTACAGTTACTACTTAGCTCTAACAGTTATAAGGTTATTAGAAATTTTGGTATGTTTCTGTATAAGGCGTTTAAGATCAGAGAAATAATGACGTTTTATATGGTTTTGTTGTGTTGTTGTTGTTGTTTTCACTTAATGTGAACGATTGTGCTCATTTCCCTTCAAATGGGCCAATGGCCTCATTCGATAAAAATCTGAAGTCTGAAGTATGAAGTCCCTCTCTCTGTCTCTGTCTCTGTCTGTCTGTCTGTCTCCTCTCTCTCTCTCATCTCTCTCTCTCTCTCTCTCTCTCTCTCTCTCTCTCTCTCTCTCTGAAAAAATATAAAGAGAGAGAGAAGAGAGAGATTGGTTGGTTAATTAATTAATAATTGATTGATCTTGAATACGCAAGGATGAAGATTTTAGTCCAAAGCCTAGTCTTACAATCATTCGTTGTTATTCATACATTATTTCAACATGTATCATTCATACTGACGATTCAACATAGCAACACTGTGATCTAATTCTACAATGATAGGCAGACTGTTCATAAACGTAATAATGACATGGTGGGTAGTCAAACAGAAGGAAACAAACATACATACATGCTTTAGGGATCTATTTTTCTGCACGCCTTAGTTTCACCTTTGCTTGTAAAGGGCTTGCAAAACTGAAAAAAAAATCCCGTCTCTGCAACATTAGCACAGAATGGGCAAAGCAAACAAACAAAAACACCTCTAATCTAGCAGGCTTTGAACTCCGGGAAATGCCAGATCAGTGGAGACATTTCACTTCCGTCTGTTTGTCACTCACTCTCTCTCTCTCTCTTCTCCTCTCTCTCTCTCTCTCTCTCTCTCTCTCTCTCTCTCTCTCTCTCTCTCTCTCTCTCTCTCTGTGTGTGTGTGGTGTGTGTGTGTGTGTGTGTGTGTGTGCGCGCGCGCGAGTGTGTGTGTATACTCACACCTACGGAGATAGAAGGAATGGAATAAGCTATGGTCCCATCTTCGTTTTGTAGCTGGAAAGTGTACCTGTGTGACAGACATCATAAATATATACAGAGAGTTAGATTGGTGTTGCGAATAGCTGAAACACATAGAGGTAAAGTCACAACTGAGTCGTTGTTGTATCCAAGATGTTGGGAAAGAGATCGTCACAGGCTGGTTTCTTTACTGTTCTATCCCAGATGTTGGGACAGGGCTGTCACAGGCCGGTTATATTTACTATTCTATCCGAGTTGTTGGGACAGAGCTATCACGGGCATTACTGTTCTATCCGAGATGTCGGGACAGAGCTGTCACAGGTCGGTTTATTTACTGTTCTATCCGAGTTGTTGCGACAGAGCTATCACGGGCATTACTGTTCTATCCGAGATGTCGGGACAGAGCTGTCACAGGCCGGTTTCTTTACTATTCTATCCGAGACGTTGGGAAAGAGCTGTCACATGCATTACTGTTCTATCCGAGATGTTGGGACAGAGCTGTCACAGGCTTTACTGTTCTATCCGAGATGTTGGGACAGAACTGTCACAGGATGGTTTCTTTAATGTTCTATCCCAGATTGTGGGACAGAGCTGTCACAGGCCGGTTTCTTTACTATTCTATCCGAGACGTTGGGACAGAGCTGTCACATGCATTACTGTTCTATCCGAGATGTTGGGACAGAGCGGTCACAGGCTGGTTTCTTTATTGTTCTATCCGAGATGTTGGGACAGAGCTGTCACAGGTCGGTTTCTTTACTGTTCTATCCGACATGTTGGGACAGAGCTGTCAAAGGCCGGTTTCTTTGCTGTTCTATCCGATATGTTGGGACAGAGCTTTCGCAGGAATCACTCTTCTATCCGAGATTTGGGACAGAGCTGTCACAGGACGGTTTCTTTACTGTCCTATTCGAGATGTTGGGACAGAGCTGTCACAGGCCGATTTATTTGCTGTTCTATCCAAGATATTGGGACAGAGCTGTCACAGGCTTTACTATTCTTTCCGAGATGTTGGGGCAGAAGTGTCACAGGTCGGATTCTTTACTGTTCTATCCGGGATGTTGGGAAAGAGCTGTCACAGGCTTTACTGTTCTATCCGAGATGTGGGACAGAGCTGTCACAGGCTTTACAGTTCTATCCGAGATATTGGGACATAGCTGTCACAGGCTTTACTGTTCTATACGAGATGTTGGGACAGAGCTGTCACAGGCCGGTTTTTTACTGTTCTATCCGAGATGTTGGGACAGAGCTGTCACAGGCCGTTTGCTTACTGTTCTATCCGAGATGTTGGGCACAGAGCTGTCACAGGCTATACTGTTTATCCGAGATGTTAGGACAGAGCTGTCACAGGCCTGTTTCTTTGCTGTTCTATCCGAGATATTGGGACAGAACTGTCACATGCTGTTTTCTTGCAGTTTTATCCCAGATGTTCGGACAGAGCTGTCACAGGCCGTTTTCTTTGCTGTTCTATCCGAGATGCTGGGACAGAGCTGTCACAGGCCGGTTCTCTGCTGTTCTATGCGAGATGTTGGGACAGAACTGTCACAGACGTTTACTGTTCTATTCCAGATGTTGGGAAAGAGCTTTCACAGGTCGGTTTCTTTACTGTTCTATCCGAGTTGTTGGGACAGTGCTGTGACAGGTATTACTGTTCTATCCGAGATGTTGGGACAGAGCTGTCACAGGCCGTTTCTTTGCTGTTCTAACCGAGATGTCGGGACAGAGCTGTCACAGACCGGTTTCTTTAACGATTCTATCCGAGACATTGGGAAAGAGCTGTCACTTGCATTAACTGTTCTATCTGAGATGTTGGGACAGAGCTGTCACAGGCCGGTTTCTTTACTATTCTATCCGAGACGTTGGGAAAGAGCTGTCAATGCATTACTGTTCTATCCGAGATGTTGGGACAGAGCTGTCACAGGATGGTTTCTTTACTGTTCTATCCCAGATTGTGGGACAGAGCTGTCACAGGCCGGTTTCTTTGCTATTCTATCCGAGACGTTGGACAGAGCTGTCACATGCATTACTGTTCTATCCGAGATGTGGGACAGAGCGGTCGCAGGCTGGTTTCTTTATTGGTCTGTCCGAGATGTTGGGACAGAGCTGTCACAGGTCGGTTTTTTTACTGTTCTATCCGACATGTTGGGACAGAGCTATCACAGGCCGGTTTCTTTGCTGTTCTATCCGATATGTTGGGACAGAGCTGTCGCAGGAATCACTCTTCTATCCGAGATTTGGGACAAAGCTGTCACAGGACGGTTTCTTTACTGTCCTATTCGAGATGTTGGGACAGAGCTGTCACAGGCCGATTTCTTTGCTGTTCTATCCAAGATGTTGGGACAGAGCTGTCACAGGCTTTACTATTCTTTCCGAGATGTTGGGGCAGAAGTGTCACAGGTCGGATTCTTTACTGTTCTATCCTGGATGTTGGGACAGAGCTGTCACAGGCTTTACTATTCTATCCGAGATGTTGGGACAGAGCTGTCACAGGCTTTACAGTTCTATCCGAGATATTGGGACATAGCTGTCACAGGCTTTACTGTTCTATACGAGATGTTGGGACAGAGCTCTCACAGGCCGGTTTTTTACTGTTCTATCCGAGATGTTGGGACAGAGCTGTCACAGGCCGGTTTGCTTACTGTTCTATCCGAGATGTTGGGCACAGAGCTGTCACAGGCCTGTTTCTTTGCTGTTCTATCGAGATATTGGGACAGAACTGTCACAGGCTGTTTTCTTTGCAGTTTTATCCCAGATGTTCGGACAGAGCTGTCACAGGCCGTTTTCTTTGCTGTTCTATCCGAGATGCTGGCACAGAGCTGTCACAGGCCGGTTTTCTCTGCTGTTCTATGCGAGATGTTGGGACAGAACTGTCACAGACTTTACTGTCTATTCCAGATGTTGGGAAAGAGCTTTCACAGGTCGGTTTCTTTACTGTTCTATCCGAGTTGTTGGGACAGTGCTGTGACAGGTATTTCTGTTCTATCCGAGATGTTGGGACAGAGCTGTCACAGGCCGTTTTCTTTGCTGTTGTAACCGAGATGTTGGGACAGAGCTGTCACAGGCCGGTTTCGTTACTGTTCTATCCGAGATGTTGGGATAGAGCTCTCACAGGTCGGTTTCTTTACTGTTCTATCGGAGATGTTGGGACAGAGCTGTCGCAGGCAGATTTCTTTACTGTTCTATCCGAGATGTTGGGATAGAGCTCTCACATTTCGGTTTCTTTACTTTTCTATCCGAGATGATGGGACAAAGCTGTGACATGCCGTTTCTTTGCTGTTCTATCCGAGATGTTGAGACGGAGCTGTCACAGGCCGGTTCTTTGCTGTTCTATCCGAGATGTTGGGACAGAGCTGTTGCAGGCATTACTCTTCTATCCGAGAGTTGGGACAAAGCTGTCACAGGCCGATTTCTTTACTGTCCTATCCAAGATGTTGGGACAGAGCTGTCACAGGCTTTACTATTCTTTCCGAGATGCTGGGGCAGAAGTGTCACAGGCCGGATTCTTTACTGTTCTATCCGAGATGTTGGGACAGAGCTGTCACAGGCTTTACTGTTCTATCCGAGATGTTGGGACAGAGCTGTCACAGTCTTTACAGTTCTATCCGAGATGTTGGGACATAGCTGTCACAGGCTTTACTGTTCTATACGAGATGTTGGGACAGAGCAGTCACAGGCCGGTTTTTTACTGTTCTATCCGAGATGTTGGGGCAGAGCTGTCACAGGCTATACTGTTCCATTCGAGGTGCTAGGACAGAGCTGTCACAGGCCTGTTTCTTTGCTGTTCTATCTGAGATGTTGGGACAGAGCTGTCACAGGCCGTTTTCTTTACAGTTTTATCCTATATGTTCGGAGAGAGCTGTCACATGCGGTTTTCTTTGCTGTTCTATCCCAGATGTTTGGAAAGAGCTGTCACAGGCCGGTTTGTTTACTGTTCTTCCGAAATGTTGGGACAGAGCTGTCACAGGCTTTACTGTTCTATCCCAGATGTTGGGAAAGAACTGTCTAAGGCTTTACTGTTCTATCCTAGATGTTGGGACAGAGCTGTCACAGGCCGGTTTCTTTACTGTTCTATCAGAGATGTTGGGACATAGCTGTCACAGGCATTATTGTACTATCCGAGATGTTAGGACAGAGCTGTCACAGGCCTGCTTCTTTCCTGTTCTATCCGAGATGTTGGGACAGAGCTGTCACATGCCGGTTTCTTTGCAGTTTTATCCCAGATGTCTGGACAGAGCTGGCACAGGCCGTTCTCTTTGCTGTTTTATCCGAGATGTATGGACAGAGCTATCACAGGCCGG
Organism: Conus ventricosus; assembly: GCA_018398815.1. NCBI lineage: Eukaryota > Metazoa > Mollusca > Gastropoda > Neogastropoda > Conidae > Conus > Conus ventricosus. The sequence goes on along the minus strand of CM031609.1, from coordinate 81,409,437 downwards.
ATTCTTTACTCTTCTCTGCGAGATGTTGGGACAGAGCTGTCACAGGCTTTACTGTTCTTTCCAAGATGTTGGGACAGAGCTGTCAGAGGCCGGGTTCTTTACTATTCTATCCGATATGTTGGGACAGAGCTGTCACAGGCTTTACTATTCGATTCAAGATTTGGGACAGAGCTGTCACAGGTTATACTGTTCTATCCAAGATGTTCGGACATAGCTGTCACAAGCTTTACTGTTCTATCCGAGATGTTGGGACAGAGCTGTCACAGGCCGGTTTCATTACTGTTCTATCCGAGATGTTGGGACAGAGCTGTCACAGGCCAGTTTGTTTACTGTTCTATCCAAGATGATTGGACAGAGCTGTCACAGGCAGGTTTCTCTCCTGTTCTATCCGAGAAGTCAGGCCAGAGCTGTCACAGGCTGGTTTCTTTACTGTTCTATCCGAGATGTTGGGACAGAGCTCTCACAAGACAGTTTCTTTACTGTTCTATCCGAGATGTTGGGACAGAGCTGTCACTGGCATTACTGTCCTATCCGAGATAGTAAACAGAGCTGTCACAGGCCGGTTTATTTGCTGTTCTATCCGAGATGTTGGGACAGAGCTGTCACAGGCCGGTTTCTTTGTGGTTCTATCCGAGATGTTCGGACATAGCTGTCACAGACCATTTTCTTTCCTGTTTTATCCGAGATGTTGGGACAGAGCTGTCACAGGCCGTTTTCTTTGCTGTTCTATCCGAGATGTTGGGACAGAGCTGTCACAGGCCGGATTCTTCACTGTTTTATCCGAGATGTTGGGACAGAACTGTTACAGGCCGGTTGCTTTGCTTTTCTAACCGAGATGTTGGGACAGAGCTATCACAGGCTGGTTCATTCCTCTTCTATCCGAGATGTTGGGACAGAGCTGTCACAGGCCAGTTTCTTTACTGTTCTATCCGAGATGTTGGGACAGAGCTGTCATAGGCTTTACTGTTCTTTCCACTATGTTGGGACAGAGCTGTCATAGGCAGGTTGCTTTGCTTTTCTAACCGAGATGTTGGGACAGAGCTATCACAGGCTGGTTTCATTCCTCTTCTATCCGAGATGTTGGGACAGAGCTGTCACAGGCCAGTTTCTTTACTGTTCTATCCGAAATGTTGGGACAGAGCTGTCATAGGCTTTACTGTTCTTTCCACTATGTTGGAACAGAGCTGTCATAGGCCGGTTTCTTTTCTGATCTATCCAATATGTTGGGACTGAGCTGTCACAGACTTTACTGTTCTATCCGAGATGTGGGACTGAGCTGTCACAGACTTTACTGTTCTATCCGAGATGTTGGGACAGAGCTGTCCAAAGCTTTACTGTTCTCTCCAAGATGTTGGGACAGAGCTATCACAGGCTGTTTTATCCGAGATGTTGCGACAGAGCTGGCAGAAGCCGGATTCTTTGCTGTTCTATCCGAGATTTTGGGACAGAGCTGTTACAGGCCGGTTGCTTTGCTGTTCTTTCCGAGATGTTGGGACAGAGCTGTCACAGGCAGGGTTCTTTACTGTTCTGTCCGAAATGTGGGACAGAGCTTTCACAGGATTTACTGTTCTATCCCAGGTGTTGGGACAGAGCTGTGACATGCTTTACTGTTCTATCCGAGATGTTGGGACAGAGCTGTCACAGTCAGGATTTTTACTGTTCTATCCGAGATG
>CM031609.1:81330264-81402764 GCA_018398815.1 Conus ventricosus | reverse complement strand
TTGTTGTTATCAGCATTAGTTTTGTTTTGTTAGGATTCAGTGACATGTGATTTACATTGCACCAATTACTTAAGATATTAGCATTCTTCTGTAATGAAGTGAAAACAGCTTCCAAGCTGGGGCTACTTGTATGGACAGTGGTATCATCACAAGAGAGAGAGAGAGAGAGGAGAGAGAAGAGAGAGGAGAGGAGAGAGAGAGAGAAGAGGAGAGATGAGAGGAGAGTAGGAGGGAGAGAGAGAGAGAGAGAGAGAGCTGCCATCATAATCATATAATCATCTTCCCCCCTCCCCCCAATTTTTTAACTAGTCATACACTATACAAGACTAGAATTATGAAGTAAATGGTGTTACATCAATAAGCAGGCGGAAATTTGAAGAGAGAGAGAGAGAGAGAGAGAGGAGAGAGAGAGAGAGAGAGGGGAGAGAGAGAGAGAGAGAGAGAGTATTTTCATTTTTCTTATCCAAAATATTATATGCTAAACATTGCTATGGAATTTGTGTAAAGAGCAACAATACATCAATATATTCAAAAGTACTCAGGACGCACATTTATCACCATGTAGTTATAGTGCTTCAAGAAATGAACATTGTTAGGACATCAATCAACAAGTGACAATGCACCGATAATATCAGTGACCACATCATTCATTCTTCATGATTATAATTACAATCATTAATAAAGCCAAGGGTAAACATATCTCTCATTTATCATCTTCTGATTTAAAAAAAAAACAGTAGAAAGGAGCAGGCGTATCAGTTTGAATATGCAGCAAAACAGAATGTGTGCCCTGGTATATGTATTTTGTCCCTAATAGTATTGGTCCGCTGTGAAATGTGTAATTAGTTTTCCCCTGAAGGATTCTGCATTTTAAGTGCATCGGAAATCCCCTTTACTAAGACTAGACGATTTTAAAAGAATGATTTAAGTGATCTTTTGTAGACACTGGTAAGAGGTTTCATAACATTAGCACTTGCAGAACCAAGCAGTGTTGAACAATAATTGACTGACGAGAGAATATGCGCATGTAGGAACAATTTCCTGGCATGAAGGTTTAAGAAATCCTTAATCCTGCCCAGCTGATATATTTGTCTGCGTGTTGATTTAGATAAACTGTAAAGGTGATAAGATAAAGAAAAATTATTATCAATATGTACGTCTAAAACTCGATGGCTATCCACCACTTCAGTTTTCTGATTATTGACAAAAACAGATGGTTGTTGCGTGGTTATGCTTTGTCTTCTTTGCGTTGTTGTTATCAGCATTAGTTTTGTTTTATTAGGATTCAGTGACATGTGATTTATATTGCACCAGTCACTTAAGATATTAGCATTCTTCTGTAATGAAGTGAAAACAGCTTCTAAGCTGGAGCTACTTGTTTGGACAGTGGTATAATCATAAAAGTGTTCACATGAATCTTCAATATAAAGAGGGAGATTCTGGAAACTAAGAACAGCAACTGCCTAAAACAGAACCGTGAGGTACGCCATGTTGGATAGGTAGTTTCTCTGATGAACTGTTGTTGACACAAACAATTTTTTGCCGGTCACCTAGGAATGATGAGACTCGTTGGAAAATATTTCCTGTTATACCATATGATAAAAGCTTCCTGCATAATAATTTGTCGTCAATTACATCAAAAGCCTTTGCAAAATCAGCAAACAGTGCTCCACAATATTTATTTTCATTAATACTGGTTAGCCATCGATCTACTAGGTTTGTAAGCGCTGTATGACAAGAATGATTTTTCCTGAATCCCAACTGATTTTCATGTAGTAGGTTGGAGGAGTCAAAATGGTAGCAAACATGTTTATTTATGTGTTTTTCCAAAGGCTTGGACAGAAATGGCAAAATGGATATAGGTCTGTAGTTTGATGGCTCAGAATTGTCTCCAGATTTGCAATTGGCTATTAATTTTGTAACTTTGAACTGGATGGGGGAATGACATCTGTCAATGCATACAGTGTTAATGTAGGTAAGTGTTTCACATATAACAGATGCTGATTGTTTCAGAATTTTTCCATCAATCCCGTCAAGTCCGCGACTTCCTGTCTACTTTAATTGACGTAAAGCTTGGTAAACATCACGAACTGTCATAGGTGGAACCGGTGGAGCTGAACAAATGTACTTAGCATTGACAAAGTTCTTCAGGTTTTGTAGGTCATTTGATTCAGCATTCTTTTCTTAGACAATGTGTTATGCAACTGTTGTAAAGTGTTTGTTGAGTTTATTCGGTGTTATGCTGGTTATGAGACTTATCTTTGACTGTGAAGTTTATTTGTAAGTTCATTTATTGCTTTCCATAGGAACTTCGAATTTTGTTTGTTGCTACAAGTTCACGAAAATATTTCATTTTGCTGTTCATTTGAGTGAATTGACTTTATTAGGTTGCCTTTTAAATCCATCTGACTTCCCTTCTGCTTCAAGCGGATCATCACGTAAGAAACAAGCAGCTTGTATTTCAACAGTCATTGACTTTGGTTGTGCACTATGTTTAACTCTACGCGTTTTGAATGATGCATGCTTGTCATAAACAGAATTGAACATGTGTAGACAGAACTCTAGCCCTTTCTCTGGATCAGTGTAATCATAAACATGTGTAAGGGGGCAATTGATGAGGTATGTGAGAAAGTTGTCCTCGTGAATTGTCCAAAAGATCCATAAGTGATATGTTTGTGGCCTGTTTTAGGAATTTTGATTCCACTTCTTTTCCACGTAATGCATACTGGAAAGTGGTCGCTGCACCATTCAAAGGCACACATTTCTCAATGACATTATGTGATTCAGAAAGATAAATGTGGTCGATTAATTTTTGCTGGTGGGCGTTACACGGGTAGGTATGTCTATAATTTGAGATAAGTTATACGAAGTGGTCTTGTCTGACCATGATGTATGGCATTTCAATAGCTCGATGTTGAAATCAACTTAAAGTATTCATTCTGTAGCATCAAGCGATACTGCATCCATCATGTCCGTAGATTTGTCCATCCAATCAGCATTTTCTAATGGGTTTCGATACACAAATCCGATTTTGATGGGCTTCGTTCTCTTCAACCTAATTACTAACCAAACTGTTTCCATTCCAAAACTTTCAAGTTCATATAATCGTTGAGCATTTGATGTTTCGTAAATGTAAATTAATATGCCCGTCGATTTGGATTCGATGGGATTTCTGCGTACAACATTGTAGCCGGAGACTAAGACAGCGGCATCAGGGACAATATCTGAAAGTCTCGATTCAGTGAAGCCAAATACATGAAAGGGTTTGTCTTGATTATACAGTATAGTGGGTACCTCCGGTAACTTGTTTTGTATATGGTTTATATTTAGATGCCCAATACGTAGTCCATCTTCTGTGGCCACGATGAAGATGATTGCATCATTTTGTGCAACTAAAACGAATATAGCGAATATACACTTAAATATAAACACCAATGTGTCCGTATGATACACACACAACATAATCTTAAATGCAAAATGAAAATGAAATGGGAAACAAGCGAAAGTTAAATTTACAAACAATTGTGAAACAGCACACACACACACACCACACACACACACACACACACACACACACCACACACCACACACACACACACACACACCACACACACACACACACACACACACACACCACACAAGGGGGGGAAATCAATGGAGAAGGATAATGAGTATTGGTCTATGACTCGTGATGTCACTCAATACGGGCATGCGTCACACTTTAGTGTCAGCACCTTTCGTTCTGCGTTTTTAACACTGAGTGGCAGCACTTCGATGACGACACACCAGTTTTTGTTTGTCCACAACACCCCAGAGCGCACTTCTTGAGACAAGGGTAATAACGCGTATAGTAGTATGCAATACATCTGACAGGCACCAGACTGCGGCAGGCCAGACAAAGAAACAATCAAACGAATACCCATGAATTTACACATACACACACACGCGCGCGCACGCGCACACACACACACACACACACACACACACACACACACACACACACACACACACACACACACACACACACACACACACACACACACACACACACACACACACACACACACACACGTGTGTGTGCACTCACTCACGCATGTAGAAAACTATTAGATACGCGCTCACAACAATTAGATATGTGCGCACACACATAACACATAGATGATGAAATAACATATCGCAGTACATACCTATGTGATATGAAATGGATATAAACATATGCAGAGACAGTGTGATAAAGCAATTGTATACGAATATAAGGATGCATACAGGTGACATATTAACTTAATTCAATGAAGACATGGGGAGAGGAGCTGGTTGGTGTTGCTGTGACAGGAACTGAGCAGTCATCGTGTTCAGCAACTGAACAGCAAATGGATGTGGTGGGCTAGGGGGGGGGGGGGGGGGTGTACTGACTGCTGTGGGATGTGTGTGATGGTGAGGGGTCGGAAGTGTAATGTGTTGGGTGGTGGCAGGAGTGCTGAGTCGGGAAGTGTAAGGTGAGAATAGTCTGGAGTTGGTGGATCGTATTGGCATCAGAGGGTGGCTGTTGTGCTGTGCTGGAAAAGTGTAGCCAAGATGTGTTGTGAGGTTGCAGCTGAGATGTGTTTAGAGGTGGGGTGTGTTGGTTGCTGCTAGTGTGGTTTGGACAAGGAAGGGGGTGATGTGCTATGTGGGTGTAAGGTGCAGGTCACGTTTCTGTACTCTTTACATAGCTGTTTGCCATTTGTATTCACTGGGGAAGAAAAGGAATACATGTGAGTGGGCATTGTATAAGGAGTTGCTTTGTAGGGCGTTGATGCTGACCGAGTATATTATAAACACTGCGAGAATTGGGATTTGGGGGAGTGTTCGCTGGGAAATCAGTGTCATAGTTATAACTAGGGGCTGTGAGCAGTCACTGGGGTGTCTTGTATTGCAAGACGGTCCCTTCTTGCTCTCTTTGTGTGGTGGGCCCGATGTAATTGGAGGGTTGGGTCTTGTGGTTATTAGTGGGACAGATGATGGAGGCATGGACTTCGCAACCGTATGAACTGGGATGTAGTCTATCTTGGTACATGGCTTTGTTTGGCGCCCCAGATCTGGCGAGGAAGGAGGGGGGGTGTTCTAGGTAACTGATGCCCTCTTGACGGCAGGAGAGCCGAAGATCGGCCGTGGAATCGTCACGCCATGTCTTTAAGTGGGTGTTGGCCAAGGGGAGGAAGAATGGAGGAGGCCTGTAGTGAAGCACCGGGGAACGTTTGCCTGAGTAGGTGGATTAACTTAACCCAGTCTGCTACAGGCACTGATCTTTCTTCACAGCTGTTGATCCCCACATGGAATGTGACCTGTTGGATGTGGGGTGATGGGGCAGTGATATCAGCCATTGACACAGGTGATGAACTGTCAGGCCAGGCACAGGGGGATTTTTCACCCTGTAGCGTTCTGTTGACATTTGCTTCTCATCTACCCCCTTTAACACAGAATCTCCTAATAGCAGCATGCTACAGTTTTCTGGGATTGTCTTTAGTCGTAGGATAGCTAGAGGAGGAGGGGGATGTGGATTCTGTTTGTTGATGGCAGTGGGGATTTCTGTCATTGTGTTTGTGTCTAGTTTGTTCTGTTCTGTAGAGATTTTGTTGATGGAAGAGAGAACCTGTGTTTTGCTCTGTAGAACAGTCTGACAGCACTCTGTATGTATTTGATGTTTCTACAGCGTCTTAAATCTGTGTAGATGATGTAGTTGAAGTGTGACTGTGTATCTGGACTGTTTGGTTGTCTGATTGTTGTGTTTGATCGATTGGTTTATGGGCATGCAATTGTTTCCTAATGTCAGTATTGATGTTGTTTTGACTGTCTTTGAATGACTGCAGTCTGCGTGTGGTATCTTTCATCTGGTGTTGTAGATATGTGTGTTCATCATGGGCTTGTTTGATTTGTTGTGAAAGATCTTGATGTAATGACTTTATGGAATTTTCACCCTAATCTCCATATCACTCGTGTTCTGAGTGTTCCGTTCAACTTGTTGGGACGTGTGTTCAAGCTTATTTTTCAGTGTCTGTATGTCTTGCTGCATGTTGGAGACAGTGCGTGTAGCGGCTGAGATAAGCTGTTTTTGAAGGTGTGTGATAACGGCCATGCTTGCTAGCTGAGAGAGAGTGGGGGAAAGCAGATGCTGAGAGCTGGCACTCTGGGGGGTCAGTGTGTTAATAGAATGGGCAGCAGATAGAGGGTCAGGACTGGTGGGGGAGGGTGACAATACACGCTGTTCTAAAACACACGGGGAGGGCGTGGGAGGATCAGATGGAGGTTCAGTATTTTGCTGGATGGAGGAAGGGACTAAGAAGTGATAAATGTCAACAGGGGATGAAGGGCTGTTGATGGCTGGAGACTGGAGGGATGCAGGTGGCGATTCCATGCTGTTTAGGGCGGATGTGGCATAGGACGTGTTGGTGCTGACAGGTAATTGGGATTCCTGAGTTAGTGAGGGGTGAGGTAGATAGAAGACAGACAGATAGATAGATAGTTAGATAGAACAGAACAGAACAGAACAGAATTTTATTCAAAAAGGCCAAAGCCCCTTTTGAAGGGGTGTGAACAATAACAATGAATATATGATACAAATATGAATGACACTGTCATCCCATTATAAGCATGAGCACTAGGTCAAATGTAAAACTGGAAACCAGTTTCGAAGTTGCAAAGGAAAATAATGGAAATTCAATAAAGAAAATCATTACATTTGTACATTTATAGACTCAATCAACAAATTCACATTCATACAGGAACAGATTTGATAAATCAAGACATAGCTATTTCTCTTCTCTTAAAGGCTTTGTAAAGATATACAGCAAGATTTTTAAAGACTTCTGTCTTTCGTGATGCTAAAAGTAATGTTAATCTGAAATCACTAGGATTATTATGATATTTTGGATGTATTAAACTATGTCTTAAATCATCGAAAGCAGGGCAACAAAAAACAAAGTGAATTTCATCATCTGTGGCAGATCTACACAATGGGCATTTCATGACACGTTCGTTATCCCTGTTATATCTTGAACTGTGCACTGATAAATTAGAAATCCCAAATCTAAATCTTGTTAGTGTGTATCGTATAAATCTGTTCAAATCCAAAAGTAAGTATGTCTCCAAATCATGAGACATCTTGAATTTTCTATAGTTTATAAATCTGTCACTGTCATCCATATGACAATTCCAGCTTTGCCACCTGCAATCGATTAATCTTTGTTTGAACTCTCTTATAAAGAATTTATACATCCTACACCTTGATTTTCCCATACGTAACAGAAGCCATTACTATTCAAAATATCCCGAACTTTCGAAGCCCCAATTAACTTTTCCTCTATTTGACAAATTAATAACATTTTATATGCTTTGAATGGCAGTCTATGCTCCTCCATTCGGGTTAATTTCAACCAGTATCTAATACAAGAGACAGTAGAATTGATAAACAGGGGAATCGATTTAATTCACCATATACAAGATCATTCGGTGTTTTGATACCTACCCCTAAATACCTCTTTAACACAAACAAATGAACACTCTCTATCACTGATGAAGCATCTTCTAAACCCCAAATCTCAGCACCATATAGAAGCATAGATTGAATCTGTGAATCGAAAAGCTTCGAGAATAATTTCACAGAGTTATTATTCAACTGATTCAACTTACAAATAATGCGAATAGCAGCTCGTTTCCCTTTGTTCGCTAAATCTTGGCATGCAGGCTTAAAACTCAATCTTGTTGAAAACACAATACCTAGGTATCGATATGAATTCACTACATTCATCTTAACATTGCCGTAAAACCATCTCTCTGTGCTTGCTAGGTATCCCCCTTTTCTAAAAACCATAATGCTAGATTTTTCTAAATTAACTTTAAGTTGTAACTGGCATGCAGCTTTATGAAGATTATTTAGTTGTGTCTGCAACCCAACCACAGTTTCTGACAATAGTATAATGTCATCAGCAAATAAAAGAATAAACAATTCAATCATATCCATATTGAGACTAACACCATGTCTACCATTATTCATAATTTCAAGCGCAAGTTCGTTAATAAACAAACAAAACAGAAGAGGACTACAAATATCGCCTTGTTTCACACCGTTCGTGCAATTGATATAACCTGTGTACTGTGTACCACAACGAACTCGAGCTGTAACAACCTCATACATACTTTTAATACATCTATAAATTTTACCTTTAATTCCATTCTTTAACATAATAGGCCACAGTAATTTTCTTGAAATTGTGTCGAACGCTTTCTCGAAATCAATGAAAGCTACATACAGTTTTCTATTACATGAAAATTGCTTTTGAATAACTGCTAAAAGGGTAAATATGTGATCGGTTGTAGAATAATTTTGTTTAAACCCAGCTTGGAATTCACCGGTAATATTGTTCTGCTCAACCCATGCCTGTAATCTTGAATAACTATAGAGCTGTATATTTTGCTACTTATGTCTGAAAGGAAAATTCCTCTGTAATTATTTGGATCGTTAATGTTGCCTTTTTTAAACAAAGGAACAATAATAGATTCTTTCCATAAATCAGGATATTGACCTGTGTCAAATAGAACATTGAAATATTTTACAAAGAAATCAATTACATCATCTCCTGATTTTTTTAATAGCTCTCCAATTATACCATCTGGTCCAGCTGCTTTCTTACTTTTCAATTTTCTCACTGAGAGTATGACTTCTTCTTTAGAAATAGGCCGATTCAGAAAGTTGACATCATCATAATCATCATTCTCATGTGCATCATTTCCATTTCCTTGATCATCGTTATCATTATCTGAAAAATTATCTGAAACATCAACAGCACCTGTACAGATATATTTGTTGCCGTCAGTCTCATGTTTTTCAAGAACCCTTTTAAAATGTTGAAACCATTCCTGTACTGTGATCTTGTTTGGCTGAAACTTATTCTTATTAGAAACTCTACCCATATTTTGCCAAAATTCTTTCTGATCATTTACAGACATAATCAACTGTTCAAGTACAATTCTATTGTATTCTTTTCTCTTTCTCTCTAACAGCTTTTTGTATTCCCTCCTTTCTTTGCAAAAAGCTGTCCTAGCCTCTTTTTCGGTTGAATTCTCCTTTGGTGGCAACTTTGTATCTGGCAATTTTATATTTTTTCTGGATGATTTCCTACATGTTCTTAAAAGTTTTCTAACATTGCGCTTAGAAGTTTTACATTCATCATCATACCACTTTTCTGACCTTTTCTGACATGTATAAATTTTCTTTTCCATACATACTGCTTGCTCTCTTATGCATTCATTAAATATATGTAATGCCTGATTAATGTCAGTACCCATCAATATGCTGGCTTGATTAAGTTTTTCTTTTGCATTTCTTGAATGCATGCTATTATGAAACTGTTCAGCAAAGTCATCATTCCAAACTATCTTTTTAATAAATAAAGGTATATCACGCCAATCATTGTCATTGCGTAACACATCATTCTTCGCATAAAAATAAAATTCCAATGGTTGATGATCGGAATTAATCATATCAGAAACATACAAACGGCAAGAATTTCTAATAGTATCGAACAGATCTTCAGAAACTAAGAAATAATCATTCACGCTACTCCCTGTTTCCGTTATGTATGTGTAATGACCTTCAAGGTCACCATTACATACTCCATTCATGATAAACAATCTGAAAGCAATACATAAATTCAAAATCATTCTTCCATATAAATTCAATTCCGAGTCTTTAGAATATCTTATGAGATCTGTTTTGTCATTCTTATCCATGAAACTGAACCTGTCAAACTGATCATTGCTGAAAGGGAAAATGTTGGCTGTTCTGCCGTTCAAATCCCCACACAAAAGGATATCAACGTTGTCATACAATAATATCTTATCTGTTATAACCTCTTCAAGGCAAACAATGCCGTTTTCAATTTCAACTGTTGTATAATATGGGGAATTTTATTGGAGGCACGTAAGTACACACATAAAGAATGTTATTTTCAAAACCAAATAAAGTTTTATTTAATAAGAAACACATAATATTGTCATGTTCACATGTAAGTTCAGATACATAAGCCATCAATTCGGTTTTAATTAAGCACACCACTCCACCTGATCTCCTCCCGTGTCTTGTCAGCTTAATCGCAGGTTTACAGAAGACAGAATGGTGGGGGAACAAATGGGAATCTATTTTCTCCATGAACGTTTCAACAAGACAAATGAAATCAAAATTATAAACATACGATAAAAACTTTTGATCAATCAGTTTAGATGGAAGGCCACCTACGTTCCAATGAAGGAAAGAGAACAAGTGTACTTTATTTTTAACCTGTGTTTCACTAACATTTTGTTCACTTCATACTCGCTATCATTCGTACTCTCATTCAGACTTTCGTCCATCGGGATATCTCTATTGGTTATATTTTCTCTTCTCTCTTCCCATTGCGTTGTTCCCTGTCATTTTCACGAGCTTCGTCACGGCTGGTGTCACCTGTCATTCCAACACGTGAAAAACAAGCATGCATTTCACAATTCGCCGGTACACATCTACAACCTGTTCTCAGTAAACATGACACACGGCCACCAGCACGTGCGTTTCCGCATTTTATCTTCGGAACCGGTGTTCGGTCAACATTGTCTACCTTTGTATTCTCAACCAGGGAAATTTGACTTTTAGGATTGTGGAAGTTTAACTTGTTTGCAGAGGCCGGCCAAACCTTTATCTAACTTCCTTTAACTGATCATCCCCATCGAGAAGAAATTTCTTGCCCTCGATGAGGAGATGATCGTAGATCATAGTGGCCCTCTTGTTGTTGCCTCTGGCAGCTTTTAAGTGTGGTCCTAGCTTCTTTCTGATGTCACGGACTCTCTGAGTGAAATCATCACCAATAAACACTGAAGTATTCTTAAGGTTCTTTTTGGCTCTGAAAATTTCTTCTTTGTCTTTGTAAAAGGTGCATCTGCCAATAACTGGCGAATTAGGCTTATTGTTGATGCGATGTATTCTGTCAAACTCCACGGTCTTTGGTAGTTTCAATTCATCCGTCAACAGGTTATGCACAATATTCACACAGTCCTGTTTGGTTTCTCCTTCCCTCCTTGGCAGTCCATAAAAAAATAAATTATTCCTTTTTGATCGCCCTTCAAGATCATCAACTTTTTCTTCCAAACGCACGATTCTATCTTTCATCATGATGTTCTCTGCTTTCAGATGGTCATTTTGAACACGAAGCTCACTGATCGTCTCTTTCATGTCATGCATGTCCCTTTTTAGTCCGTCGACCGAGTCTTTCACTCCTCTTACATCGTCTGACATGTTGTCAACCTTCGTGGTTAAGCATGATAACATTGTAAAGATATCTTTTAGCATCGGGTGATCGGCCGTGATCTCACCGGATTTACTTGAAGCATGGTCAGGATCAGGAGTCACAGAAGAGTCCGTACTTGCACGGCGTACAGAGCCATCACGAGCCAGGCGGGACTGCCTCGTGGAGCTGGAGCTGGACGACTTTGGCCCGGGGTTCGTCTCCACGTCGCCGCATCGGAGCAGAAGGTCGCTGAAGAAAAAAGCGGTTAGGACCAAGCCTACCATGACACCGGTGACACGGGTGTGTACTTTTAACACACGCATCGTCATGGACAGCCTGAACCTGGCTCTTTTTGCCATGAAACTGATGAAGACGGCGACGAACCCGCCACACCGAACTCTGAAGTCGAGAGATGCTGATGGCATCTTGATACTGTCACCGACTTGAAACGTTGTATGCTTGAAAACCGTAGAAATTAACAGAAAGCGTTAATTAATTTCGGAGCTGAAGAAAACGTGTCTTCTCCTCTTGGATGACGACAGCTCACCCCCTAGATAGTTAGATAGATAGATAGACAGACAGACAGACAGACAGATAGACAGATAGACAGATAGATAGATAGATTAGATAGATAGATAGATAGATAGATAGATAGATAGATAGATAGATAGATAGATAGATAGATAGATAACACCAGACCAAAAAGCTTCCATGCTTTTGATGGAGTTGTAAAGGTTGGGAAAAAACAACTGGGCAGACATTTTCTTGATGACATTGTCACAAATGGGAAAGACATACACACTTATATTATGATACAGGAAAATTACCATCATAAGCATTGTGAAATGCCATAGTACTTTCTTTTTTTTTTTTTACATGGAAACCCTATTACATGTGCATTTTATTTTCTCTAAACATTCTTTATGCGTGTTATTCATATTTATCCTGTGATAAATTCAGATAAAGTTATACACAGAAGGTGTTTATATATTTGTCGCACAAAACGTGAATAAAGTTCGAGAAAAGTCGTAAAGAACAACAATGTCACAGCGATTATATATGGCAAGTTGACGTGGTTAGTGAATGATAATGATGATGATGATGATGATGATGATGATGAAAGAGAGACAGACAGACAGACAGACAGACAGACAGACAGACAGACAGACAGACAGATTGATTGATCGATCTTTAATACGCAAGGACGAAGATTTTAGGCCAAAGTCTAGTCTTACAATCTGTCCTTGTCATGCATACATTATTTCAACACATATTCATACTGACAATTCAACATAGCAACATTGTAATGTAGTTCTACAATGATAAGTAAACAATTCATAACAGTACTATTGAGATGGGGATGGTGAAACAGAAGGAAACTTATAAACAAACAAACAAAACTACAGAGAGAGAGGTCAGAGGAGGATGGGAAGAGAGAATGGTAGGCAGGGCGAGGGGAAAATGGATGGTAGACAGAGCGGGAGTGGGGATGAGCGATTTCAACGGAGTAGGTTATATGTTTAGACGATGTCAAAGTATGGTTCACAGAAGACTTTGCGAAAGGGCGCTAATCATTTTAATCGAATGATTAAAATAATTAAAAGCCTGAGACATAAAATATTTATGCAAATGTTTCTTGAAAAGTTTAAAAGTATTTGTATTTTGTAGATTCGGTGGAAGGGAGTTATGGTCCAGAGTAAGCTAGGCTTGTTTTGTTTAGATCAATGCGTGGGTAGGGGAAGAAGGAATTTCGTCGAGCCAGAAAGGCTGTTCGATCTTGTAAAAAGGGCATTGATATAACATGGCTTAGTATCTGTCAAGACGGTAAACATAATTGATGCCTTGTTGAATTCCAATTGCTTACTCAGAGGAAGTATGTTCAGCGCTTTTAGTTTTTCGTCTGTTGTTAGAGATACAGCTGGATGGAGTAGTTTTGCTGCACGTCTATGGAGAGATTTCGGCCTTTCTTTGTGGACATCACTACTCCTGTCCCACACTGTTGAAGGGTAATTGATACGTGACATTATGTGTGCACTGAAGAAAAGTTTAAGCGCAGTACTGTTGACGTTGAGCTTTAATTGAAATAACAGGAAAAGGTGTTTTGAGAGTACCTTGCATACGTTACTGAGATGAGATTGCCATTTCAATTCTTTCTCTATCGTTAACCCTAAAACACGATACTCATCTACCTGCTCGATAGAAGAGCCATTCAACTGAAGTTTTAGGCAAATAGGAGTCAATTGCTGTTTTGGGCGGGTAGCTATGATCATAGAGTTGGTTTTTGCTGGGTGTATGACCATTGAGTTTGAATGACACCAGTCTGACTCGCAGTTTAGACTTTCATGGAGAGAAGTTTCTATTGTCTGTAGATCACAATCATTCGTTTGGAGTGACGAGTCACCAACAAATAAATCGGACAATGGTAAATCGTTGATGAAGATGCAGAATAGGAGGGGGCCTAGTACTGAGCCCTGTGGGACTCCATGTCTGACAAAGTCTGAAGCGGAGGTTTAGGCATTAAGCACCACATACTGAGTCCTGTCGTTCAAGTATGATTGAAATAATGAGATTGTCGGGGTATGGTTCAAGTAGACAGATAGTTTCTTTAGAAGAATGGGGTGATCAACAAGATCAAACGCCTTTTTGAAGTCAAGAAAGACAACCCCTGTCATTTGTGATTGGTTCATATTTTAAAGTCATGAGTCACACATTCATGATAATGCTATGTAGCAGAAGTAATTAGATCGGAATCCAGATTGGAGTTGGTGAAACAGCTTGTTTTTCTCATGAACTGAGATACGTGTGTGTGCGTGTGTGTGTGTGTGTGTGTGTGTGTGTGTGTGTGTGTGTGTGTGTGTGTGTGTGTGTGTGGTGTGTGTGTGTTTGTGTGTGTGTGGTGTGTGTGTGTGTGTGTGTGTGTGTGTGGTGTGTGTGTCTTTCAAGTGGTTTGGATAGAATAGATAGTAAGAAATATAGGTCAGAAATTGTTTAGATCCAACAAATCATTTGATTTTGGAAGGGGGGGGGGGGGGGGGGGAGGGCGGGGTCACTTTGGCGTTTTTGAACGCTTGAGGGAAAACATTCGATCAATAAATAAATTATATATGTATGTAAAGAGACTCAACAATGTAAGGTAGAGCGAGTTTGAGAAGAAATGCGTGTATGTTATCAGGACCCACGGATTTTTTTATTCTTTAATTGCGCTATGTGCATTCCTACTTCTACTACTGGTGACATAACGAGTAAAATATATAGTACAGTCTTCAGCTACAGCACTAAAAACATGTAGAAGCAGATAAAAGACCGATGAATATTCCACTTAGTTAAAACGTGGTGATTCAAATAATAGTTAGTATATTTACGCTATTTGCATATTTGAAGAAACTTTACATCAAATTGCAAGCTAGGCTTAATAAAGTTAAGATGAAGTTTGTTTTGCTTGTCAATGTTTGAATCAACTAAAAAGCAACTTATACGAGCTAGGTTTGTTTGTCGACTAATCCTGTTTTTGTTGGTAATAATTTTAGCTTAAAAAATAAATAATCAAGCACTTTGCCTTGTTTTTGCACACACACACACACACACACACACAACACACACACACACACACACACACACACACACACACACACACACACATTCGCGCGCGCACGCACACACACACACACACACACACACACACACACACACACACACACACACACACAAGCTTATCTACACACACACACACACACGTGTGTGTGTGTGTGTAGTGTGTGTGTGTGTGTGTGTGTGTGTGTGGTGTGTGTGTGTGTGTGTGTGTGTGTGTGTGTGTGTGTGTGTGAAGCGTAACAAAACAAACAACTGACCGAAGAAATTCAGCGTTAAACAGTTCTTTACATTAACTCAACGGTGTATGTCACATGTAATACTCTTTTGCTCGTTGAGCACGTTTTTTTGTTGTTTTTTTTTTTACATCAGCGCGCTGACGGACTCACCTGGTGGAAAGAGAAGAGGATCCGGAAGCCGGCAAAACGTAGGTGTAGTTTCGAATAACCTGCTAAATTCTGTTTCGAACAAAAGATGTTCAGTGATATCCGCACTTGGATTAAACAGGAAGAGTAAGCTTTTGTTTTGGGCGTAAATATCCGGCAAGGGAAGCAAAAGCTCGGCACTATGCGTTCCAGAGTGGCGTGTATCCCAGATAACAACTCAACAGCTTAATATAGAAACCAGGCCTCATGTCCACATGCAAATCACTGAGCATAACACTCTGAGACGTGGGGACCATAACGATGGCTTGCAAGCGGATAGAGACGTGTGGATGTTGACTGGCTGGTTGAATCCTGCTGTCTGTACAAATCCTGTGGAACACATGCAGCATTTTATCTCCGCGCTTGAGCAAAACCGCTGGCAGAAACATGCACGTCGCTGCATATAATACGCCACCGGATATGTATACACCCAGGGTATTATAAAGCGTCACATGTACAAAATCTTCGTAACAAAATAATGTTGACCATTTATTTGGTTTTTTGTGCGATAGTAAAAGACTCAAATTATACAGAAACATGAACATTTGAGGTGTGAGTATTTTAGAAGTATGGGAAAAAGCATCCGCAGTGTTTGATGATCTTACACGTAGAGGAAAGTCTTATACTATTTAAATATACGCCCGTGATAGTTCTGGCAGGTTTGTTTGACACATAAATCCTCAAATAACCATCGCAACGATTGTGCAACAGAGAATGATCATCATCCACTCACTCGCGTAACTTTCTCCAATGCCTCTCTGAGATAATTACCTTAGAGTACCCTCTTCATGAAACATCCTAAAACGTTATGTCCTCTGAAATCGAAAGTTCAAGAAATACTGTATATTGCAAAATCGAGAGTCATGTGATATTAAAAAGTTTGAGTAGCCTGAACTAATATAGCAAACCAAAACACGTGGACATTTATGAAAAGATCGCAAGCGATAGTGCATTATAGCCAATTCAAATGCACAGAACATCCCAACAACAAATTCTGAAACCGTCTGAACTTTCTGCACTTTTGCGAAAATTCTAGACTTAAAAGAACTTCCAGTCTTATTATGTTACCTGTACATATGTCATTTGCTAAACTATTGTCAAAGGCAACTGAACATAACTTTAAAATAAAAACAAACAAAGCAAAGCAAAAACCAAAAACCTTTAAACATACAGATATAAAATTAACAAGTGAAAAATAAGTCAGTCTGTTGTAATTGTATTTAGATGTAGTTTGTTCGTTAGTTAGTTAATTAGTTTGTCTGTTCATTCATTTCATTGCTTAACAAGTTATAATAAATAACCTGCCAAATATCGTCATAAGCAACTACAAAAATGTCAGTTTATATATGTAATATATATATATATATATATATATATATATATATATAATATATATATATATATATATATATATATATGTGTGTGTGTGTGTGTGTGTGTGTGTGTGTTTTGTGTGTGTGTGTGTGTGTTCTTAACCACCCACCTTCAACAAAAATCAGACTTATTCAAAAATATGTGTAATATTAGCCAGTAAAAGTACCTAAACATTGTAATATATAATAAGAACCACAAACAGGCAATCATTAGAAACATCCCTCTTTGTTTGGGTTGCACGTGCATTTTCACATTGGGACAGGAGGGGCAGTAAAGGGATGACGACAAGAGATGAGCAAAGCTGATCACTCCAGAAACGCTACCACCACTGGCACGAACAAAATGAATTCAGTTTATTAACATGTGCTCTGTCCAGATTCCCTTGTCACATACAAGTAAAATAGTTTAGCGATTTGTTGCGTGTGATGCTTTCTTTACGTTTCATGACCACCTTTCTCACTCAACGACAACAAAGCAGCAACAACAGCATCAACAGCGGCGGCGGCGACGGCAGCAGCAGCAGCGACGGCAGCAGCGGCGGAGGCGGCGTCAACAATTTCAGAACAATATAGAAAAGAGAACTGAAATAATAAATTGTTCTGGAAGATACACTTCAGTAGTACATCTAAAACAAACTGACCTCTATAAAGGCTTTAATTCACATAATCAAACAAATCCCGTACAAAAAAGTCACTGACATGAGATTAATTTGCAAAACATAAAAGTCAAAGAAACATACCCATGGCAGGCGACAGTGAACGACTTCCAAAGTGTGTGCAGGTGCGCTGTAACACTCCGCTCTAATGAACATGGTAACGTTGTAATCCTCACGCAAGTCATTTATTCGAAACGTTATCCATACCTCATTCTTTTGGCAATATAAACTGGAAGAGGATCATATCTGGCTCACACCCCGTCCACGTGACTTTATTCCAATCGACGAAGTGCAGAATGTTACCCGGGATTGAACGGATGTGAGATTTTGTGTAGATCATCACTGAATTTGCCCGTCTGCAGGTTTGATGGTGGAGGTGGACATGCAGGAATACCAGGAAAGATTGCCTGGGACACACAGTCGACGCAACTAACTTCCCGTCTCCAAATTGAAGAGTGCAGCTTAAGGAATCTTTATGTGGAAGCTGGTCAAAGCTGATTTCAGATGTATGAAAATAAATGGTGGCATTTGAAGCTATAGATTTAATTTGTCGGCGTTCAGATAGCATACAGGCAAGCATGTCAGATGTATTTACGGCGATCTGGTCAGTTGAATTCACGCTGTCACTCTTGGCTTTAGAGTATTTTGGATTATGTTGGGAATTACCTAGTGGTGGTGTTCCGGGCTCCTTTCCGTGATGTTCGGGATCACCCGGTGAAGCTGCTTGGGCGCCTTTTGGATTCTGTTTAAAGCTACGCAATGGTGTAGTTTTGTTGTCGTTTGAATTTTCTTTGGAACTTCTCAACAGTTTTGCCGGGGTGTCCTTTGCGGACTGTCGTGAGATATTCAACAGCGGGAATCGAGCATTATTCAGTGGTTGCCACGAGGTTATGAGCTGCATGATTTGGTGATTGTCGGCAGGATTGTGTGGAAAACCCATTTCAGCCTGAATGTCTTTGCGAAATTGTTGGAGTCGTTTTGAGCTGTTCCTTGTGCCGTTTGCATAATCACTGCAATGAGAAATAAGTAAATAAGTTGGTTATCTAACTAATCAAAATGTAAACACACGAAATATAATTTTTAAACAGTGTTTTCAGTAGCAGGGCAACCATGTGATGTGAAGGATTTACGTGTCCACTGCAATGAGAAATAAGTAAATAAGTTGATTATCTAACGAATCCAAGTTTAAACACACGAAACATAAGTTTTAAACCGTGTTTCAGTTTCAGGGCAAACCATGTGATGTGACAGATTTATAAAAACAAAGATAAAGTGTAATCAAGACAAAAAAATCGCCCAATAGAATCTTTTCTTCTCTACTTCTCTACTATTGACAAGCGTTTGCTTAAAGAAATACATGATCAAAAGACACGCTTATGTTTGAAATCAAGACAGACCATTTAAAATCAAGAAAAGAGGTAAAGAATGATATTACAAGTCTTTGTGCATTTGTCAGAATGCAATTGCCGCCATGTATCACATTCAGTAACTGCCTACAGAAACAACATGGAGAAGGGGATCACAAACTTTCGTTTTAAAGTGTGCTGATGTTATTAATTTGCGAAGGTTTTTTTTTTAACTTTTTACAAATTTTAAATTTACGGCAGTGAGACATGGATCACGCATGCTCGCCAGGAGAAAAGGCTCAATTCCTTCCACCTCAGAAGCTTCCGCGTATACTCGGCATCTCCTGGCAAGACAGGGTGACCAACACAGAAGTCCTGTCTCGTGCTGGCCTCCTTACCATGTATACCCTGCAGAGACAGCGTCAGCTGGGTTGGCTGTGCCATATTCGTCGCATGGAGGATAGTCGCATCTCAGTAGACGTCCTCTATGGAAAGCTTGCTGCAGGGCAGAGAAGCATTGGCCGCACAAAGCTGAGATACAAAGACGTTTGCAAAAGAGACATGACGGCGCTTGAGATCAACACTGAGTCCTGGGAGGACCTCTCAGCAGACCACAACAGCTTGAGAAGCAGTCTTAAGAAACTGACAGCTGCTGCAGCAGAAAAGCGAGCCCACAGAAAGGGGATGACAGCCAACAAACCAGTGTCAACATACAGATGTGACCATTGTGACAGAGACTGCCCCTCTCGTATCGGTCTCTACAGCCACAAGCGACGCTGCTCGGGGCAAGTAGACAGCCCGGACAGATATGAATCTTAGGTCGGATATACTCTGTCCATGGTCAGCTATGACTGACGTAGGCCTACTACTACTACTACTACTACTACTATACTACTACTACTACTACTACTACTCACTCACTCACTCTGTGAAATAGTTTACGATACGCTTATCCGCCTGATGATGATGATGTAATCAAGCATGTGACACCACTGGAAGTTGGAAAACTCAGCGACTGTTCAATGTCGAAATGAACTTTGTTCCTTTCTTTTGAATTTGAATTGGTGAGGTGTGTGTGTGTGTGTGTGTGTGTGTGTGTGTGTGTGTGTGTGTGTGTGTGTGTGTGTGTGTGGTCCTGAATCGATCCGGTTTTACCAAAGCTCAGGACGGTTTGCTGTTGATGCCGTACATGATACGATAGCCTATGATTTAAAAATGTGTTTCCTCGATTTCTGGGGATGCATTATAAAGATCCAGACGAAAGAAAACTAATGAATAACGACGCTGCTATGACTACAATGGATTTTCTTAACGCCGTTGTCTTGTAAAACGTTAGATCTAGTTGCAGAGTGAGGCGACTACAGGTGAAAATGTAAACAAATTTTAAATGTAATTAACACCGAACCGCCAAGAAAACGTACACTAACGAATCACAAGACAAAACACGACGGGTTTCGACCTCTTAGGTCTTCCTCAGCTGTCAGCCTCCTTTTCATTCAACGCCCATATTGCACTGAAGTGAATGAAGATAAATATTTGCTCGCTCATTTTCGTTGTCCCGAATGTTTTGTATCTTGCCTGAAGATACAAAGTGCTGAGAACGCAGGCGCTATACACAGCCATCTTTGTCTTTGCGATCAACTTGGGATTTGTCCAAACTCTTTGTGTTAGACGAGCAAGTCTTGTGGCTGCCTTTCTGATCCTCTTGTCAATCTCAGTGTCAAGGGGGGGGTTTTCGGTCATGGTGGACGCAAGGTAAGTGAACTGATGGATGGCATCAAGCTCATAGTCATCAATAGTGATGGCTGGTGGTGACGACGTGTCTTGACCCAGGTCATTTGTCTTCTTTAGGCTGATGGTCAGGTCAAAGTCTTTGCAGGCCTGGGAGAAGCAGTTCATCAGCAAGTGCAATTCCTGCTGGGTGTGAGTCGCAACAGCGGCATCATCGGCAAACAGCATATCTCTGATGAGGGCTTCGCGGACCTTTGTTATTGGTCTTAGGCGGGCGAGATTGAAAAGTCTGCCATCTGATCTGGTCCGCAGGTAGATCCCTTCTTGAGCAGTGCTGAATGCATGCTTAAGAAGGAGAGCAAAGAAGATCCCAAAGAGGGTGGAGGCAAGGACACAGTCTTGTCTGACACCGCTGCATATGTCGAGGGACTCGGAGAGGTTGCCATCAAACTGCACAGTCCCTTTCATGTTGGAGTGGAAGGACTCAATTAAGCTGTGCAGTTTGGGGGAGGGGGGTGGGGGGCAGCAGATTTTTCGGAGAGCCCTAAAAAGACCATCTCTGCTGACTAGGTCGAAGGCCTTGGTGAGGTCGATGAATGCGAAATACAGGGGCATCTGCTGCTCTCTGCACTTCTCCTGGAGTTGGCAAACGGAGAAGACCATGTCTGCCGTGGATCTGCTGTTCGAAAGCTACACTATGATTCTGGGTAGACACGTTTAGCCAGCTGCTGCAGGGAGTTCAGGAGGTCCCGAGCGTAGACTTTGACCCGAGCGTGTCACATGCTTGATCGCATTATCATCAGGCGAATAACCATATCTAAACTATCATCAGGCAAATAACCATATCTAAACTATTTCAGAGAGTGAGAGAGCACGAGTGAGAGAGAGAGAGAGAAGAGAGAGAGAGAGAGAGAGAGAGAGAGAGAGAGAGAGAGAGAGAGAGAGAGAGAGAATAGCTAAAAACAGTAGTACCGATGCAGAGTGAACATTTGCAGTTTGGAACACGTGCACGTCCTCCTCGTGTATTGTTGTTTCTCGCCCGCATCAGCTTGTGTGTGTGTGTGTGTGTGTGTGTGTGTGTGTGTGTGTGTGTGTGTGTGTGTGTGTGTGTGTGTGTGTGTGTTCCCAACCATTTCTTTGTTTGAGATCTACACTGTCTGTGTATTATCAATAAAAGGGAAAATGCAGCAAATGTCATTGTTGTATACGGAACAATAATTTACGAATAGACGATAATGATATCGAGAGAGAAAAGCATTGCAAATCATGAGTACATTTCACTTTTATCTTCAATCGAACACTTTCAATTCAGATAGGTATGGAGGATCATTCTATCAGTTGATTAGCGACGTATATACATTTTTCGTGGGGAGGGGAGGGGACAGAAAGAAAGGAGTACACTGCGGTCAATTAGATTATTTCTTTTTCATTCCGCGATTTAAAAAAAAAACTGAGGCTTTCTTGGCTGTTTGCCTGTAACTTTTGTACCCGTACACTCTTACGTTAATTCTGAGTTTTTATCCATTTCAATAATCTCTCCTCCTTGGCTCGACGCCGTTTCTCTATCAGTACGTTCAGCGTGTACAGAAAGGGATTGACGGCTGAGTTCAGGGGCAGTACAAAAATTGCCATGGCAACATTGACCTCTCCAGACACAGGCACGCCCTGGGAAGCCAGAAGACCCAGCAGACCAATGGGGAACCAACACAGGAAGTCTGACATGGCGATGGTGAACAGTCGACGGGCAATGTCGGTGTCCTGTGATTTCTGAGACTTTTGAGTCACTGCCACATGGCTGCCTTGCACAGAATAAAATATGCTGGTTTGCCCGAGTGCAATGATGAGGAATAGGACAAAGTTGAGTACGATCATAACAGCAAAAGCGTATTTATGACCAGCAAATTGTCTCCCTGTAATCGGCAGAGGGATGCAGATGCCTGTCTGACTGTAGAACTCCCAATGAGCATACCATGGAAAGAAGGGCACAGCTGCCAGCAGAATACCCATTACCCAGCATGTACTGCTGGCCAGTTGTGCCTGAATACTGCTCAAGCTGAGAAAAAGCAGAGGAAAACTGACGGCCAGAAAGCGGTCCAAAGTAATGAGGCAGACGACAGAAGCAGACACTTCAGAAGAAACCAAGGACAGAAAGCCTGCAAGGTGACACACAGCACTGTGTCTCCATGACGCATCCTCCCACACATACATTCCCTGATACCTCTGATCAGCCAACCCTATCACAGCCAGGTACAGCCCCATCAGGAAGTCTGACATACACAGGTGAGTTACAAGCACGTTGAAGCCCGTGGACGTTCCTTGATTGAGGGTGACGAGGCGAAATGCCCCACTGACCAGGTTGCCCAGTATGGCCAGTGAGGAACACACACCTAGCGCTCCTCTGTACACACTGGACCTCAGCAGGTCACTGCACGATGACAGCTCGTTCTCAGGAGCATGGCAGTTTCTGAGGTGGAAGCCTTCAATCAGTCCTGCACTGCAACACAGCTTGTAGTTGTCAGCATATACCACCGTAAGCTGGGTAAGATCCTCCAGGACATCCTTCGGAACGTCATGTAGGGCACAGCCTGTCATGTCCAGTGTCTTGATGTGAGTCATGAGCTGCAAGCTTTGTTCTGTGAGACGACCAGTACGGCAACCTGACAGATTCAACCACTGCACAGAAGGAAACAGACTACCTATCCTCTCATCTATTGTTGGAAGATTGATTCCTGACAAATACAGCATCTCGACCTGACGAAATACTACGTCTAGATTAACAGATACTTGGGAAGTATTTCCCTGCAGAAGGTTGGAAAGCGGGTTGTTGGAAAGAAACAAAGCCTTCAGGTTAAACATTCCCTGAATAATATTAGTGAGAGAAATGATCCGGTTGTGACTGAGATCCAGGGTGACCATGTTGAGGAAGGAAACATTTCCATGACAGACAGTTGGCAGCTGGCCAGGCTGAGGTAGACAAGCATCACGTTGGACGCCAACTGGTCCATCGTCATCCCACTGCCACGAGCATTAAGGTATCTCAGATGTGGAAATCGATCAGCGGAGAACCAGTGAGGGCACGTGAAAGCCAGGCCATGACACGTGCACACGGTGGGGCAGTGCAGGTCACAGAACAGCTCGTCCTCGGAGAGTGGACAGTGATACATGCCATCACACATGTGGGAGGGATGCAGACAGACGGAAGAACCACGACAGCGGTAGTACCCTTCACATTGGTAATGCTCACACCCTGCTTCATCCTGCCACTCTGGGCAGTCATACAGCCCGTTGCATCTGCTGAACACTGGAAGACAGTAACCCTTCGGGCACTGATAGTGAGTTTCTGGGCATGAGAAATGACCTGGGGAATAATGTGTCTGATTTAGCTGGTATATGTAATGCCAGTACTTCGTGAAATCAACAATAGCTGGAGGTGCAGGTGGAGGAATGTGGGTAGGTCTTCTGCTGCTAACATATTTGGTGTTTGAATGGCAGTTGTCTTCGTCTTCCCCATCCCAGCAGTCATTCTGTCCATCACACCGTCTAGCAGCACTGTAACACTGTTGTCACAGATACACACACTCACACAACCAAACCAACTGCCACCCACCCACCCATAGCTTCTCTCTCTCTCTCTTTCTCTCTCTTTCTCTCTCTCTCTCTCACACACACACACACACATACACAAACATGTGCACAGAGAGAGAGAGAGAGAGAGAGTGAGAGACAGAGACAGAGAGAGACAAAGAGAGAGAGAGAGAGTGAGTGAGAGACAGACACAGAGAGAGACAGAGAGAGAGAGAGAAGAGAGAGAGAGAGAGAGAGAGAGAGAGAGAGAGAGAGAGAGAGAGAGAGAGAGGAAAACATCCGTGTCTGTACTTCGTTTATTGAATTAGAATTAATACCTTGACCCAATGGAATAGGACTAGGAGAGGAAGAAAATTTAGTGGTCTAAAGAGATCAGTTTTAGTTTCATTTTATCAAGGAGGTGCCACTTCATGCGGACTAGTCCATATACGGTACACGCCATCCGCTAAGTTTTGAGACCACACTGTGCATGATTTGAAGCTGGTGGATAAATGAATTAATGACTAAGATAAGATAATTTAAAAAGATTATCTCGTGGCGACGACTTAGCAGCTAGATGTCTTACCTGCGCATCAGCCTAGTGCGTGGGTCACTCGTTGAGTACCTACAGCCTCAAATCCTCCATGAAGGCCTTCAACATCAGCCACAAAACTTGGAAGCATACTGCCCAAGACAGAGATGGGTGGCGATCAGCTGTCCGCAAAGGTCCAGAAACCTGTGAAAGCAACAGAATTGCTGCAGCTGAGCAGCGAGGGAAGATCAGGAAGACCAGTGTCAACAGATCTCCAGCTGCTGCCACCATCCCCTGTCCGTACTGTGATAGATCTTTCCGGGCCCAGATCGGCCTGACCAGCCATCTACACACTCACCCCCGATCCCAGGATGACTGGATGGTCTTCGTCGTCTCGACGGACAACAAACACGTACGTAACATTGGTGCTGATATAAACAGATCACCCTGGCCTTACAATCTTTGGTGATTCGGATCTGCAGGTATGGGTCTGCAGGAATGTGTTGGTTCCTGTGACGTTAGTTTACCAGATGACGTATACGCAACATAATAATTCTGGAAGTTTGTCAGAGCTTAGTTACAAAGCATTTCGACAGGAGATGACGGGCGATAGTTTCTGGTTCCTAGAAAGTCCTGTGCGTTCTCGTTTGGTATATCATGTTATAAAACTCGAACTTTCTTTGATATTAGATCTTTGTGTACTGGCTGTGCTGTGATACGTTTCTTCAAGGTTGACGACAAACTATAGATTATATAATCAGGGACTGGGATATTAGACAGGAATTTAATGGCATAATCTCAAAGAGAGAGAAGAGCGCTTCACTCACATCTCCATTCAGACATTCAGACTATCTACACAAAGGCTTATGACTTTGTATGTAATTGAAGTCGTTGGGATCGTGACAGTGGCTGCTACAACAAATAAGAATTTGTGTACGAATATCTGTGTAGTTCCAGCCTTCATGTCTGAAGTGCTGCAAATGATGAGAAAGGCCTCAGCAGGTTCCCATGAAGCATTATGTAATGGAACTAGTAGCTCACGGGCTGCAATGTCGTTTTCATGTCCAGCAGAATGAGGTTAGGCATCTGATCATATTTATGTCACTGACTGGTGACCTACTCGTTTTTGAGTGAACCAGTATTTTTGGAAAAAGAAGAAGAAGACTCACAAAATCATTAAGCAACGTGTTCTAGTGAATGGGTACAGTGACCATTTCCTAGTAAGTATCACATGGGCAAAAAAATGGAATTAAGTCCCCACAACAGGGTCACAAACGTACAACCTACAGATCCTTTGCAACATTTCAGGAGGAAAGTTTCCTCATTCATCTCTTCCATCCCCCATTTTCTAATAACTACACTTACGCTTATCCACAAGAATCACTAGAGAGCTGGTCACAAACGTTCAATTTTGTTTATGATAGA
This sequence comes from Conus ventricosus, assembly GCA_018398815.1. Taxonomy (NCBI): domain Eukaryota; kingdom Metazoa; phylum Mollusca; class Gastropoda; order Neogastropoda; family Conidae; genus Conus; species Conus ventricosus. The sequence continues at coordinate 81,376,830 of CM031609.1, read as the reverse complement.
CATAGTCCATACAAAACACGTCGAGTGAAACACACTACTCAACCTAAATGTATGACCTAGGAAAAAACAAGCTGCAATATTCCTTCGTGAAAATCTTTTTTTGAGACACGGGAAGGCAGACAATTCGCCGAGTAGCAGCCGTGTCGAGCGGTCACGGTTTTCGCACGCTCCAAGCACGCAGGAGAGTTCGTGAGCTGAGCCTCTTTTTTCGACTTTGCCGGGTTTTTTTCTGCAACGCCGAATTGACACAGCGGTTTACTGCTGTGACACGGAGGTATTGTTTCTTCACTATTTCATTGTCATATTTGCGAGAATGACTACGGGCGTCAACCCTGCCTTCGTTAAAGTCAAAGACATCCCTGACTCGAGCAACAACCGACCAACCGTCTTAGAGATTTGCTTGGCAGGTGAGAGGTCAGTTGGTCAGGGGTCGATAGTCAGGGCGCAACTGATCAACGGCCTCTGGAGGATTTATCCAGCAACGACAGAGGCAAGAAATCAGCTCCTGACTCAGGGTATGAGGGTAAGAGGGAGCATTTTACAACTGGCAAATACTAACCCTTTTATTCTGAAGAGTGACACTGGGGAGGAGAAGCCAACAACAAAAGTGTGGGTTGACAACGTACCCGTATCAGTGGCCGACTCAGAAATCGAACATTCCCTGGCGAAGGTAGGGTGTGAGTTGCGTTCCTCAGTCAAAACAGAGAGAGCTAAAGTGTAGGGTTTCCCTACGCTCAAGAGAAGTTCGTTTATATACCTAGCACTTCTGCACTCACACACACATACACCTTACCTGGTCAGTCCAGACTCTGGCTTGGGGGTTTCGTCAGGATTCTTTCCCAAGCCCTTCACTGGCATGAACTACCAAGTAAGATCTGTCACACACAGTCCAAGCTGTCCACATACAGCTTGTGTCAGAGGGTCAAGCAGCTGGTGCACCGTCTTTCTGTCAGTGTCCACCTCCGGGCCCAGCAGTGGTACTGTCAAAACCGTCATAGCCGTTGTAACCATCTACGGCTGTTCTGTCGCAGTGCTAGGGCAAACTGTCTCCTATAACCTGGAGGCCCTAACACTGGTCTAACACTAGTGTTACTGTCACTGTAGTACGACGTAGCTCCCTAGCTAACTATAAGTCAGCTAGTCCGCTCTCCTCAAGGCCGAGTGTCGAGCTCCCTAGCTAACTACAAGTTAGCTAGTCCACTCTCTCCTCAAGGCCTAGCGTCGCTAAACTAACAACAAGTTAGCAGGACCGCACTCTTCAAGCTCCCCTGTCGTACTGTCGGAGTTCATCTGCTTGTTTACCTGAGTGTCAGTGAACACTTCTTACGCGAGGTGCACTTCTGCTGAGCTCGCCTATGAGCGCAGAAACCGTGCGTCACTACAGTCCCCCCGACTTTATGATGAAAGCTTTTCGTCAAGGGGTGGCAGTGAGGAAGCGAGTTCTCACCTCGCTTGAGCCCATGTCTGATTAGTGTCGAGTTGCAGGTCCTCTGAGAGTGCTTCCTGTTTAACAGCCAGAGATGCGGAAAGCACTGTGTGCCAACAGGCCCATGGAAACTGATCCATTGCCAGTCTGCGACCTTGTCCGGTAAGGCTATTTCAGCCACTTCGGAGGGTCAGCAGACATCTAAGGTATCACTGCTTGGGCAGGCTCCCAGACCTCCGGCGCTGGATAGTGTTCCCCCCAGTTTTTTTCCCTGTGGGTCCATCCACGCCACCAGAAGCAGCACGACCTTTCAATGAACCAGGACAGCTGCTGCCTCAGCCGGGCACATCTGGAAGCTTACCTGAACCAGCCCCCCCCCCCCCCCCGATATACTGGCCAAAAGTAGCCATTGCTTCCCTCTGCCCATCCTAGATGTGTACATCACCCAGAGCAGACAGAAGACGCTGTATTCAGAGGAACCGGAACAATCACAGTCTCACTCTCAGGCACCCTAACAGCAAGCAGAAGGTTCAGGGATTCCATGTCCCACTGGTGCTGGGTACCTCCTCCGCCAGCAGCTCTGCCTCTCTGGGCTCATACTAGCCATCAACACCAATAGTGCCTTCCAGTGAATGAGAGCTGGCACAGACTTCAGAAGTGTTTTTGGAACTGGCTCTCCCACATGCTGGCTAAAATCCTTCATGGCCTCCTTCTGGCAGTTGGTGAAGACTGAAGTACCCAAGCAGTGCCGCCTGCTGATGAAGTCCACCAGCTTTTCCAGTTTACACATGGCCCCAGTACCATGCTATTGCCTGCTCAAGTGCCTGTGTCCGACCCTGCAAAACAACCTTTGATGAAGGTGGTAGCCTTTCATCAAATATGCCGGGCAGATGCTGAATGAAGGCATGAGTTTTAGGATACTTGTTAGCCTCTCCACATCCAGGAATCAAACACTTCTTGCCCTCTTTTGGGTTTCCTGGCATGTGGAACTGGCCTCCTTTGCCTTTCTGGATCTGTGGCGATGTACAGACATGTGCTTGGGAGAAGTTTTGGCATCCTGGATCTCAGCAGTAGGGCTTGAGTCCGTATGTCTTTTCCCTGTTGTGGGCCCTTTGTCAGAGGATTCCCTGTCCCTTTCACTTGATCCTATAAGGCCTGTGTTGGGATCCTCCTGATGCTGGGTTTGACTGCCCAATACCCCTACTGTCCTGAGTAATCCTGGCTGACACGTTCCCACGTGGTCCTCCAGAGCAATTTGAATTTGCCAGCTGTACTTGAATCCTGACTCTGGCATCCTGACCTGTTTCTCCTCATGGTCACTTTGACCTTAGAACCGCCCTGACCCTAGCAATTCGAATAACTTCAGCCCTGCTTGAGGCGATTCCTTCAAATTCTTGCATGGGGTGCTGACTGCCTGGGCTGGTTGGATACTTTTAGTGGTGAAGCACTAGGCACATGGGGGGGAGTATTGCCGGTAGCTCCCACTGCCTTAGACCATACCAAAGGTTGCACCTTAGAAATCCTGCCATGGGAGATGGTCCTTACTGCATTACCAAGGTGTGAAGGAACTGGAACCTTGACTGGAGAGCTGGGTCCCTTTCCTTCCTTCCATCCCCTTTGCCAGACTGGTTCTGCAGCCACTTCTGGTAATGCCTGCAGTCTTTTTTCCGGTGCCCAACCTGTTTGCAGTAGAAGCACTTGATACCAGAATCTGGATTGTCAGGAGGTTGCTTTGTCCTGTCTTTAGCTAGAAGCTGCAGATGAGGGTCAACTTTTCCAGGATCTGCTTAATACAGCTGTCCTGATCCTGCCTGGAAAAACCAGAACTGACCTGTGGCTCCTCCTGAACTTTCCTTGGTGCCGCATCCATGACCAGGGAGACGTGCTGGTACCACTTAACTTTATGGATGGCTTCTTCCATGGTTTTGGGTCTCTCCAGATAGGCATATCTACCTGCCTCCTTGTCCTGACTGCCTGTGCAAAATTTGCTGATCACCTCACCCTGTACATATCTTTCTGGCAGGTCTCTGAATGCTGAAACAGCAAGCACTGTGACCCTGTCTGCCCAGTCCTCATAGGACTCCTCTGGGTTCTGGCTGCCTTGCTGGAACTTGAGCTTGGCTGTTTCAGTCAGCTCTCTGGCCCCGAAGCGTGCTTCCAACTTCCTCATCATCTGGTGATATGAGCACTGTCTGCCCAGCTTGGTGGCTATGGTGAAGAAGTCTAGGGCTTTTCCTTCCAGACACCATCCCAGGTAATCCCGACTCTCCATTTCTGACCAGTTGAGGGCTGTTCTATAGCTGTCAAACCTGTACTTGAATGACAGCCAGTTTGTGTTCCCATCATACTGTAGATTTTTTGTAATTTCCGGGGGTCCCCTCTCGGTCCAGAATGGGAGTGCCTAACAGTACTGTTTCTCCTGCTGCTGTCTGAGGAGTCAGAATACAATTCCGACTCACTATCAGTGCAGTCATGGTGGTCATGGCAGTAAAACCTGTTTCTGTGTGACCTAGACCCTTGGTGCCTGCTCCAAGTTACTCTCAAGGGCAGGGGAGAACTCGACGGGGCCTGTGTTCGTCCGTCATGCCTCCTGCCACTACACAGGCACCCTTCCCCATCCCTATGCTAAAATCTCGATGCAAAATCTCGATGCTTGAGGTCAGTTGGTGCTGGCGACCTGGACCTACTTCAGTATGTGGTAAAGTGCCTGGAATCTTTAGGTCTAAAGTTCCTGCCATGGTGTCTGTGCTATAGTCCCTGTGACCTTGCTTCAGGATTCGACTGCTTCAGACTCTGCTTGTGCTCCCACGTCAGAGACTCTGACCCCAATCTGTGGCAACGCTGTCTGCTAGAGGCCGACCTCCGCGACTGCCCGTCTCCTCGATCTGAGTAATTAAGTCTAAAAGACTCGCTCCTTCCTGATGATTGATTTCTCATCATTCTGGAGGGATGGGGTTCCAATTCTTCAGCAGACCCAGGAGAGCCCACTTCCAACTCAACCAGCTTGTCCACAAAATTTGGTGGATGAGTTGGAACTGGTGCAGCTCGGCGAGCAAGGAACTGGTATCACTGGGTTCAGCAACTTGACTTCAGCTTCTGCTTGCCTCCGAGTGAAGTGAGGACCAGAAATCATCCACAGACTGCTGCTCACCCCAGGTTGGTAAGGGAGTACTCTTTCTTTTCTTCCCCCCAATGCGGCAGCCATTTTGGGCTCTATTAAATCTTCCATGGCCCCCTGCTGTGTTCCAAAATCAATCAGTTCAAGCAGGTCGTCACTGGGTTTGCCACACGGAATGGACATCACCATGGATAATGTATATTTCCCCTTCCTTTCCTTGAACACACAAGCTGCACTGCTCAATCCAGAGGCTGTGTTACATTCAGCCCTGTGGTGTACTGAATAAATCTTTCCCCCTTTTATTAATGGAGCGACTGGAAAGTGCTAGTGTGGAGTACAATTAGTACCTGGTCTGTGTAAAACACAACCAACACCCAACACTATTAACAACTTCTGTTTGTTGTTAACTTACAGCTAGGCTTGTACCAATTGAAAGTGCTAAGTATATCCCACTTATGACACCAATGAAGTGTTTTCCCTACACTCAAGAGTTCGTTTATATACCTAGCACTTCTGCACTCACACACATACACTCTACCTTACCTGGTCAGTCCAGACTCTGGCTTGGGGGTTTCGTCAGGATTCTTTCCCAAGCCCTTCACTGGCATGAACTACCAAGTAAGGCCTGTCACACACATTTTGCGATACACTCTGTCCAAGCTGTCCACATACAGCTTGTGTCAGAGGGTCAAGCAGCTGGTGCACTGTCTTTCTGTCAGTGTCCACCTCCGGGCCCAGCAGTGGTACTATCAAAACCGTCCTAGCCGTTGTAACCGTCTATGGCTGTACTGTCGCAGTGCTAGGGCAAAACTGTCTCCTATAACCTGAAGGCCCTAACACTGGTCTAACACTAGTGTTACTGTCACTGTAGTACGACGTAGCTCCCTAGCTAACTATAAGTCAGCTAGCCTCACTCTCACCTCAAGGACTAGCGTCGCTAAACTAACAAGTTAGTAGGACCACACACTTCAAGCTCCCCTGTCGTACTGCCGGAGTTCATCTGCTTGTTTACCTGAGTGTCAGTGAACACTTCTCACGCGAGGTGCACTTCCGCTGAGCTCGCCTATGAGCGCAGAAACCGTGCATCACTTCAGAGCGAGGGATGCAGACGGAAAACTTACCCGTTTTTTTGATGGGGCGGAGGTTCTTTTTCATCACCATCCCTAATGTGCCCCTGGAAAAGTTCATGAAAGTAAGTCTGTTCTGGGCTAAAATATATCATAAGGAACAAAAGCTGGCTCAAAAAAACCCTCATCTGTTCCAATTGCCGGGGACAGAACCACCATGCCTCGTGTGCAACAAAGAGGTTGTCTGCCATGAGTGCAGACAGTCTGGCCATAAGTGCGGGGATCCTCTGTGCCAGTTTTCTATTTCAGGGACTCCAGTCGAGGACAGAGAGGACACACCCGGAGTGGGTGACATCGCGCCGACGGACAGCGACCAGCCCGACGACAGCCGCAGACGGAAGGACCGTGCAGTCAGGGGCAGGCCCAGCAAGCGTCAGGCCATGCTCTCTGCCTCCCTGCAGCTGGAAAGCCTGTCCGGAGCAGGTCGGAGACCCCGAAATGCCGGCGATCCAAGGAGGGGTCCAGCCCTAAAGAGGTAGCAGGGAGGGGTAAGCACCCGAAAAAGGACAGTGGCAAATCCACCCGTCAGGCTCCCCGCAGTACCAACACTGAGGTAAGCGACCTGTGTGGGTAGACGCCCGGCTTCCTAGGACAAACCTCATGGTTTCGGCCTCGCTTGAATTACGGACATTGAGTAAGGAATTTGGAAAATGTGTAGTAGTGTAATATCCGTATAATACTTCCAATAGACAAAATACGGATATGTTCTTTGAATGTAAGAGGTCTCAGGAATAAAATTAAAAGAGCCGCTATTTTTCGTTATTTAAAAAGTAATAAAATTGATATTGCCTGTTTACAGGAAGCCCATGTAACCGAGAATGATGCGTTGCTATGGGAAAAACAGTGGGGAGGAAAATTATTTTACAATGAGGGTATAAAAAGGAGTCAAGGAGAGATTATTTCAATATCAAAAGATTTTGATGGTAGCGTAGATGTTGAACTGGCTCTTGAAAAAATCTTAGTTGTGTCAGTCAAAGGTGAGCAGTATGATTTTAAAATTAGCAAATTTATATGCTGCAAATAAAATGAAAGAAAAAATCAGTTTTCATGACAAAGTTACAGAAAACGTGTGCTGAATATAGTGAGCAAAATCTATTGTTGCTTGGTGTTTTAATTGTGTTATAAAGAACATTTGATATTATCACGGGTCAATGTCATCACGAGTCAGAAGTAAAAGAGTTAAATAATACACTAAGAAATTTAAATCTGACACACATCTGGAGAGTTTTTCATAATGAAGAAAAGATTCCTCTGGAGAAAGAAAAAACCCTTCATTGTTCGGCGTTTGGATTACTGTTTTTTTTAGTCAGAGGAAATGTTACCTTGTGTCTTTTGTGTGAATTCACGACGGTTGCGCATTCAGATCACAACGCTCTCATAACGGAACTAAAAACGGTAAATTTGAAAGAGGTCCAGGAAAACTGGAGTTTTAAACAATATTTTTTTTTTAAAAAATACTAAATTTGTGGCAAAGATAAAACGATTTATTAGATAAGCATCTCAATGATTCTTCCGATGATGTGTCTTATATACGAAGATGGGATCTATGTAAATTTTGAAATTCGAAACTTTTTGTACCGAGTATGGAAAATCACTTGCATGCAAAGACGAAATCGTGAATATCGTCTAAAGCACAGCTTGTGGAAAAAAGAAAGGCATTATTAGTAATCCCTTGATGTAGGGGTGCAGAAACAGAATCTAGTCTAAAACAGAATAGAGTTGCTGCAGGTTGAGAGAACGAGAGGAGCGCAAATTAGAGCAAGAGTTAAATGGATTGAAGAAAGTGAAAGGAATACAAAATATTTTTGGAATCTGGAAACGGCTAGAGGAAAGAAAAAGTAATAACGAGATTAGACACAGAAATTTTGCAAGAACAAGTCCATTTTACAGGAACTTTATAATCAAGAAACTGTGGAAAAAGATGTTAGGGGAGCAATAAAATACTTTATAGAAAATGAAAACTTTCCAAGATAGACGCTAATGAAGCTGTTTCTTTTGAGGGCATGGTGACAGTAGAGGAAATGACAACCCGCTCTAAAGAATATGAGAAATGGATCTGCCCCGGCAATGACAATAGATTTTTATAAAAAAAAAATTTGGAATAAAATATGTAAAACACTTACTCAGTCGTTCATGGAAGCTTTCCATGTTGGTAAACCATCATATTCTCAAATAAAATGGTGTAATAACTCTGCTACATAAGGAAAAGATTTAGATAAAGACAAAATAAACAACTGGAGCCCATCACGTTAACTAACAGTGATTACAAATTATTAGCCAAAGTCTTTGCGTGAAGACTTGGAACGAGTCATCACTAGCTTGGTAAATGAAGATCAGGTAGATTACATCAAAGGTAAAAAACATCGCAACAGTCATAAGATCGATTGATGACGTAATCAATTCCCTAAATAAACTAATAGGGGCGGCTTTTTGCTCGCTATGATTATGCAAAAGCATTTGATTGTTATCAAAGAGTTTTCTGCTGAAGTGTTTGACATTTTTGGGTTTTTGGACCAGATTTTTAAAAGTGGGTATCTATTTGATAAAGGGAAAAAAAATGCCCTTTTGTGAATCACGGAGGTTGGTTTTTCCGAGCCCTTTGATGTGAATGCGGAATAAGACAAGGTTGCCCTTTTTCTCACCATTTGCCTTTGTGCTAGCTGTCGAGTTACAAAAAATTAAGATTCAGAATAGTTCGATTGCAGGCATCAAAGTTCCTTTACCTTCTGGGAATGGAAATTTTAGTATAAAGATAAAAAAAAATGGCAGATGACACAACATTGTTTCCAAAGACCGATATGGTATGTTTTAAATCATTAGAAATCTTGTCATCTTTTTGAAAGTTTTTTGGAATAATATTAAATGTTCAGAAAACAAAGCTCTACTAATGGGAACTATGAAAAAAGACCCGATCCCCCATTCACAAACAGTGAACAGAATGAAAGGTCTGGAATTTATTTTGATACCAACGAGATGGCGAAGAACAGTGATGAAGACGGAATGAAACAATCAATAAAATGTTTAGTAAATAAATAATTGGAAAAGGAGAGATCTCTCCATTCAAGGTAAAGTGATTGTTATAAAAACGTTTCTGAAAAAGTCAATTTTGTTTATGAAATGCAGTCTATTGGTCTTCCAGAGCAGTGCTGCGTAAAATTAAATACAGCTTTTATACCAAATTTGTAGGGCAGAAAAAAAATCAGTAACAGGAAAGCATCGAAAAAGTTGAAGAGGAAAGTAATGGAATCAAACGTAGGCGAAGGTGGTCTAAACATGATCAACATGCTTCAGTTCCAGAAGCTTCTAAACTTACAATGGATGGGTAAATTATAAAACGCCAAAGAAGATGAAAATGGAGGTTAATCCCATTGTGGAATTGAAAAAAACTGGCAAAACGGGGAAAATTTCTTCAATGTAAACACAAAGACAAAGGATATGCAGGGTATTGATAGAATTGAAAATGATTTTTGGGAAAAGAATATTTGCATGTTATCTAGACAACAAAATATAAGTAAACAAAGTGAAATAAACAGTGGTAATTTCCAGTACAGCTTCTCTTCAAAAAACTCTCTGATTAAATACAAAAATAAAGTCATATTCTTTCCAAACTGGCCCACAATCGGAATTGAACAGATGAAAGATATAATCCAATCAGAACGAACATAGATTTCTGTCTTTTGAGGAAGTACAGAATATGGTTGGGCGAAGAAAGGCTACATTATTTTTTGAATATAATGCCCTTATCAACTCTATTCCCAAAGAGGGATTCAATGGATAGAGAGAGGTGATCCTTTCACAAGCGACAGGATTGTGTGCAAAACATTTCAATACAAAGCCAAAGAACATCGGGAAAAATGTTATCCAAACACAAGTAACAAATTTACAATGGCCCATTATTTCTGGGAAAGGAAATTTTGTTACACCTAGACAAAGAGGCCTTGGTCTTGGGCTAAAAAAACCCCCGCAAAGTGCGACTTAGAGTCCTTCACTGGAAAGTGTTACATAATACTACCTACAAATATATTGTTGAACAAAATGAAAATACGAGAAAAATAATCATGTTTCATATTGTGTTGATAAGGTGGATTTTAGTGACATTTTTTTCTAAAATTGCCCAATTGTAAAGAACTTTTGGAATTTCAATGAGGAAAAAATGTATGTAGACACAAATATTAAGCTAACGTTGTCAGTCCCCTGATGTTTTGTTTGGTTTTGAACAGTTCATTCTGCCCCCGTGGAAAATATGTATACATTAAACCTCATTATATTGGTTGGGAAATGTCCATAAAATATTTTTTAAAAGACACGGTCTACATTGTCACTGCAATCAATCTTTGAAAAAGTATTCAACGTAAGGAGCTAGTTTATACCTCACCTCATCTTCCCGCTTCTTCCGACCCGTCTACCCCCCCCCCCCCCCCCCCCCCCCCCCCCCCCCCCCCCCCCCCCCCCCCCCCCCCCCCCGCCCCCCCCCCCCCTCGCCTTCCTGCGCTCGCTGTCCTTTTTCTCTTTTGGCCTGTTTTCGGTTCACTAGTAGCTGGCTCTCTCTCTTTCACAGTATTTATAATCCTTTTAGGTCATGTTTCCAAGTTTGAAGAAAAACATTCATTCATTCTTTCATTTATTAACGTATTTTATTTCCTTTCGGGGGACGGGGTGGGGGTGGTGGAAGATCGTGATTCACTGTACCTTGCTATTCTTTCTAGAACTATGTATATTTGCGGATAGGATTTATTAACTTGTATATGCTTTTGACTATTGACGAATGATTTCGGGGCCCGCAGATTGGTACGCGAGCGCGCGCGCGAGCGCATACAGCACACAAGACACGTACACACAATCGCACACACAGGGCACACAGACACACGAAAACACACACACACACACACACACACACCCCCCACACACACACACACATCACACACACACACACACACACACACCACACGCGCGCGCGCGCGCGCGCGCGCGCGCGCGCACACACGCACACACACACGCACGCACACACGCACTCACGGATACGTGTTGTCTCGCTGACGGTCCTTCCTCACGTCCTCCTTGCAGTCCCCCCCCCTCCCTTCCCCAAAAATTTTATCATTTCTTCCTCATCGTGAGGATGGCGTTTCCGGGGAACTAGCAGGTACGAGACTACTTATAACTGTGTACATAAAATGTATTGATCCTTTCGTTCCAGTTCGCTCGTTCCTTCGGGCATTCTTGGATGTTTTTTTTTCCAAGGAGGGCGTCGGACGTTTGGACGACGGGAGAGAACGGAGGAGGCGAAAGGAAATCTTTGTTGTATTCAGTGCATTCAATCTGGTCACAGTTAGGCGAAGATTATCGTGTTTCACATTTGTTTTCAGCTGTATATTTTTTTTTGATATTTCGTTTGTTTTTACACAGCAAAAGAATTCTTTATCGTTTTGTCTTCGTCCTCTTCCTCTTCTTCCTTTCTTCCTTCCCTTTTTTTCCTTCTTTTTGTCTGTCTGTCTGTGTTTTCTTTTTTTGTTTTAAGCAGACATTATCAGAGTGAGTGTGCCATTACACCACACATTAGAACATTAAAACCCAGACAATTGTTTCAAATGCCAAAGCACTAAAATCAGCAAAAATTTGCCCCTTTTGAAAGAGAACATACAGACCATGCATGGTGTGTAAGAGACTGGTTGTAAAAAAAAAAAAAAAAAAGGAAAAAAAGAAAGAAAAAAAAAAGAAAGCAGTCGTGGAAATTGATTTGTTTTTTTTCCGCTTTTTGTTTTTGTGGGGGTTTGTTTTGGCAGATGAAGAGGACAGTTTTGAAGCACCAAAAAATGAAGAGGTGGATTTTGGCTTTAGGAGGAAAAAAAAATGGCCCCCCCTTAGGTGCTCCATTGATCCGACAGCTAATGCCTCAAAAAAGGGGGGGGGGGGTGGGGGGGGGGGGGGGGGGGTAGGCAGAGAAAACAAAAACAACAACAAAAAACAAAACCCAGCGAAATAACGTTAACTCACCCAAAGTAGCTGCACGAAAGTTAGATTATTAAGATCTTGTTTGTTCTGAGCAAATTCAATGTCAATATGGAAAAGCTGCAAATGGACTTACAAATAACACGCTAAAATCCAAAACATCTCATACTGAATAAACATTTTAACAAGTGTTGCAGAACGTACCCTAAAACAAATTTATGTTCAACTAGATAACCATGTAAACCCCCCCCTGTAGCTAACCCTTTAAAGTCTGTGACTGATGTTTTATATTCCTTCTGTCATTTGAAGGACACAGGGAGTGGTGAATGAGATGGAACTGATGGTATACTTTTATTCTTACGTTCAGTGTCAGTCATATCTGAAACACAACATACAACTTGTGCACTGAAAAATGTCACTTTCCAACAGAGCTTTAGTCATATCTGAAACACTAACTTTCAACTTGTGCGCTGAAAATGTCACTTTCCAACAGAGCTTTAGTCATATCTGAAACACTAACATACACTTGTGGGCTGAAAAATGTCACTTTCCAACAGAGCTTTAGTCCATTTCTGAAACACTAACATTTCAACTTGTGCCCTGAAAACTGTCGCTTTCCAATAGAGCTAAAAATTGCGAAAGTCACTCCCCTCTACTAATTGGTGATAAATCCGATCTTACCAAATTACAAATTTTAATATGCTTTTTGCAGTATTATCCAAACGCTTAGAAAAACACATAGATTAAACACACTTAAGAACATTGTGGGCCGTATTAATGTATTGAGGTTGTCAGTCTGATTTGGGAAACAAAGTCTATCCTACTATTCTACAAACTTAGTATATCACTGGCATGTTAATTAATGAAAAATAGAGTTTGTGGAGTATTGTTTGTTGATTTTGCGAAAAGCCTTTGATGTTATAGACCACAAATTATTATGCAAAAAATATCATTGTATGGTGTAACAGATAATGCCCCCAACTGATTTTATCATTCCATGGAAGGGCGACGACGTTTGTATTTCTTCATTCATCTAAATCAAATATTTTACCCGTCAGATATGAAGTACAGCAGGGGTCAGTTTAAGGTTATCTAATATTTTCCGTCGATGGGAAACGATGTCCTCTTCCTGTTTAAAAATCTTGTGCACTTTTCTGTGATTAAATAGAAGCGGCGTTTTACCAAAATCTTCTCTATGATCATTTAAAAATCTCTTATCATATTAAGTGACTGGGTGCAGCTTTTAATCATATGCCACTAAACCCCCGTAAGACTTACGTAATGCTCATAACAAAGAAGGCAATTTTAAAAAAAAAAAATTAGTTTCTTCTATTTTTTTTCCAGCATTACAAGAATTGACGAAGTTGATAATCACTGTGATCTAAACATGATGATAAATCAGTCTTTTATAGACAGCGCGCATCGAAATATTATGCAAAACTGTATCCAGCCAAATAATAATATATGCAGAATTAAGCACTTTTGAAGTTTCATGTTGTAAAATCATTCCTGAATGCCTATACTCTCTTTAATCAGTTATTCTTCAAGACATATTGACTCGGCCAGTACAAAGTGAATTAAACCTTTTACCGGTATCAATAAACGTGCCCTTGTAGCGATTCTCATGTAATTCTCAAGCCTTACAGAATCGGATTATATTCAAGTCGGAGCTCTACCATTAAAGGCCAAGTTTCGTATGAATAAAGGAATGTTCATGCGAAAAATTGTAACTGAATTGGCCCCGTAAGTATTCAATCAAATCTTTACATGAAATCACGCACATCATTATGCGTACACACATGCGCTCGCACACACACACACACACACACACACACACACACACACACACACACACACACACACACACACACACACTGGCCCATGCCCACACGCTCTTACTTACACATGCATACACACACACACACACACACACACACACACACACACCACACACACACACACACACACACACACACACACACTCACACACACACACACACACACACACACACACACACACACACACACACACACACACACACACACACACACAATGATAAAAATGACACAACCAATGTTAGGTAGGTAATCAAGGTCAGACCAGCGCGTTGGGCTAATGCGTAGGTCAGACATCTGCTAAGTCGTAGCCACGTGACCCTCGTCTTAAATTCTCTCATCTTAGTCATTCATTCATTTGCCCATCAGCTTTAAATTATGCGCAGTGCGGTCTCAAAACTTAGTGGATTTGATGTGGCGAGGACTAGTTCACACGCAGTAACGCCTCCTTGATGAAACTGAAACTGAAACCTTTCTACTCCTGCTGCATCGTAGAGTCTGTAGAGGGCAGGGCTGGTGGACACAGAAGTCTTCATCACTGTTGTCCGCACAGTCCTGACGATGGTCACACACCAGGCTGTAAGGAACTCGCTGACTTCCTCTCTGACAACCGTAGGAAGGAGGAAGTGACATCACGTTCACCGGACATGTGAGGAACGGCGGGATGTCCCAGGCCTCAGGGGTGTGGCCAAAAGAGTGGGGATCTTGGGTCCAGCAGTAGCTGGTGGAATCACAAGCGAGGAAAGTGTACACAGTGTGGTTAGAAGGACAGACGGTAAAGCCTTCTCTCGCTTCCTGTCTCTTTAAATGGGCCAAAGTGACCATGACTGCAGGTGGAAAAAATTGCTTAGAGGATTGCTGAATGTTGTATTCACACAGGTAGGCATTGGGTTTATTACTACTCCCATAGTTGCAATGATTCAATTCAATGGTGTTGGGAAAGATAGACATATTATGATTATAAATGTCTCTAACACCCGTATCTTTAGCGTGTAATTCACCACACAAACCCCGGTTGAAAGGGGATCCTTTAAAATAGTGCACAAAATAGGCAACTGTTTTGTCAGTCCACATCAGTGTACGTTGGTAACTGCAACACATGTAATAGAATAATAACGTTGGTGTTCAACATGCCCTATAAAAGTGATGTTTGCTAGTTTCACCCATTTGTTATGAACACGGGTATATGCTAAAAGGAAATCAGAAGTACGGTTCCTAATCTGTTTTGATACATATACAGAGCGGTAAGCGCATGTGTGGTGTGTGTGTGTGTGTGTGTGTGTGTGTGTGTGTGTGTGTGTGTGTGTGTGTGTGTGTGTGTGTGCGCACGCGCGCAACTCCTAATGTTCAAAGTGACCACTTAGTGCAAAAATATTGAAACCAACATTCAACTATCTTTGTCCATTTTCAGTCCAGTCTATATCACGCGCAGCACTAACTAGTAATTAATAGTGCGTTCAAGAAATGAATAAGCTGCCAACAGAAACACACACACACACACACACACACACACACACACACACACACACACACACACACACACACACACACACACACACACACACACACACATGCGCTTACCGCTCTGTATATATACAGAGAGAGAGAGAGAGAGAGAGAGAGAGAGAGAGAGAGAGGAGAGAGGAGGAGAGAGAGGAGAGAGAGAGAGAGAGAGAGAGAGAGAGAGAATGGTACTGAGGATCAGCGCAATCTTAAAAACAGTGCTCAATCACAGTGGGAGCGACATTTGTTATATTAAAAGCAAGTTAAAATCAAGCCGCTAAAAACATCTACAAATTTGTGAATGAATGGTCCGACAAGTTCGCAAGTTTCGGCACCATCATATGATCCCATTGTGACATCGAAAGTTGAATTCCTGCTTCTGTTCTTAATCCAGGTTTCATTTTTACTATGCAGTAAAGTTTTCTTTGTGTGGAAAATGATTTCCATTTCTGACCCTGATATTTCTGTGTACTTGTTGGCAAATTTTATAGCTTTTCATCTATAGATTTTAGTAGCTTTTCATCTATAGATGGGTATAAATCTACCATGTCAAATGTTATAAAAACTGTATTTTCTTGTTTATTGAGTTTTTTGAACCATTGTATTACTTCATATGTGTTTTTCCAGAGATTGAGTTCAGTGTTCTCTTTTATGTTTTCTTTATGGTTTTCTCTAAGATTTTTTTTAACTAATTTTCCCTAGTTCAGATTTGGAAAGGTTTATCAATCTACATGTTGGGTTGTTCTAGGAATTGGGTTTGTGGTCTTTAAGTGTAATAAAGGCTTCTCTAGCTGCTGTGGTCTCTACTCTGTCACTTAGGTCCATTTGGTGTACAAGTTTTTTTTCTTTCTTTCTGATGTGATCATATGTAGCCTTGTCAGCCTTTCTGTAATTTGTTTGGATATTTTTGTCAAGGAGTTTTGAGTATTCTTCACGTTCTATTTTGTAAAAGTTATTGGAAACTTAAAGATAAAAACATAGACTACAGCATATCTTGGAAAATCTTAAAAAGAGCAGCACCATACAACAACATTTTAAAAAAAATGTAATTTATGCCTTACAGAAAATACATGAAATAATGTAAACCACAGTTGGCAACTCAAAATGTTAGAACAGAAATGGTTAACAATTGCAGACACAGATGGAAGTTCCTATCAGCGAATAAAACCAACACCTGAGAAACACATGTAGCACGGGAAAAAACAACAGCAAGCCAGATATATATATATATATATATATATATATATATATATATATATATATATTATATACGTGGCCCTGGCAATACAAGCTCACCACATCCTGACGACCGCACAGCGTGAAACAAATTTGTAGATGTTTTTAGCAGCTTGATTTTAACTTGCTTTTTAACAGTACACACACACACACACACACACACACACACACACACACACACACATATATATATATATATATATATATATATATATATATATATATGTGTGTGTGTGTGTGTGTGTGTGTGTGTGTATTCAATTATAAACAAAGCTTACTCTTATGTCTTAGATTGAAGAAATAGGGGGAGATAAGCATTCATATCTGCAGTGGTAGATAATTCTGCCTAACTGAGTGGGTGAATAGAGAATAATAAATGCTTCTCAGAATGAGCCTTCAGCGAGCTTATAGTCTCCAAGGGGGAGACAATCTCCGATGGGGAGGAAACTCACTAACATATAACTCCTGGTCAGATACCGGTATTCGAAACCTGATTGTTTCTCCTCAGTGGCCGCGGAAAGTGGTAATAATTTGACTCCTCTACTTTTTTCTTGTTTAAGAAGAATGCTATCCCAGAAAAAGGCTGATGTGCAATACCGTAGTATGTTGTTGAGTTTTCAAAATACCAACCAAAGGTGCCACTTAAGAAGCAAAAGAAAATCATGAAAGAGCAAAACAAGCTATATTTTCTTGTGAAAAGTAGAAAATATAAAAGATAACCTCTTAAGACACAAGTGCCGAGGGCCAGTTCTTGGAATGAATCCGCAAGGGACTAAATTACAATGAACTAATAAATTTCAAGAATAAGTACCGAGCACCATTCCAGCAACTTACAGAGCAGCTTGGTGTTGCAATGACTGCAAGAAATATTCAATTATAAACAAAGCTTACTCTTATGTCTTAGATTGAAGAAATAGGGGGAGATAAGCATTCAATAGCATGGGAGATAATTCTCCTAAAAAACATTGAAAAGGGGATGGGGGAAAATACCTGCTCTCAAAAGGCCTTCAGCAACTTATAGTCCCAACGAACAACTCCTGGAAGGAAAATCCTAACAAAAAACCGGGCAATCCGTTTCAAAGCAATGTTCCCTCATGACCGCAGAAAGTGGTAACTGACTCCCTGCCCTTTTCGTTTTATTTCTTCAATCTAAGACATAAGAGCAAGCTGTTATAATTGAATAATACATACATATATATATAAATAAAATATATAAAAATATAATATAATATATATAAAAAAATATATACACACCACTTCCCCATGCAACACCCACATTCACGATCAACACACAAAAATAAACACACATTGCACAAATGTACGCAGGCACGCACAACGCAACATACCCCACACCCTCACACACACACACACACACACACACAACCCCACAAACACAACACACACACCCACCACCCACACACGCACCACCGACCACGCACGCACGCACCACCACGCACACCACACACACCACACACACACACACACACCACACACACCCCCACACAAAAAGAATAGAGGAGAGAGAGAGAGATAGAGAGAGGAGAGAGAGAGAGAGAGAGAAAAAAGAAGAAGAGAGAGGGGAGAGAGAAGAGAGAGAGAGAGAGAGAAAAGAGAGAAGGGTCACCCAACACAAACACACACAACACACACACCACACACACACACACACACACACACACACACACACACAACCCAGCACACACCACGCACCACGCACCACGCGCGCGCACGCACACACACACACACAACACGCACGCACCCCCCACGCCGCACGCACGCACCACACACACACCACACACACCACACACACACACAACCCACGTGGGGCGAACGCACGCCCCAAACACAACACTTACACCCCACCGAACACACAGGAAGCGAGCGCCTGCGTGCACACACACACACACACACACCACACCACACACACACACACACACAACACACACCCAAAACACAACCACACACACACCACCCACTCAACGCCCCGCGCGCGCGCACAGATAAAAGAAGAGAAGGTTTGCGATATCATTACCTATTGCTTTTAATCGTTTCAAAGGGCCGTACTGTGCATGATTTTCCCATTGGTAAACATTTTTCACCTCACACCCTTCCCTACAAAAAGGATAACTTATATAGGCATAATCTACACAAACCCCCCCACACACCACACCCGCACGCCCTACTTAACTTTCTCTCCTCCTCTTCTTTTTTCCCCCCTCCTCACCTCTCCCCTCTCTCCTCGTCTCTCTCTTTCCTCTCTGTCTGCCTCCTCCTCTCCTCTCTCCTCCTTTCTCTCTCCTCTCTCTCTCTCCTCCCGAACAGCCAAAAAACCAAGTCAACACCTTTTCTAACCCCCACCCTTCCTTTTGTCTTTTTCCCGACAAACCCCCCCCCTCACCTCTCCTACGTTTTTTTTATGCTGTGCGTCTGTGTGTGTGTGTGTGTTGGTGGGGTGTGTGTGGTGGTGTGGGGTTGGGGTTTTTTGTGTGTGGTGGGGGTTGGGGGGGTGGTGTGCATATGTGTGTGGTGTTTGTGGGGTGTACAAAATTAAAACAAGGGCACATGATGGAATAAAAAAAATGCCACCGCGGCGACTTTTAATGGAATGAAAGAGCAGAGGGGAAAAAAACATTGAAGGGGGGTATGAGGGGAAAAGAAAGAGGAGAAAGAGAGAGAGAGAGAGAAGAGAGGGAGAGAGGGGGAGAAGCGTTCCTTAAAAACAGGGCCCTGGAACGGGAAAAAAGAGCCAAGGGACACAGGAAACAGGTGTTCCCACAGCCAAAAAAACCCTCAAAGCACGAACTCTTGTAAAGTACCCCAACCTCGCTGCTGGCCCCCCCTTTTTTAAAAAAAAACCCCAAAAATTGCTCAAAAATGTTTGATTTTTTAAACAGTGGGGGCGTAGCAACGACCATTTTACCCAAACCCCCCATCCTGACACCCGGGATAGCCGCATTCCTCTTCGTCTCTGCCCTCCCGGCACTGGGTGATCCTGTTTGCAGACCAGGTGAGGCCGGAAGCTCGGCCAGGTGTCCACTGAGCAGTTCCACTGACCCTCTGGGTTGGGGTTGGTGTCTGGGATTTCTGGATTACAACCACAAACAAATCAATTGCGAAACTTATAATACTATAGTATAGCATTATCATAATCACCATAACATTGTGATTTTCCCCAAACAGTTCCTAACTCAGAATAGCAAGCTAAATCAGTGACTGACTCCGACCTAAATTTGTTGAGAAAAATAGCTTTTGACTTGAAAATATGATGACTTTTCATAACATCAACTCCTTCACTTATAAAGAAACAAAGTGAATATAGATACCGGTTACAACGTGACGTGTTCTGTACATGAGATCAGTGACATGAAGCTCAGGTCTGCCATACATAATGAAAGAGACCCAGGCTGTGGAGAACAGTGCATAATGAAAGAGACGCAGGCTGTGGAGAACACTATAATGAAAGAGACGCAGGCTGTGGAGAATAGTGTATAATGAAAGAGACGCAGGCTGTGGAGAACAGTGTATAATGAAAGAGACGCAGGCTGTGGAGAACAGTGCATAATGAAAGAGACGCAGGCTGTGAGAACAGTGTATAATGAAAGAGACGCAGGCTGCGGAGAACAGTGCATAATGAAACTGACGCAGGTTGTAGAGAACAGTACATAATGAAATTGACGCAGGTTGTAGAGAACAGTACATAATGAATTGACGCAGGTTGTAGAGAACAGTACATAATGAAAGAGACGCAGGCTGTAGAGAACGCTATAAATGAAAGGGACGCAGGCTGTGGAGAACAGTGCATAATGAAAGAGACGCAGGCTGCGGAGAACAGTGCATAATGAAACTGACGCAGGTTGTAGAGAACAGTGCATAATGAAAGGGACGCAGGCTGTGGAGAACAGTGTATAATGAAAGAGACGCAGGCTGTGGAAACAGCGCATAATGAAAGAAGATGCAGGCTGTGAGAGAACAGTGTATAATGAAAGAGACGCAGGCTGTGGAAACAGCGCATAATGAAAGAGATGCAGGCTGTGGAGAATAGTGTATAATGAAAGAGACGCGGGCTGTGGAGAATAGTGTATAATGAAAGAGATGCAGGCTGTGGAAACAGCGCATAATGAAAGAGATGCAGGCTGTGGAGAATAGTGTATAATGAAAGAGACGCAGGCTGTGGAGAATAGTGTATAATGAAAGAGATGCAGGCTGTGGAGAATAGTGTATAATGAAAGAAATGCAGGCTGCGGAGAACAGTGTATAATGAAAGAGATGCAGGCTGTGGAGAATAGTGTATAATGAAAGAGACGCAGGCTGTGGAGAACAGTGTATCAGTGTATAATGAAAGAGACGCAGGCTATGGAGAACAGTGTATAATGAAAGAGACGCAGGCTGTAGAGAACACTATAATGAAAGAGATGCAGGCTGTGGAGAACAGTGTATCAGTGTATAATGATAGAGACGCAGGCTGTGGAGAACAGTGTATAATGAAAGAGACGCAGGCTGTAGAGAACACTATATCGAAAGAGACACAGGCTGCGGAGAACAGTGCATAATGAAAGAGACGCAGGCTGTGGAGAATAGTGTATAATGAAAGAGACGCAGGCTGTGGAGAACAGTGTATAATGAAAGAGACGCAGGCTGTGGAGAACAGTGTATAATGAAAGAGAACGCAGGCTGTGGAGAACAGTGTATAATGAAAGAGACGCAGGCTGTGGAAACAGCGCATAATGAAAAGAGATGCAGGCTGTGGAGAACAGTGTATAATGAAAGAGACGCAGGCTGTGGAAACAGCGCATAATGAAAGAGATGCAGGCTGTGGAGAATAGTGTATAATGAAAGAGACGCGGGCTGTGGAGAATAGTGTATAATGAAAGAGATGCAGGCTGTGGAAACAGCGCATAATGAAAGAGATGCAGGCTGTGGAGAATAGTGTATAATGAAAGAGACGCAGCTGTGGAGAATAGTGTATAATGAAAGAGATGCAGGCTGTGGAGAATAGTGTATAATGAAAGAAATGCAGGCTGCGGAGAACAGTGTATAATGAAAGAGATGCAGGCTGTGGAGAATAGTGTATAATGAAAAGAGACGCAGGCTGTGGAGAACAGTGTATCAGTGTATAATGAAAGAGACGCAGGCTATGGAGAACAGTGTATAACGAAAGAGACGCAGGCTGTAGAGAACACTATAATGAAAGAGATGCAGGCTGTGGAGAACAGTGTATCAGTGTATAATGATGAGAGACGCAGGCTGTGGAGAACAGTGTATAATGAAAGAGACGCAGGCTGTAGAGAACACTATATCGAAAGAGACACAGGCTGCGGAGAACAGTGCATAATGAAAGAGACGAGGCTGTGGAGAATAGTGTATAATGAAAGAGACGCAGGCTGTGGAGAACAGTGTATAATGAAAGAGACGCAGGCTGTGGAGAATAGTGTATAATGAAAGAGACGCAGGCTGTGGAGAACAGTGTATAATGAAAGAGACGCAGGCTGTGGAGAATAGTGTATAATGAAAGAGATGCAGGCTGTGGAGAATAGTGTATAATGAAAGAGACGCAGGCTGTGGAGAATAATGTATAATGAAAGAGACGCAGGCTGTGGAGAACATGCATAATGAAAGAGACGCAGGCTGTGGAGAATAGTGTATAATGAAAGAGACGCAGGCTGTGGAGAATAGTGTATAATGAAAGAGACGCAGGCTGTGGAGAATAGTTATAATGATAGAGACGCAGGCTGTGGAGAACAATGTATAATGAAAGAGACGCAGGCTGTGGAGAACTGTGCGTTGGTTTGCATAAATCAGAGTCCCAGCATTTCTTCTGATCAAAACAAAACATGGCATACAGGGCCTTGCTGTATCACAAGGCCTACCCATCGACTACATGTAAGAGAAGTGTGAAAGAAGAACACCACTCCAACGCTTCAGCAGGCATACGATTACAGTGAATTAGAAATCTCTTCCAGGGAGTGGTGCACTGCCTAGCACGGGAGGCAAACTACGTGACACATACACAAGATTTATGGGCCAAGGGAGATGAAAGGGGAAGCTATCTGTGTGCAAATAACCAGACTCACTCTCACTCTAACTTTCTCTGTCTCTGTCTCTGTCTGTCTGTCGGTCGGTCGTCGGCCGGTCGATAGGTCGCTCTCCTCTCTCTCTCTCTCTCTCTCTCTCTCTCTCTCTCTCTCACTCTCTGTCTTGTAAATGACAATCAAGTTTACTAATCATGTCACCCCCACCCCCACCCCAACCTTGCTCGCCCTGTTAGGTTTACATTTGATGTTACTGTGACAGCAGAGCAGATGAAGAAAGGTGACGTCATCCCTCCCCCCCTCTCTCTCCTCATCTTGCTTATTTCAATGTGCAGTTGATTAGTGGTGTTGAGGCATGGGGTGTGTGCTGTTCCGTGACCTTCACAGCAGCCAGTAAACCCTCCCACACACCCTTCCCTGTCGTGCGATCTGTCTACTCGTGTCTCACACAGGTGCAGACAATGAAACTTAGTCAATTCGCATAGGGCTAAAAATATCGCCAACATCTAAGAGATAGTATTTTCCAATCTCTACACGTTTCCCCACACTGTAGTGGTGAGGAGGATCAACCCTAACCCTGCTTACTAGCACCCCCCCCCCCCCACCTCCTCCCCTCTTTGTCCTTCACAGCCTGTCAATCAGGCGGTCATGAGAAAACTGGATGTGTAGCTTAGCACACAAAAAGGGAAAACCAAGTGTCCTCACTTCATTGCTCTACCAAAGGCTGCAAGACTGAAACATCTACCAATGAACAACAAAGATACACAGCCAGATAAGGGGAAAGCTCATCTCTCCTGTGCTGTGATCCCGTGTAAGGATTTACTGATTAACCCAGAAGAGCTGTAAGTCGAAACTGTGTTTTAAGTGTTGAACTGTGCGTTGTTTGTATGATGACATACTATGGTTTAACAAAATAACTCTAAAACCAATACTTAGTGACATCTATCAAGATGATGGATAATATTTCTATTCTAATATTTGTTTGCTGCAGCTTGGTAAATTCTGTTACGATGCTTGATTAACATTCTATTTAACAATATGATTTTTTGTCAGTATTCAGTGCTGTCTATTATCATGATCATTGTTACCTTCTGGCAGGAAAAACAGAAATGCCTATAGTGGGTGAAAACTGTTAATCTGATTCATGAAAACTATTGATTGTCTTAATGCTTTACAGTAGGTGATTGTAAGTCTAATCAACACATGCACTCGGGCTATGTGCATTCCAAGTTATTTCAACATAATACACGGGAAAAAGTGAAGAATTGTTCGACTTCATTTGCATAGCATTGTGTTACTGTCTCCTACCCCTTCTTAAAATCCATTCAAAATCTGAGTGAAAGTGGATACTAATAATTATGACAAGCATATTTATGCTAATCTAATTCTTTGTTGGCTGCGATCTCACACATTTACTGAAAGCCAGAGGGCAAGTGAAAAAAACTCGACAAGCAGGCTCTCACCAACTTCACTACAAACCAGGTTCTGTGTTTGTGAGCAGAGTCTGGGTTCCTGTTTCTGCCCCAGGTCTACTTGCACAGTAAGGAGACCCAGCTGATCAGTGTCACGGCTGCTAAGCCACACAAATACATCCCCTCCCACCAGCTCCTATTCTACTGACAAGTGCAATCACAAGTACACACAGACACAACAACTTGCACATACACGATACATTTATTAACCCCAACACATATACACTCACAACTCCCTCCAGTCTAACACCCTTACTGTCGTTTACACACAGATCCATCACATTGGTTTCCCACTACACCAAGCACATAACCCATTGATAAAGTACAAATATCAATAGTCCTAAATGTAAACTATACGCACCCTCACGAGTTGCTTGCTATTTTATTCTCTCTCTCTCTCTCTCTCTCCTCTCTCTCCTCACTCTCTCTCTCTCTCTCTCTCTCTCTCTCTCTCTTCTCTCAATCATTCATCTGCATACAATGCAAATGACATCCAGTAGTTTGCAATTGTCTCATGTCCACCGTCACACGAAATGTTGTGCAGTAAAGTTCAACGGCTCCTGATTCAGCACTGTTCTGAGGCTGGAAACTCGGTCTCTCGTCATCGGTGCACATTCCAGAACACAACACAGCCATACTTGCAGGACGCAGGCGAAACGTCATCCACTGCCGCTACCCTGGTGAAGAGCGAAGACCAGAGAAGGCTGATGTATTGCTGTGGCCCAGAACCAGTCTGTGACACAGGGACGGTCGGAGACCCCAGCAAAGCACGGAGATGGGCGGAGACCCTGGCGAAACAGAGAGGGGGAAAGACTCCAGCGAAGTGCAGAGATGGGCGGAGACCCTGGCGAAACAGAGAGTTCAAGAGAGACTCCAATGAAGCACCCAGAGATGGGCGGAGACTTCAGTGAAGCCCAGAGATGGGGGTGACTACAGCGAAGTGCAAAGATGGGCAAAGACCCTGGCAAAACACAGAGATGGGAGAGACTCCAGTGAAGCACGGAAAGATGGGCAGAGACTTCAGCAAACCCAGAGAAGGACCAACTGGACCTAAACATGACTAAGGAACATAATGTCATGATGTCGCTGACCCCACACAAGTCCTCCTCTAACACTCCCCAACTACCTGTCAACCTACATCTGCCTGGAGAAAGATTTCCTTTCATTCCCTCACGCAACAACCATTTCATTCCTCCAGCCCATTGAATAATTTCATACCAAACTGATCGAGTGACAATCAGCCTGCCTACTGAGAAGATGGACCAAATCACCAGCAACTAAAGAGAGAGCAACACTCCTCTCCAACATCAGATACGTTCTGATATTCCACATGGCCTCCAACTCAACTCAACTATAACTTTTCCTCTCTTAAATTAATGATGCAATAACGTGGGACAAAGTCGGCTTGGTACAAAGACTGAAGTTGATTGATTTGTATATCTTATCCTTGTATATACAAGTGAAGTTGATGTGTGAAAGTAGATGTAACTTGTGTCAGTTCCTTGTGGTTCATAGAGTATCGTATTTTTGAACCTATCTCTAATTTTGTCACTCGAAGCTACAAGCACTTTAAGTACACAAGCCTACAGAGAATTATTCCTGATCCACTCATGAGTATTTTAACAGTTCCGACAAAAAAAAAACATTTCTTTCATTAACTAGTACCGGACAACTGCTCCTTTCTTAACTAGTGGTGGAGTTGAAACACAATTCTAATAGAGAAAACATACTGATTTATGAGGTGGGTAGATTAGAATCTCCAAGAGAGTAAATTTGAAAACACCACACACACGTACGGACGCACGCACGCACGCACGCATGCGCACGCATGCGCACGCACGCACGCACGCACACACACACACACACACACACACACACACACACACACACACACACACACACACACACATACACACACACACACACACACACACTATGGCAAGTTAGAAAGTGACACCTTTTATCATTCTATATTGATGAAAACCGAGTGTGGCCTCATTATCGGCTGAAGAAAACAAACATCATGGGCCAAGAGGTCAGCAGCACTCGCTGCATCTCCATCGGCGATCACACCATCAAAGTGGTCAACGACTTCACATACCTGGGCTCCACCATTTCTTGCAACCTCTCTCTGGACGCCGAGCTGAATGTGCAGAGCGGCAAGGAAGCAACAGAGAGAATGTAAATATGTTCGTTCAAGCTCACCCATCTTATTTTGCACGAAAACCCCCCTTTCACATCCAAGTCACGTCCTTCTCATGTCAGTTTTAGCCAAAATTAACACCTTTTCACAAACAAAATTAACACGCAAAAACCTCTAAACGTCGACGCAATCAGCACATTAAAATGGGGGCTTACGTGCAAGATAAGATAGGGTGATCATGAACAAACATATTTACATTCTCTCCAATGACATAAAAATCTAATGGTTTAGCAAAAAATAAACACTATTTTTTTGTTAACTCACTGTGTTTGGCGGGACAACTTAGCAGCCTTCCGAACCAAACGATCTTTAGGCAGCTTATTAGAAAGAGAGAGACTCTCTTAAATAATATACGTGAGGGGGTTTTTTCATAATTCGCTCACTCATATACGTCTGCGCTACCATATGGTGATCAGTGTCTCTAATTCTAACATCACCTTTCCGCCACTCCAGGACATACAAGTATCTTACTTTAGTCCAAACGCAAGAGTATTTGAGCCCCTGGCGCATCTTTCAGTAATCTAATTTTTTTTAAATTTGATTGCGTATACTGGCCTTCAACCCTGTTGCTTTAAATTCTTCACTATTAACGTTCGCGGGACTGGAGATCCTTAATACTTTGTAATATGCCTCTTCTACTGTCCACACTATAAAGAATCAACAAGCACATGGCTCTCCCCATATGTGGTTTATCATTTTTACATCTAATGAATTTAAAGAACCCTCAATATTTCTTTAAATTCACTGTCTCCGCCAAACTGTATAACTGATAATCGCAAAGACACTGCCTTAATTGACGGCAGTGCACGTAGAACAGTAGAAGTATAGCCCTTAAACAAATAAGTATCTGTTTCTAACGTTGTAAATGGACATACTAAATTGGGTTCACATAGAAAATCAGAGGTTTATTACCTACAAATGATAAACATCTTATCGCGCGCTAAATCTATAAACTCTGTCACTACTTGTGAAACCCCAAGATTTTAGTCCATGCCTTTAGGGAATGTGTACTCTCTTCTTTCTTCTATGGTAAATGTAATGTAATTCTGAGTTTGCTCGTTTAATTCTCAGCATATGCCAAATTCGCTAAGTAATTCATTTAAAATAACAAAAGTTGTCAGTAACCATCAGGTATAGTTTATATGACTTACTTGAATGCTGTTCATCATTAACATTAATCCAATTATACTGAGCTTTTTTCAGATATGTTAACCCACAATAACTTTAAAAAGCCAATTTCTTAAGGGTAAACTACACTCCCTCTGCCTAATGCCATTGGGGACGTAAAGAACACATCGCTTCGTTTTGCTTGTTATATGGAATAAACATCCTAATATAACTATTAAAAAAAAACTACTTTAAAAAAATGGAACCATTAAATACAACGAAAGTGCCACTTACATGTAGGTGCGTTTATAAATCCCAAATATTTAGACTTCACAATCTAACCAAAGCAGTAGATGAATCATACGGCATATCCAATTCAGAACTTTGTAAACCCAACTAACTAAATATTAAATCCGACAATAATAGAGTGATAGAGTGCCATCAGCATGTCATCCCGCCCTAAGAACGTATAACCTAATCAGTTAAAATTTTGCCATTTACTGCGCAACTACTGGCTGTTAGTGTTTCATATGCCAACCAATTAAAACCATCCCAATCTTTTAGTAAGGTCAGTATAAAACATTCATGTTTATTACCAGTACAGATGAATACTAACTGAACTACAAGTAGCCCATCCCAAGCGACAGCGCGTTAAGAAATCCATTCAACACCCAATGTACAAAAATGCCTAATAAAGATCTGCAACGAATTTAACATTAATCCTCCTCGACAGATTATTAGACAAAAGTTAGACCGCAATCATGGGTAAGCACATTGTATTGTGGGGTGTAAAAAGCGAATATAATTATGACTGACTACTACTGGCCTGGCCACACATCTTTTTCAACCAGAACAATACAAGTTCAGATAGGGTCGATTGAACAAAAACATCCTTAAAGCCTGGTACAACAAATGTTATCTTAATGAATGTAAAGGCCTAACAATGCCAGGAGTGCAAAGACTTAATGACCATACGGACATATGTTGGTGTCTATTAGGGAGCACAAGCACAGACCAAGTCAGCCATACTAGATCAATCTACTACAGGCTTTGATGCTAGAAAACACTTTCTAGCCAATTTAAAACCTGCTATAAACTCTGCTGTTGATTTGGCCCTGCCAGCATACAACGGATCAAGACGTATCATAGCAACATGCTAGGATCCAAAGTAGGACTTAGTTGTAGGCCATGATATTATACATGCTACCCTCGACCTTAGACCTACGATTGGCATGATACAGAAATATAACCATGAAATCATCATACTGGGAAGACGGCCAAAACTATAAATGACCACAATCCATGTTTAAACACAGGCCTGCTCATCCAATTAAAAAAAAAAGTACCTAACCTCGAAGAAAGCGATCCCGTTATATCGCCCCACAGCCAGAAAGCAGATCCCAGAAAAGCAATGCCACCTGCTGATCTACCTCACACTGACAGTCACGTACCAGCGTAAAGACGGCCCTCCGTTGTATTATTAAAAAACTTTTACTAGATTAGCCATACTTTATTTCACGAAAAATTAATCCAGCAGCTAGCACTCCACCGTCCACAGATGGTCAGTCCAATATAACGCCAGCTACCTACCTATAGTAACACAACCCAACTAACAACACTGCCTTATTATGCCGGGCAGGAGCATCAATCAAAGCGCTTTTGGCAGCTAACTTAGGGTTTAGGTTTCTAGATGGTGTAATTGTTTACTAATCCCAACTTTTCACCTAGCTGAGGTTGTTGAGCGTTACTGACCCTGTTTGGCGCACTACCTGTTAGAGCATAAACGAGGTGTAGATATAGCAAACCCAACAGCTGTTAATATGCTAACTATTGTACTCCCCTGTTCCCAACAGTGTAACTTATTCTTTCAGCTAGCGTATGTTTACATAAAGTATTCTCTAGTTTATAGTTTCTCTGATTTCTGCCATGTTTGTGATGCTAGCTGCGCCCTGTTAGTAAGACAGCACTTCTAACCTGGCAGCCCTTTGTAAGCCCTTAAAATACCTGTATTTTCTGCTTGTATTCTAGCCTTTTCTCTTCGCCCTAAATTGTTATCGTCTGCATCAAGCCAGTTTATTTATTTCTTCTTCATATCTCTCTACCCAACTCACCAAAGTTTTGCTAAATTGTTTGTTTAGTTCACCCCTTATATGTTACGAAAAGTCCACATAAGCCCCAGGATTTCGCCATAGGCAAATGGATAATCTCTCAATTGTTTTAATTGTGTCTCCTCATTAAAAACTCGTATCTTAATTTCTGCTATTGATTTCATCTGCTGTTTTCGATTAATTCTTCAAGAGGATGTTGTATTTCAGATTGTTTGCAACTCTTGCCCCAAGTTCTGTACAAGACTAACACCTCAGTCCTTATATTGTCAATAAAGTTAATTGCCTTTGGTCAACAAACAGGAGAATCTCTAAGAATATGTGGCCCTGCTTAAAAACTGGGGTTGGGACTGTTTAGCAGTAAGTCGTAACCACTCTTTCCTTTAATGTTCTTACATACAAATTGATTTATTTTTATCTGTGAAAAAACAGAAACCCTAATTGCTTCTGGCTGCTCCTCGCTACCATATGGCCTATAAAATGATTCAATACTATCTAAGGCAATCGTATTTGACTTAATCCTACTCCTTGGCCTGCTGCTGCTCCTTCAAGCTCTTCCTTGGCAATGAAGGCCCATTTCTGTTTCTTTCTTCATCCTTCAACATGATCAATCGGGTCAAAATTCTTCACCCATATATTTTATTTATATTCACTTTTTGTTTTATAAAAAATGAAACTCATATGTTAGTGACCCTGCGATCCATACAGA
This sequence comes from Conus ventricosus, assembly GCA_018398815.1. Lineage (NCBI taxonomy): Eukaryota > Metazoa > Mollusca > Gastropoda > Neogastropoda > Conidae > Conus > Conus ventricosus. Next base: position 81,347,013 of record CM031609.1, on the reverse strand, counting down.
TAATCGAAGTAACCCCACGGCTTAAAAGGTTATAGAGGGCAGAGACTGTAATTAGTGTAAATACTCCATCAACAGTTGAGCCTGGACAAACAATAATAGTCAAGTTCCCTGATCGTGCGCTGATGATGTTTAAATGCCAGGCACTGCTAAACTATCATTCAAAATAGATAGAAAATCGCCAGATCCTAATGCTAGTGTTGTTGCTAATTTAGGCAGGCTATCGTAAACATATAACAATCACACTGGAGGGCCACGAAGTCTTTGTACTATGGGAGCAACATTTTTGCCCACTATTCTGATCTATGGCTAATGCCTAAAAAAGAAAGAAAAAGATAAAGTTTATCAGGGAGATACAAAGCCCAAACGGTCACAAGCACAGGTTTAAAAGTGGGTGATGCAAAGAATGATGTTAAAGATGAGGCTAGTAGCAAGAAGCATTTGGCACAGATTCTGCATCCCACTAGATTTTTGAACTGTTAAAGACAGCATATGCATATTACCAAGGCGGCACTAAAAGAAAAACTAACTTATCATCTGACATTAATCCTAGCGGTTCTGTCATTCTGTCTGAAGATCCTGAAGCTCAATACACAGTAACGAACATCTCTCTTGAGTTTGATGTTGTTACTAACCCCGGACTGGCTAGAACAATCGTAACCCGTATATAAAGTAAAACGGTTAATTAAATATGAAAACGTTATACTCACCACTACAGAAAATGATATACAAGCGAGACACTCTATGGAACATACTATCTAAATCAGTCTCTTCAAGTCCTTTAAAAGAATTTTGCTCTTAATTACTGAAAGAAACAACTCCTATTCAGAGAGAATCAAAGCGTATTTATAAATCACACATTTGAGAGGTTGAACTGTGTACTAAATGGCACGTCTGATCGTAGTGTATTCAGGGCGCAGACTTTTAACGCCCACCAACACTTTGATGAAATAAGAAAGTTGTTCGCAGGAGTAGGCCAAAGGGATCCTGCAGTTAACCGTGTATGTACAAAACATTCACAACCTTAATGAGTAAGAACCTCGAAGACATTACTTGATAACCAAATATGGCCTGTGGCTTGGATTTTAGATCCACTTTGAACAACAGATATGTTTTGGAAGTGAGAAAGATAGGGCAGGATAGGTATAAAAATAATATTTCACAGAAAGCAACGGAAACGCCCAATAAAAATGCATGTTTTTATGGATTTGTGATGGCTCATGTTAACATAGAAGAAAACAGGCCAAAAAGACGGTGGCTTTTTAAAATGCAGAAGAATATTCTAATAAAAACAGATGGTTATTTTGAAGTTGTTCTGCCTACAGATCCGCACTGTTCCTTCTCTGCGGATACAGATGTGGGAAACTGTCTTCGTACTTGATTTTACAAAACAATATAACAGGTTTCCTTAACGAGAACATTGGTTAAATTCTGCCAACCATTAGCACAACAAGACCTACAAAAGAAGGAAATTTATTTGGACGACGAGAATATAATTTTTATATTTGATCTCTAGCGACAAACTGAACGACAGTTTGAACATTTACTATAACTATTTGAGGGAACTGAAACACTGTTCTTTATTGATGATTGTTCGGCTGAACCGAGGACATTGTTAAAAAAGAAAAGCTCTGTCAAGCTAGCTAAAGTGGCCACCACGCCTACTTTCTGTGTGGCCTTAACCACAGAAATTCAATGGCGTCTTAAAAGACTTTAGATCGCATTTAAAATCGGTAGTATACTTTACACTAATGAACAAGATAGTTTTGAATTAATATTTAAGTGAAAATTCTATAATAAGGACAAAGATGAGCAAAAAAAATAAAAGATGCAGTTAGAAAAATACAAGAGCACGTAAGCAAATCTTACGGACTGACCCCCCAGTTCAAACGATTGCTTAATGTAGATTGTTTATTAAATAACTACTGTAAATTGTATAACAATTTGTTTATTATAATTTTATATATAAAAATAATGTCTCGGGGGCCAGAAGTCACAAGCGTAGCAGCTCCTAAATGCTTAGCCGTAGAGTTAAAAGACCTAGCAGACATAACCGAGTTGATCTAATAGGAGTGCCAGAAATGATATGGATTGAGTACACAGAAGAAGGGGTTTACAAACGAACAGAAATTGAAAGACAAAAAACGACAGGCATATCCTAACCTATAAGAGAAAAGAAATTTAAGTGGCAAACGATTTTGCAAACATGAATACAAGACTTCATAAAAAGAGAGAATGTGCTTGGGCGTTGCTTCCTGAAATTGATTGTAATTTAAAGTTTTGAACTGCGAAGGTCCCAATGTTTACTTTGACAAAAAAACAATTTAGTCAAAAGCCTTAAAGCAGGACCCATTCTTGTTAGCTTAGTCCAGGAACCAACAGAAACAAAAAAGATTGAAATAACTTGGCAGGGTTCTGAATATATGCTACCGAGAAAAAGTCTTTAGCTGAAGTGGGGGGCGACACCGTCGGCATTAGAATTTACCCCAACGATACGTAACTACCAAGGCAAATGACTATGATTTTTTGCTTATTTATTACCCGAGGAGAGTGATCCTAGTTTGCCAAACATACGTTTAATTAGAGGCGTACAAATAAATGCAGAAAACTTCAGATGCCTCTCTAATCATCAGTATTGCAATTACTAAAACGGAGACAAAATAAACCACCATTATCATCTTACAAGGATACTGTGATGGTTGACAAAGACAAACTCACGATTACTCGACTTAATTTACATTAAGTATGTTGATTTTATTGCGTTTTAAAAAACTTCGTTAATGAAGTGGCTGCCAGAAGAATTCAAAAGAAGAAGATATGTTACGAAGATTAATATTAAAAAGATAATCTTAAATAAAAAATGGAGGTTCCAACAGTTTTTAGGATAAAATGCAAATAACGGAACGTCAAAAAGTAAATAGAAAGCGACTTGAGATAAGTATAGGAGTTACTAGAAGAAATATGCTAATCTATAAAAACTCCTTTCTTATGTAAAAACTGGCTCATCGACTGGAGCTATGCGTAAGTGCTGGGTCTAGTGTTGCTCTTTTAGCTACTGGGCTGGGCGCCAGTCTCTTTAGCATTAGTTGTCCTTGGTTTAGGTTTTAGCTCCCTGTCCTATGATTGTAATTGCCGTTTTAAAACATAACCCTAAATTAAAAAGCACACGCGCATTGTAGCCCTACAATCAGCCAAACTTAGGTTCATTAAGATTAGAATAAGCAAATCATTACAGGATGATAACATTACATGACGAAAGAATTTCAGAAGCATATGGCTGACTGGTTAGGATTTACAGAGCTACAGAAAAATTGAACTTTACAAAAGGAGTGTAGAAAGACTTTACTTCACGACAGTTAGACACTGATGCAATTAAACTGAACATTGAACAATACAAACACATGATCATTAAACCCAAAATAGGCAAAAAACCACTGGCACTTCTCCTTAACCTGCTCGGTTAATATTGTATTTCAAACCCACCGCCACTGATTCAATCGTCCGCTAGCGCTTAGCCGATAATGATACGCAGGCCCAGAGCAGTCGTTTGCTTCAGAGCCGTTCCAGAGTTTGTTGTCAGCTAAATCAATGGACATGCGCAGTGAAAAATACTGTGCACCTCTACCAGTGAAGAAATATTTTTCACAAGTGAGTAGACCTAAAACTGTTTCTGAAATTTTTTGTTAACCCTGAAGAACCCGTGACAACTTTTCTCACAGCGCATGTGCTAAACCTCATTTAACATGACAAATCGAAACAACATGATGTGAGCTCAGTGCGCAAATATAAATTAGGATAATGAAATCCGAGATATGGATGTACCTCCTCCTCTCAAAGCCAGCCTCACGAACCAACCATCCACTAGCCAGCCCTCAACGAACCAACCATCAACAAGCGGAACTCATGTGGTTTCCGGGGGGTTTTTAGAAAGCGTCCTGCAGATCGAGTATATCAAGCAACTGCGTTAAAAGTTGCGGATTTCCCAAAGAGAAAAATGAACTTCGGAGATAAAAGAAAAAAGTAGAATCAAAAACAGAGAATACGCGACCCTTACAAAAGAAGTAAGAGCAACAGAGGTGGAAAAATATACAGATAGACAGGTTACTACTCGAGAAATATCTTCGTTTAAAAAATTTAACAATAGCGTTCCGATTTCTCCAATCACAGTCCCAGTGAGGACATAGCACCAGTGTTAAGTTGAATATTTGTGGCTGCGTTAAAGCTTGCAGTAAGTTATTTGATTTTTTACCCCCCCTGTCGCTAGCGCCATGCAGTGTGTGTGTGTGTGTGTGAGACGTGTGTGAGATACATGTGAGTGTGCTATAAAGTGTGTTATTGACCGTTTGTGGCGATGACGTTAACAAAAAATGAATGTTTTAACGTGGCTTAGAAGTGATGCAACGCTTGAGTAGAAGAAGAAAGCCTGTTTGACTTACTTTATTTATATTTATTTTTTTAATTTACGTAAATATTTGAGTTTAAAAAATGAGCCTCACAAACGCTCTGCGTTTGAAAAAACTTGCTCGGCCAGCGCCTGTTGAAAGGAGTGACAAACAATTAAGCAAATATGGTTTAGTGAAGTAGACATGGACATCATTAACCCATCAAACTTCAAGAAATGTAGCACACTCCATCCGAAAATCCCAGAGACTCTTCAGGCGAGACGCCATAACAGTGTTGTTGGCTGTTCCTGATTGATTATATACCACCTGATGATAGTAACAATGAAAAGTCCTGGGTTTTCAACTAAACAGAAAGAAGTTATTAGCTACGCGACTTTAAATTCTGACTGGGCTGACTACATGCATACACAGTTTAACCATGCAGAGAAAAAGCAAATTTGCGTGAATGCTAATTGTCTGACATGGTACAGTATATGACGAGCCAAAGAGTTAGTTTTAAACAACGAGCAGTCATAACTAAAAAATTCTGAGACAACATGTGTTTTATGTCGTGTTTTTTAGTCACATTAACTATCCAGTTAAAAAGAACTCAGAAAGAGTATCTAATTATGAAACAATATAAAAGCAAGAGCTGAACTTTGATAACATAACCTTTCACACCCTTATAAACATATATACAGTTTGAAGAGCAAAACAAACCAATCACGGTAACGTATACAACATGGTCTGTAGAAGCTGATCTAGTTGCCACTACGGGTTTCTTTTCTCCCAACTCTCCCACAAAGGCCGAACCTGCTTAACAAACATGTAGACTTGATCCAGTTTGAAATAGTCCAAAGAGCCATTATGTATTGATTAGAACAAAAATCCAGACTTATGCCAAACGTCCAAAGAACAAACTATACAAGTGCATTGTAGAAGAAAGTTAGGTCCGAATCCCTACTAGTATAAGCACTTCCAAGTCATAAGAAACATGTAAAAGTTTGTAAGACTGTGAAACCAACTCCGTAACACCTAAACCAAGGACTAAAGTAAGTTTTTAAGAATATACACAAAATGCAGATGATTCCATACCGTGTTTATGCAGACTTTGAATCGCTCTGCCGCAGTACTATGCCCACGCCAATAACCAAAAAACAACCCTTATTAACCCACCATGAGATCTTTTCTTATGCGTATATGTTGTTTAGGTCATACGGTCAACACGATAGGCAAAACCCGAGATTACCGAGGCCCCCAAATGCAGCTAGCAGATTTTTAGAGCAATGAAGACAACTTGCAATTAACTACTCTAAACAAAATAAATCTTTCAGACATTGTTATTACGTCCTGCAAACCAAGACGATTATAGCCACATCAACGCACTGCTGGATTATATTTTTAATGATTTAGTTTGTGGCTTAGAGCTAACACCTAACAGTAAAGTACCAACAGTGAGAGACCACGATCACATTACTGGAAAGTTTAGAGGGGTCCGTGCACAACAATAGTAATCATCAACTTAAGGTTTGATCCCAAAAATGGAAACTGCCTATCTTCTTTCATAACCTACGAGGTACGATATCTCATTCAGTCATGCCACAGAGACTACAGAATATAAGAGGTTACCTGCAATTGCAATCAAATCTTCAGAAAAGTACATGACTTTTACACTTGATTGTTTTTATTCCTTTTATGACTCTGCCCAACATCTGATGGTTTAAGTTTGGATAAAGTTAGCAGGATCGCTACAAGACTTTCCAATCACTTAAACATTACTTATGATCCTCTTTTAGTGCGCAAAGGCGTCTATCCTTATGAATACATGAACTCGTGGGTAGATTGATGAAGAGACTCACTACCCCCTAAAGGCGCCTTCTTTCTTAGTCATAGAAGGCAAAGACCATAACTGACTCCTGAAAATGAATACGCTCAGAAAGCCAGGACAGAATTACACTGTGAAACGATGCGACTATCACGGGATCAATAATTATTGGCTGACTTTGTTTTAAAAACAGACTCGTTCAGAATTACAGATCTACATGCATGAAACCTTACAACTTAGACTCCGTCACATAACAACTCTGCCCCAGGTCTTTTCTTGGGATGCATACATAAAGACTACAAACAAACCAGATTTGGGGACCTTTTTTAATATCTGATCTACCCACACTCCAGATTATTGAAGACGGGCTGAGGGGAGGTATTAGCATGGCCTCACATCCATACTGCAAAGCCAACACACTTATTAAGACGATTATAACCCAACTAAAAACCGTCTAACAATCTAATGTACTTAGAACCTATAATCTGTATTGTGGGGTTCCATGAGTCAACCGCTCCCACTAAGAAACATTAAAATGGAATCAAGGACCTCATGATGTCAATCCTGTGTGAGGTATGTTGTCACAAGCTAGTACGTCTGAAATCCTGCAGGACTAATCTTAGGAAGTAGACTTAGAATGATCCTAAGAATTTACACTATCTCCACAACGCTTACCCCCTAGCCGCAGAAAGATTGAAGATGAGCCCTATGAACCTCCCTAACTTGTGCCTATTCTGAGGCATAAAAAACTAAATATGTGTCTCATTAACAGACTGCTACAGATAACCTAAGACCACGGGTTGAAACTAAAGAGCTGTTCACAAATAATTATCTGTGAACAAGAGAGCCCTTTATGAGGCCATACATCAAGAAGAATACTGATCATAGAACCCAAAGCCACTGATGCTCCAGAAAAAGACATCGTTAAACGATGAACAACATCTGTTTTGGCAAAACTATGGAAAATCCACACAAACGAAAAGATGTTCAATTAGTTACAAAAGAAAACCAAGCAAATAAGTTTGCCTCTAAACCCACTATCAAACTTAGAAGAAATTAAACGACAAGCCTGTTGGCATTATGATGAAGAAAAAGGATGTTTAACCAAGACCAAGCCGGTGTTTATTGGCTTACAGTAATAGAGTTATATCCAATTTATTGATGTTAGAAAGTTTCTGGTACGACTACTTTAAAAACCCGCTGTACCCAGAAGCAAGAGTCCTTTTACACAACACAGACTCTTTTGATACAAGACGTCCCCCACAGCAGACTTAATAAGGATTTAGAACAGAGGTAGCTAAAGGAGTATGGGTGGAACGATCACAATGTGACTATCCTAAAGACAGGCTTTACATTCAACTGTGAACAAGAAAGTGATTGGAAAGCTGAAGATGAACTTAAAGGGACAGTTATTAATGAATATGTTGGTTTTATGTCAAAGATGTCTAGCGTTGCAGCCAGACTTCGTAATAAAGAATGCTAAGGCATACGTTAAAGAAGTTGCAAAAAATAAAACTCACGATAACTACAAGCAAGCTCTCTTGAAAAACAAAGTATTTCATTCACACAAATGTTAATCTGCGCTCAACTCTTCACCAGTAAACCAACTGCTGTTTAACCGAACTCACTAGTCTCTAGCAATAAAAGAGAACTTACTCAATCCTGAGTTTGCATATGCAGTCGGGCATTGGAGAACTTTAAAAGATTAACTTGACTTACTTGACTTGTACCTAACTTAAAACCTAACAAGAACTTATTTAAGAACCTAACAAGAACTTATTTAAGAACCTAACTAGTACTTATTTCAGAACTAACTAGTACTTAAAAAAGAACTTATTTTTTTTGTACTTTACTTGTAATTTACTTGCACTTAACTTAAAAAGTACTTTCTATAAACTAACTTAACTTGTACTTATTTAGTTCTTAACTTGTACTTTATCTAGTTCTTAAAACTATTCCATAGAAAATGGGTCTACAACAGGAGGTTGCACTTTTTTTTTGCAGAAGTTGGTTCTTCGTTTACTGTGGGGTCTTGTGGCTTTGTTGTTAGGTATGATGTTAAGTATTTGCATGCTAAAAACCCGACAACAACACCAGCAGCACCCATTACATAATGATACATCTTATTGTTTGATTGTGATTGTGTTGTTGTTATTGTGTTGTTGGTGCTGACGATGCTGTATTACTATCTAACAATTTTTGTTTTGCTGATTGGTTTGATTTTCTCAGTCTGTTCCATTCAGCTAGTTTACACCCCGCCTCAACACGTCCAGGACTTTTAAACTTAGTAACATTACTCACTTGTGGTACATTCACTTGCGCGTACATTCTGCTCCTGCGGGGGGTCCTGCGGAGGGTCCTGTGGCATCTTCTTCCCCTGATCGCTCTTTTTTTTATTGCGATTAAATTTAATATGATCAAAATTAATATGATTAAAAGTAATTAATCCCATGATGAATGGACATAGCATCGTCCCAGATCTGTAATACATGTCACATGCAAGAGTTTCTAGTGACTTGTTTAAAACCGGATCTTGAGATAAGTCATATTTTAAATCTTCTTCTGATCAACCGGCGCCATCTATACTTACTAACTTAGCATATAGGCTAATTATTGTCTGACCTACTGATCTAACCATTTTGACCCTAGCTGTGCTTCGTACCTAGCTTAGGACTTCTCAGCGTCTGATGTAGGCAGTTGTTGAATCTGTTCAATACTTAGTTCAGTGCCTAAATACTGTTTAGTTTTTCCACACGCGGCCAGCGAATATAATCTTTTTTATGGCAGTGGTCTACGGAGTAGTCTGCTTGCTCCTGACACTTTAATAGTTCGTCACAATCCATTTTTAAAAGCAATAAAAAAAATATATATAATACTTTTAAAACCATGTAGTTTAAAGTTGGTTAATTATACAGTGCCTATCGTTGGTGTTATAGTATATTCAACCCTTGCAAAATGTTTGTTAGGAATAAAACCGCCAAACATGGGAAAGATAGAAGATTCGCCAAAACTAGTTGCAACCTTATTTTTAGCTTTAACAACAAAGATTATCTGATTAAAAAGCACATAGACAGTCTTTCGTATTATAATAATAATAAGGAACATTTAGTGCGCTTATCTTAAACAAAAGCCCTAAGCGCTTACAGCAATAAGCCCTAACACACACACACACACACACACACACACACACACACACACACACACACACACACACACACCACACCACACAAACACACACACACCACACACACACACACACACACACACACACACACACACACACACACACACAAACACACACACACACACACACACACACACCCACACACCAGCGAAGGGCAGAAAAATTATGTTTTGAAGAGAGTTGTTTTGAGGGAGGACTTGAAAGAAGAAAGACTGTTTGAGTTTCGGAGTGCAGAAGGGAGGTTGTTCCAGCAGGAAGGAGCCTGAAAAGAAAAAGAACGTTCACCAAGTGTTCTGGCCCGAAAACGAGGGATCTGCAGAATGCGAGTGTCAGAAGAAGAGCGAAGCTGTCTGGAAGGAGTATAGGTCGACAGAAGTTTAGAGAGGTAAGATGGAGCGAGGCCATCCAAAGCCTTGTAACAGAGCAAGAAAGTTTGTACTTGATGCGTTTTTCAACAGGAAGCCAGTGCAAAGATTTAAGCAAGGGAGAAAATGAGAGGTTTTCGGAGATGATTATGATTATGATTATTTTAATTATTTTTTTAGTTAATAAAAAGATGAGTGAAAAAAGATTATCAATACGATTTACCATTCTGCTGTGATTAGTGTCTTAGTATAGGCTATAGCGTGTTAGCAAAAAACATGTTTAAAATGAAGCCGGCGGATCTAGGAAGGTTAGACATTGAGGACGTTGTTAAGGTTATAGTTGTAATTACTGCAGGGATTGCGTCAAAAGACTTTCTTGTTACTCAGGGATTATCCCAGAAAATATTAGTACATAGAAAGATTAATTCATAAGAAAAATATTGATTTATAAAAAGATGGCGGGAGTAGTTATGATGGTAGGAGGAGCTATTGTTAATGCCTTGGCCTTCTCTGGAAGCAATTATATGTTTAGTAAATTGCGGTCTGATGAAGAGAGAGAACGTCATAATAAGCAATAGAAGATTTAGCTAAGGCAAGAGACGCTTATGAGAAAAGACGAATTGCTCACTTAGACTTTATTAATAAAAGTTAAGGGAACAGGGTCATGCAGAGCATACATTTACAGACGTTGATGACGCAATGGATGAGTATTACTTAGTGACAGGAAAGAAGTTTCTAACATCACCACCGCCAGAACTCTCTGACTTTTATGAACCATCAGAAGAACAGAAAATAGCAGAAATTGGTTTTATTGTGGGTGCTATGGGAGCAATCTATATTCTTGCATATTCAATCTAAAAATTATAGTTAAAATGTAATAAAAAAACAGTTAAAATGTAATAAGAAGATAGTTAAAATATGGATAAAATATATTATTCTCTAAAGGGTTTTGGAAAGGAAAGACTGCTATTGAAAAACTAAGTAAAGCTGCTAGAGTGTCTGAATCAGATGCGAAAGACTGGCTTTCAAAACAAGCAATTTGGCAAATATATCTGCCCGCCCCAAAAAGAATAATAAGACCTAGATTTGTTAACTCAGTTCCAAATGACACCCACCAGATGGACTTGCTGTATCTTCCACATGATAAAGTTAGAAGAAAAAAGTTTAAGTATGCCCTGACAGTTGTTGACATGGCTTCAAGATACAAGACGCTGAGCCTTTAACGGATAAAAGCTCAACTGCTGTGGCTGTGGCTTTACAACAAATATACATGCGAGGCCATTAAAGTATCCTAGGATGGTTCAAGTTGATGACGGAAAAGAGTTTAAAGGCTCTGTAAACCAGCTGTTTTTAAACATCATGTTACAGTTAAGAGAGGGATCCCAGGCAACCATCGATCACAAGCCCTAGTAGAAAACTTTAATAAGAATCTAGCTGAACGCCTGTTTACCTATCAATATCACAGAGAAATTATGGACAGAACGCACAACACAGAATGGGTTAGGAGATTGCGGCAGTCTTACGTGCCATGAACAATGAAGAATTTAAAGCAACAGGGTTGAAGCCAGTAAACGCAATCAAATTTTAAAAAAAATAGCATTACTGAAGATGCGCAGGGGACTCAAAAACTCTTGCCGTTTGGACTAAAAGTAAGATACTTGTATGCTCTGGAGAGGCGGAAGGTGATGTTAGAATTAGAGCCACAGATCCCATATGGAGCGTAGACGTATATGAAGTTGAGCGAATTATGAAAACAACCCCTCCCGTATATTATTTAAGATAGACTCTCTCTTCTAAAAAGCCTGCCCCTAAAAGATCGTTTGTTCGTGAAGAGCTGCAAGTTGTCCCGCCAAACACAGTGAGTTAACAAAAAAATAGTGTTTATTTTTTGCTAAACCATTAGATTTTTATGTCATTGGAGAGAATGTAAATATGTTTGTTCACGATCACCCTATACCTATCGTATCTTGCACGTAAGCCCCCATTTTAATGTGCTGATTGCGTCGACGTTTAGAGGTTTTTGCGTGTTAATTTTGTTTGTGAAAAGGTGTTAATTTTGGCTAAAACTGACATGAGAAGGACGTGACTTGGATGTGAAAAGGGGGGGGGGGGGGGGGGGGGGGGTTCGTGCAAAATAAGATGGGTGAGCTTGAACGAACATATTTACATTCTCTAACAGTGATGGCCCGTCTAGTAAAAAGAGTCAGGGGCAGCACCATGCTACTGTCAAACACCAAAATGAAAGTGCACAAAGCCTGCGTGCTGAGCACTCTCCTCTGCGGAAGCAAAGCATGGGCCCTGTACTCTCGACAAGGATGCAGACTTAATACCTTCCACCAGCACTACCTCAGAAGACTCTTTGGCGTCACTTGGCAGGACCACATCATCAGCAAGGATGTCCCGGCCCAGGTGGGGATGCCTAGCATGTTCGACATGCCTAGCATGTTCGACAGAGGCACCTTCACTGGCTTGGCCACGTCAACCGCATGCACGACGGTCGCATCCCAAAGGACATGCTGTACGGGGAGCTGGCTACAGGTTCCAGACCCACAGGACTTCCCGCCCGACACTACAAAGATGTTTGCAAGCGCGACCTGAAGGCAGCCAGCCTCGTGTGGCCCAGTAGACCTGGAGACAGCAGCTTCAGACCGGATCAGCTAGCGGTCCACCATCAAGGCCGGCATCAAGCAAGTAGACCAGAGGAGAGAGGTCCAGTGGGAAGAACAGAGGCGTCGCAGACGTCAAAGAATTGCGTCGGCACCCACAGACACTCATGACTGAGACTTCACCTGCAGCAACAGCAACAGAGTCTGCCACTCAAGGATTGGGTTCTTCAGCCACAGTAAGCGCTGCAAATCCACAACTGACTAATCCATGGTGCAACACCATTGTCTCTCGAGATGGATGCCATCAATTAATAAAAACATCCACAGTCAAACAAAACTGTTTAAGCTTTTGATCGCTTAGCCACAAAGAGCCAGCAACGTCACGAACATTTTATGTTAATTTTTTTTCGACCAAGATAGACCGTTTACAGGGCATATTGACCACATTCATGAGCTCTAAGACATCTCAGAGTGTAGTGTCATAGTTTGGGTTCCCTGCATTTACTGTGAGATCCAGCATAATCTTCCTTGGTCATCATTTACAGTTCATTTCTCCCCTAGGTAATTATTTACAGTACACTTCTCCCCTTGATCATCATTTACAGTCAACTTCTTCCTTTGATCATCATTTACAGTCAACTGTTCCCCTTCATGATCATTTACAGTTACCTTCTCCCCTTGATCGTCATTTACAGTTACCTTCTCCCCTTCATCATCATTTACAGTTACCTTTTCCCCTTCATCATCATTTACAGTTACCTTCTCCCTTTCATCATCATTTACAGTTACCTTCTCCTGTCACGACCGACCCCTGAAGGCCTGCCCTGACAGGATCGGTCTAGATGGGAGTGAAGGGAGTGACTGACCTCACACGCCTCGCAAGAGACCACACAAGAAAGATTACGATACAATACACCATTTATTCACACCAGCACACACATAGTCACAAATAACCATTCCAACACAACATACACAATCGCAAATAAGCTTTTCAACACACGCACACCATACATAGTCTCAAACAAGCATTCCAACACACACAACATGCACAATCACAATCAACCATCCCAACACACGCATTCCTTTCCATGCTTCACGTGGTTCCCCCACACCTCTGTCTCTCCAAAGTCCTTCGAGAGCACCGGGTCGACTCAGGTGCCCCCAAACCGGGTTTGTTTCTGAATAGAGTTTCAAGGCCGACACCCTTGACACACGCGCACCCCCAAAATGGCACGGCACAGAGTTACCCACACCCGGTCACGTGCACTGCAGGAGGTCCGTGGGCGGTGGAGAATGGCTCCCGTGGGACAGGGCGTCGTCGCGGAAAGTCCCGGACAGGGCCAGGACCGTCCAGCCAAGTCCCCGTGCTCCTCAACCAGTGCGCGGCCCCAACAGCGCAAGCATCGGGTGGAGCCCCCGGGAGGAGAGAAGGAAGGAACTGGAAGGGAAGGAGAAAGAAGGGTACTGGAACCCCGCAGTCAGTACGGTCTGACACATGCTGTTAAATCCTAACAGCCACTCGCATGATGGGGGGAGGGGAGGTGTTTGGATAGATTAGTGACACAAGCTCAACACAGACCTGAGCATAACACAGTCAACAAACCAAACGAGGAATGTTCGGTAAAGGTCTCCTCACACGAAGCAGGCAAGAGACCACATTAACAGGCTAAACGTACGAACAACAACCATATATTCATCCTTCTCTCACTCATGCTCAACATTTTCCTTTCTTAGGAACTGAACTAATACAGCAACCATTGCTTTTATAACTGCCAACCACATTTGCAATAATAATAATTCAATGGCACAATTATCCATACATTTTATAACAACATTTCAAAATGACACAATTCTCCAACCACGCATCCAAACGACTAATCATGCGTACGCACGCTCGCAAACATAAAACTCTCGTTCCCCTTGCACGCACAAACAGACGGTGGCCGAAGAATGCGAGACCGGCAATTGTGACAGGGGCGGACGAGCGAGACCAAGCAAGTACCAACCCTGAATCACCAGGTTCTCCCCCATCCCCGCCGACTACCGCATCACCAGAGGCATAAAAAGGAGAAAGACTTTAAGATATAATTTTGACTGGCCAGGTTAAAGATTGAATTAACCAGAAAAAGGGGTCTCAAACAATATTTCTTTTATAATTTTGAAAACCAAAAGAAATTGCGCAAAAGAGAAGAATTAGCCGGCTAACAAGAAAAACAAACAACAACAAATAAACCACGAAACTGATGCTTACCAGCTACCCGTGGGTGACCCAAAGTGGCGGGTCAAGCGACTCTCTGCCCTCTGTCCAGTCGATAGGACCAGCAGAGCAGATGCGGAAAAGATGACGTGATGTGATGTCCCTCCCCTACAGGCCGACTGTAGGGATGAAGGTACCGACTGTACCTTCGACGAAGTGGTGTAGAACCAAAAACAGAGCAGGCACTCTCAGGGACATCTTCCGCTCGAGTGAAGAGAAAACCTGCCTAAACGATGGCAGCCAACATGCCACGCTACGTCACAGTGAGCATACCTCAAGCCTAAGAGGAATGATGCACGTGCGACAGGTAAAAAGACAGGAGAGAGGCCGATAGAGACAGCCTGTTCAAGCGAAAGGTACCAGCCACCCGTGAACCTGCAGGATGAATTGCACCGGGCAGTGGAATTAGAGAGAGAGAGAGAGAGAAGTAAACCTAACCTGAGCTGAATGACATTAAGGTGCAGACGCACCACAAGCCACATTAAAGGACGGATACACGACAACAGCAACGACAATAAATAAATGAATAATTCCACCCCCCTAGACGGGTCAATCGTCATAGGCCTCGTGACAAACTCGTGACATCTCCCCTTGATCGTCATTTACAGTTACCTTCTCCCTTGATCGTCATTTACAGTTAAATCCTCCCCTTTTACATCATTTAGAGTTTACTTCTCCCCAATTGGAAGAGACTATCGAGGATGGCCAGGAGGCAAAACCAACGCAGAAATTCAGATGCAGGTAGAACTTGGCAAAAAAGATGGCATTGTAAATTACACGGACGGTTCTATAACTAAAGGAGAGTCAGGTTGCGGATACACAGTGAAGCAAAATGGCCGGATTATCCAGGAAGACAATGGCGCGCACAGTTAAACAACTTCAGTTCCAACAATGGAGCAGAAGCAGTGACACCAGCAATCCACTGGGTTTCATCCACGAGCCAGTCAAACATTTAACAACCCATGATTCTGACTGACTCCATGAACCTACTTCAGAAAGTGGACAGTGCAATGGGAACCCCTGCTTTGAAATGAACTAATGCGCAGCCTTCCATTGGAGAGACTCCTATGGATGCACTGCCCTGGACATGCTAGAGTCAAAGGAAACGAGAGAGCAGACGCACAGGCTGCAAGGCAACGATAAGAACTGGATTACAGCTTGGCTGATCCGATGTGATAAGAAATCTGAAGAATCACTTAAGCCAACGAGAACAAGCCACCATACCAAGACCATCTTTCAGAATCATCAAGAGAGGAAGAGGGCGAACATCCAGACTTAAGGGAAGGGACAGAAACAACACAACCAAACAAACAGCGGAATAATCTCAAGGCCAAGACTGCAAAGATTCCCAGAGATTGGGACAAACTCATACTGGGCCTTTCCAACAACAGACACAAATGATCAAACACATGTCAACTGAGATTAGACTTTGAATCTCTCAGGGCCCACAGCGTATACTTTGTACGTGTGTGCGCTAGTGTGGGTGTTCATCAGTGGGTGATGCAGGCGTGTTAATTAGAGAGTCCATGGACGTGAATGTGTAAGCCTTGGTGTGTGAGTGTGTGTGTGAGAGAGAGTGAGTGAGCGAGTGAGTGAGCGTGTGTGTGTGTGTGTGGTGTGTGTGTGTGTGTGTGTGTGTGTGTGTGTGTGTGTGTGTGTGTGTGCGCGCGCGCGTATGCGCGTGAACGTATATGTTGTATTTGATTTTCTTTTCTTGTTCTTGATTTTAAGTCATCTTCTGAACATTCACGCATGCAGTCACTACACACTCACGCGCACGGACACACACGCACACACACATATACGCACGCATGCGCACACACACACACACACCACACACACACACACACACACACACACACACACACACACACACACACACACACACGCATGGGCGCGTACATGCGCTCACTCCTACGTGCACACATGTGCGCATGCGTGTATGTGCATATCCACGCCCACACGTGGGGCGCGTACACGCATGAACATGAGCGCACGCGTGCATGCACACGTGCACATACGTACACGCCTACTTACAAAGACACACACATATACACATATAAAAGATCGTCTTCATCCAACTATCCGAATACCTGATTTCCAGTAACCTCTTCAATCCATTTCAGTCTGCCT
>CM031609.1:81312764-81325264 GCA_018398815.1 Conus ventricosus | reverse complement strand
AATAAGAGCCAGAATACATGTCTTCTCCCTTTCTTTAATCATTTTACATCAAGAGACGTACATTCTTAAATTGTCTCACTTGGACAGCTTACGGAAATATTAAAACACACGTTTTATTTATTACATTTCTGGAGTCACTTTTCCCTCATTACAAACCAAAAATTGAAGTATCGATTTATTTGCAAATAACTAGCTGTGAATTCTAAGAACATCTAGTCTCTGCGCGTTAAAACTTGCCTTACCAAATGACTATCGTTCTAAAGATTTCAGAAATAACTGGGAATCAGTAGTTTAAGAAGTGAAGAAAGAAAGAAAGAAAGAAAGGAGCAATGTAATTCAATAAAGTATGACGTATAATCAAATCATGCACCATACTCTTTTCACATTTCGGGCATCTCCCTTCCCTTCCTGATGCCAAGTGGCAAGACCACCACGACAGATTTTCAATGCAATATGCTGCTGCTACCTCATACACTCCCAAAGCGCATCCTGATTATATGAATAAAACACTCCATTCCAACATAGCGAAGACCATATAACAGAACTTGCAAACATCATGACGGATTCTCCTATCGTGTCCGACGGATAAGTTGGCAGGCACGTCATCTGCTGATGTGGGTCCTCATGTGGGAATGAAGACCAGTTCCTGAGGCACAAAGTCGTCCACAGATGCTCTATGGAATGGAGTCCTGCAAGGATGGGCACCGTTTTCTCTAGCTCCTCTTTTTTTCTGGATGGCGGCTACTCTGTTGCGCCCGAATGATTTGTGCCCTGAGTACATCATTGCTTCCATTGTGGTCTGTCAAGGGCAACGCAACATCTTCCCAGTTAGCAGTGTCGATGTTGCAGCTTCTGATGTTGGCCTTCAACGTGTCTTTATGTCTCTTAAGAGGCTCACCTTGGTCACGTTGTCCATAGAGCAGCATCTTTGGAATTCTTCTTACTCCACACGCACAACGTGTCTTGTCCATTGGAGCTGGCTTTTGATGAGTATACACTCAAGTCTGAATAGGCCACACTTCTTCTGGACCTGTAGATTGGACCCTTTGTCTCGCAATTTGATATTGCAGATTTTGTGCAAGCATCGTTGTGGAATTGTTTGAGTTGTTGGATGTGTTGGCAGTACGCGTCCAAATCTCACTGCAATAGAGGAGAACACTCAGAAATTCAGCTCTGTACACGGCGACCTTTGAGCGCAATTTCATGCCATGGTCACCATAGACTATTTGAGAGTCTGCCAAAGGTAGAGCTGGCCTATGAGATACGCAACATCACTTCTGCATCCAGAGATCCGTTGCTGCATACAGTGATACCCAACAGCAGAACTTGTCCACAGTTGTGATCTCTGTGTTGTGATGATGACAGGTGTGGTGGTGGAGCACTGCTGGCTCCAGGCGGTGAAGGCTGGGATATGGCCTCGGTCTTAAACATCATACCTACAAACATCATACCTTACAACATACAGCACATTTGCACACTGACTGAACATACAAACGCATAGAAAAAAATCGGCAGGACAAGACACCCTTCAATACTACATCTCACGCTAATGCATGATGACAACATATAAGACAGATTACCAAATATGATGCCAAGATTTATGACAGGATTCCTACACATTGATAAGCACAGAACTACGTTCAGTTCAGTTCATGTTATTCATCACCCATCTTACATACCCTCACATAAGATGGCACTGACACTGCAACCATTCTCGACACAGATGAGCAGCAGAAACTGTGAAAACACAGAACCACAGAAGCTGCCATAATCACCAGTCTACCATGGCAGTCTTCGTCACTGACCAAGTAAAACCACATGGACATTCAAATCGGAACCAGCCTTTTGACCTTAATGCTCAGATAGTCTCCAAGACGACTTGTGAGTGATCAGAGACGAACTCAGATTACAAATCACGATGTACTGAGCACTTTAAATTCTGCGTCAGACAGACGAGTGATCCTCTCGAATCAAATAAATGACATCTAACGAGGAGACGCCGCACAATCATAGCACAGTAAGACAGCTCAGCAAACCAGCCGCCGTGGCGAAGTGGTTAGCGTCGCGGACTCCCGGCTGGGAGGTCGTGGGTTTGAATCCCATCAGAGTCATGTGGGTTTTTCTGCCCCGACCGGCTCCTACCCAGAGTTGAGTTTGCTGCGGACTCAGTTGGGAAGACTGGGACCACACAGTCGAGTTTCATCCACTTAATGGATGCGTTTCTGAGAGTGTTGCTCAAATTTCCTGACCAAACACTGCAGGTGCCTGTATCTCTCGGGCCTGGTTGACGCCGGGATATATTATGAAAGGAAGCGTAGAGTACAGTCCCTGTCATGTAGTCTCAGACCGAAATGGAAATCCGTTAGCATCATCTTAATCATCCTCATTCTCATCGATCAGCATAAAAAAGTCTCAAATTCTGTGGCCCTTCATGCCCTTCTCTCATGGTGACCTCAGTTTCGATGTCCTCTCCACGTCTGTGGCCTTGGTTTGGTTCCGTCGGGGTCACCGGTATCGGCGAGTCCATGGGGGCTGTCGTTGGACAGACGTGGTGGCGCCCTCCGGAGGGAGAGCTCACTCAGCCGCTCCGCGACTAAGCAAATATTGTCGTCAGTAGGGGCTTAGTAGGTGATGTCCTGCGTATGTTAGATCAGAACAGGCGCCACTGAACACCACCAAAGTGACTCGGCAGCAGTGCAGTGTCTTCTCCGGTGGGATGCCTCTTGACGACTCGACATTGACTGCTCCTTGTGGATTGCCGTGCCTGGGCTGCAGCGTGGCCGACCGGGCTGTGGCTGTGGACGGGGTGTCGGAATGACGGCGTGGGTGCACTGCCTCTGAGGTGGCGCAGAGGTGGGACAGAACAAAAAAAACAGCTCAGCAAGCCACAGGGACAAAGGGGACGATGATGCAACAAACAATAACGTTGTCAGTTTGGATGATAGACAGGGTGCTATGAATATCTAATTCAAATTTCCTAAACCACAGCCCATATGGTGGGGCAATTTGTTTTCCACCGCATTCAATTTTCTGACTTTATAGCAGAAGCCTCACTTCCGATGCCTCTGTGTATAGCACAAATTTCTTATGGGAAGGGTCATTATATATCCATGTGGTAAGTAAGGTTGGTAAATTTTGTGGTAGGTAAGTATGCAGAAATGCATAATATATCACTGTAATGTGGCTAATTAATTTATTTATTCATTTATTCATAAAGTCATTCATTCATTCATGTATTAATTCATTCATTATTCATTTAGCTACTTAATTAATTATCTGTCTATCTACAAATCTATCTATCTACTTATTACCTACTTATTTATTTATTCATTATCTATTATTTCTCTCTTTTTAGTGTGTGTGTGTGTGTGTGTGTGTGTGTGTGTGTGGTGTGTGGTGTGGTGTGTGTGTGTGTGTGTTGTGTGTGTGTGTGCGTGCGTACAGTGCGTCGGCCTGCGTGCGTGCGTGCGTGCGTGTGTGTGTGTGTGTGTGTGTGTGTGTGTGTGTGTGTGGACATGCATGCACGTGTAGTTTGTGTGTGTGTGTGTGTGTGTGTGTGTGTGTGTGTGTGTGTGTGTGTGTGTGTGTGTGGTGTGTGTGTGTGTGTGTGTTGTGTGTGTACACCTTTTCTTTCTTTCTCTTTTTTAAAAGGGTCAGTAAGTCTTACCCATTGTTGATGAAAGAGAGCGTCGCTGTTGTTGTGCCTTCTTTGTAGAACTGGCTCTGACCCTGACCCTCACGGTGTAACTTCATATGGAGATTGTGCACACAATACCAAAGAGGATGAAGTGGCGTCTGCTGACCCAGTCCACCAGGAGAGGGGACCTCAGGTGTTCACAGCCAGTCCTCCTGTCCAGGAACTCTGACGTGTCATTGACCTGAATGACCAGAGAGAGGAAGTTGTCCTGGGAACACGTCCTGCTCCAGAAAGCGAATGCTCATCACGTTTCTGACAGAGGTGGAGACGTTGAACCAGCAGACAAAACTTGACAATGTACCGTTATAAGGAACCGGTGTGTGTGAGATTCTGTTGATGCTGAGTGTAAACCATTGTAAGACTCTCAACTTCTGTCTTCTGTGTTTTGTTTTCCAAAGTGCACTGCTCTAACTGAGCGGCCGTAAGGGTCACGTAGCCGCCATTGTTTGCCAGCATGTGTTTTTAAAGTGAAGTTCGAACGTTTGTGTCTCATTCAAAGATTCATTATTTACGCTAGTCACTCAGAACATTGCATGTTATCCATACATACAGACACGGTAGCAACATGGATCCAGTGGAAGACATCGTAATATGATGCCTTTGCTTCTTAATGCATAAATACGATTAACATTTCTAAAAAAATATGTTAACAGGTTTCTTTTGTCAGGGGAACGTAGAGCTCTATTCTGGTGTGTGATGGTGATCCTTAAATAACTGTCAATGTTGATTGCTCTGTCTCATTATGTCTGTCTGTCTGTCTGTCTGTCTGTCTCTCTCTCTCTCCTCTCTCTCTCTCTCTCTCTCCACACACACACGCACACACACACACGCACACACACACACACACACACACACACACCACACACACACACACACACACACACACACACAAACACACACACACACACACACCACACACACACACACACACACACACACACACACACACCACACAGAGGCGCGCACAGTGCGCGGTCGTACAATCGCTAGATAATAAGAACAATCTATGTCGACGATGCTGTTTCTCTTTTTTCCCCAACAGAATCTGCACCTCGTTCAGTTCACATTCCATCTTCTGTCAGTGTTTCTCTCGTTCCAGTTCCAATTCTTTCACATTCTGAATATGATTTCGGTTGCAGTTTACTAATCCTTTTCATTCGTCCTCTTAGTAAATGATCAACAGGAGACATAACTTTTAATCCCATTGTGAGACATTTACAATCCCATAACCCCATGTGAATGCCGATTAAGTTACAGTTCATGATCACAAAGGCAGACACAACGCCAACAACCCCATGTAAATGCTGATTAGGTGACAGTTCACAGCCACAAAGGCAGACACAAATGCTAACAGGCGAGTAAGGAAACTTCTCTTTTCCCTCCAAAGGAAGTTCCAAGCTTCCCTGCCAGCCCTTGCACCTGACGCATTCTCACACCAAATGCAATGGATGAAACGAACACCTACAAACCAACGTTCATTCATGGACAGCATAGGTGACAGCAGAAACAAACGTCTGGGAATCATGATCTGGATGCAGTACAAGCCCCTGTCAACGTGAAAGTTATGGGCCAAAGTGCTAGGGTAAGGGGCAGAGTGTCTCTGAAGAACCTGGGTGTAGCATTTAATGTTTCCTCCCCTTTTACCATCAACAAAATACAGATTTTAGGCTATAGCATACTTCCCATGTAATGACATTTCAAATATCGGAGCGTTCCATAGATTTGTTCATGTTCCCTTCGTATCCTTCTTCGTTATTAATGATGTACCACTGTCCACAATCGAATCCAAGTGTCTTATGTGAATCGTTTGACACTTCCCCTCCACTCATATGCAGTGCACATATCTTCAGTTTAGAGCATTGTACAGCTGATTTTAAACCACGGATCTGCTTTGTCTGCCACAATTCGACGATGATTCAACCTATCATTTATATTCATTTTCTCTACAAGTCCAAGGCTGCTCGATACTGAACCACGGACTCCGTATCCCATATCTCGTTGATTTTAGTAGAGAGGACCGATTCGTGCCGATGCCTGAATTACACGACATAGAAATGGATGACTGTCTCCAGCACTATTCCGACTGGAGTGTAGGTAGCGTTAAAACACATCATGTGTAAGTTGTCATACTGTGGCTTACTACTGGGCTCTACAGTTCTGATGTATCTATGTATCTATATATGAAACATCATGATATGAATCTCATGTTCCTATCACTTTCTGATATATCTAACATATTATACTCTGAATGTGAAAGGGCTCAAGTAGAAAGTAAGCTCCTCACGTCGTTATTCCACTTTACTAGTACACTGGCTGTAAATACTGCAAACAGATTCGTGTGTGGGTGGTGGGTGGGTGCTGCACCAAGGGATGGATCCTCTAATGTTAGCTTAGGAAAAAAAATAACTCTTCTTCTTCACGACAGCTGCGTGGGTGGTGCCATCAACACCCATTGGCGTGATGATACCAGATTCCGTTTGCCAAGTCTGGCACCACTATCACCCCTTGAGTTGTCTTGCGTGGCAATTATGTCATTGAGAGGTAGGATTACATATTGTCAATTTTTTACCATGAAGTGCTGGCAGAACATACAAAGAAACTAGTAGCGTCAGGTTATGTATGAACACCACAGTAGACATCCAACCATTCTGGTTCGCCTTGCACAGAACGTCAATGAATGAGTAGGGTCCTCTTTGTGGCCCTCACTGTGTGACACCAACCGGTAGTGGAACGGGAATAACCCATGCTTTAACACAGAGTCAACAGCTTAAAAATGTAAAATTAATGAAGAATGTATTTTCTTGTTTATATATACAAATAAGCAACAATATCCCATAATTGTGGCACTCCAGTGAAACAGAAAGAGTACAAAACAACTTGTGACGTGGAGCCACAACACTACGACATCTTCCTTTTATCACGTACATCAGGATAAGTACATTCTTAAATTCTTTCATTTTGACCAAATTAAGAGAATGTTTACATGCACTTATAATATTTCTGAAGTCACGTTTTCCTCATTACAATCCGTTTATAGAAGTCTCAGAACATTAGCCTGTGCATGTTAAAACTCACCTTTCCAAATGACCATTGTTTCAAACATTTCACGAAGGACTGTGGGTCAGTAGTTTAAAAAACCATATAAATAAATAAATCATACAAAAATACAATAAATAAATAAATGAATAAATAAATACATACATACATGCATACATACATACATAAATAAATGAGTAAATAAGTAGATGAATAAATGAATAAATGATACAATCTGATGATGCAACAACATAATCAAATCACATACCACACTCTTCTAACATTTCAGGTACCTCACTTCCCTTTCTGATGCTTAGTGGCAAAGGCCATCACAAAAGATTCCCAACACAAGATATGCTGCTGCCTTATACATACTCTCCAAGCACAACCCTGATGACATGAGATAAGTAACACTTCTATCCAGTAGAGGGAGATCACTCATAGAACCTATAAGCAGCATACCTTACAACACGCAGCTCAGCTACACACTGACTGTATTTACAAACGCATAGAAAGCAGGCAGGGCCAGATACCCTTGGATACTATAACACACACGTTCAGTTTAGTTCATGTTATTCATCACCCATCTTATATACCCTCACATAAGCCGGCACTGACTCTGCACCCATTCCAACACAGGTAAGCAGCAGAACTGTGAAAACACAGAACCACAGAAGCTCCTGGAATCACCAGCCCACCATAACAGTCTTCATCACTGACCAAGTAAAACCACATGGACATTCACATTGGAACCAGGCTTTTGACCAGACTGTCTGCAAGACACTTGTAGTGATCAGAGACGAACACAGATTACAAATCACGACGTACTCAACACTTTAAAATCTGCATTAAACAGACGAGTGATCGTTGAAAATCCGAATAAAATTACATCTAACCAGCGAGCACAGTAAGACAACTCAGCAAGCCACAGGGACAAAGGGGACGATGATGCAACTCGGCCTCTCTGCCCTGCAGCGCGTGTTTGCACACGGATTCCCTCATGCTAAGGCAGAACTGGGCAGTGAACAGAACAGCGGAATTATTACTCCAATCACTGTGTCACTTCATATGGTCCTAGTCCTGTCCGTCTATATTTGAACATCTCTCCACAATATACATATGTTTAAGTTCTGATCATACTCATAACAAAGAATGAAAAATGTAATCGTTTTCTTGTTAACCATACAAAAATCAATCAGCTACCCTCACCCCAGTTATGAAAATACGATAAATGAATTTGTCAATTTAGACAATAGACAGGGTGCCATAAATGCGCGATTCAAATTTCTGACGTCCCAAACCACGGCCCTGATGTATGGGTATTTTTTCTGCCACAATTCAATTTTCAGCTTTTACAGCAGCAGCCAAACTCCAGACGACTATGTATAGTGCAAAATCCATCTCTGGAATCGTCAAATTATATCCATGCCGTTTATGAGATCATTCTTGCAAGCCCTGATATACTGTCTAGCATTGTCATCCCATACAATTAGTCTATGTTTGTGCATATTCATTATACCAGTCCATCTTTATACAAGTCTACTAATTGTCACACAAAACAATCAAAGCAAACTACATGATTTCGGTTTAGTTTCAGTGTCCCTGGAACCTGACATCTTCTCCATTGTCAGACTGGGTCTTTCAACTGCAATGTCCTTACACTATAGTGGCTGCAAGACATCTCATTACTGGGGTGAACAGCGTTCGGGAGGAACAGAGTCCAACAGTAATATCTCCTTTTGAAAGTGACCTCTCTTTGCTTCTTGGGATTTGTATTGCTTTCATTTGGGGGCTTTCTTTTAGTTTAGGATTTCTTTAATGCTTCAAGACCCTTTCCCCGCTCTTCCTGCCTCCCACGCCTTTTTTCCTTAAATGAAAAATTCCGACGAAGTGGTAGTCATTCCATATACTTGACAGCAATAAGCATAGGGTAAAATGACAGACTATTAAATCGTCTTGTCCCTACACTTAAGATTTGGATAGAAAAAACAGTATCCCTTTCAACTCCCTCAAGGTAGAAATTGATTTAAAAAAAATACAAAGCATAATGACACGATAGACATGGGTATCATTGTGCTATCAATGTTGTCAAATGATGTATGTATTGTTTTATTCGGGGAAAAGATGCAATGCTGTCCTGATTCTGTAAAGATAAAGATCAAAGACTGGATTGTGGACATGGAGAGTCTAGGATTATTCAGGTACGCACGGATAACGCAGAGCTAGCATCGAGGTCTGCAGTGGACAGCAGCAAGGAAAGAGTGCCAGTCCTGAAGGGGAGGCAGATCGAGGACGAAGCTGAGCGATAGGAAAGGAGGCTTGAGGTTGAGGAATCTAAAGACGTCCACAAGGAACTCTTAGAAGATAACAGCTATGTGTATTTCTTTATTACTCACTTTGAGAGAGCGCCTGCGTTATGCAGATGTAGTAGAACTTCTCTTCCGACTCGTCTGATCCCATTTCTTCAAGAGAAAGCTCGTGGGGTGGGTGTGAGGGTGTTGGGTTACACGTAAGTCCTGATCACTTCAAATCAAAAGGAAACAGCACTATTCTGACACTTTACCTTAGATGCCAAGATATGTAAGAAGAAATCGGAAGGTCCACTCGGTAAAGCAAGACGCTGTGGAGACCTTCTTCCAGCTTCTTAAGAGGATGTGGTGGTGATTCTCCTCATGGTGTTCGGAGGCAACAATGAGGATTATGTCTTACGTATTAAAGATTCCTTGCTGCAGGAACAGTTCTTCCAGCAACTCAACTCCGTCTTAACGGTCAAGTAGATTGGACTTTTCTGAAGAGAGTGGATCAGGTCGTTAGCAAAGCAACCATCACGCCTGAACGGAAGAGAATGGGACGAAAGAAGTGTGTGTGTGTGTGTGTGTGTGTGTGTGTGTGTGTGTGTGTGTGTGTGTGTGTGTGTGTGTGTGTGTGTGTGTGTGTGTGTGTTACTGTTAGTATTGTTGTTTTCAAGGAGTAATTATTTTGTGCAAGTTAGACGAGGTATTTCATAGGGAGAGATGACTACTAATATTTGTAGATGTTTCCACCCTTTCATTTATCATGATTGCCACGCTGCATGTCTTCTCTCTCTCTCTCTCTCTCTCTCTCTCTCTCTCTTCTCTCTCTCTCTCTCTCTCGCTCTCTCTCTCTCTCTCTCTCTCTCTCTCTCTCTCTCTCTCTCTCTCTCTCTCTCTCTCTCTCTCTCGGGGGTGTTGAGCGGTAGTCAGATGCAGCGGACGCATGGTAATTGGCTGTTTAAAAGTGCTAATTACACTAGATTTGGGCAGTGTTTTCGACTATATGTCTTGCAGTTACCTTGGTAATATACCATGCCTTCATCACAGTTTGATTTCCGTGTGCGGTGTGGCTGTTTTCTACCAGTATTTCTCTCCTTCATGCTGATGAGAGCTAGAAAAAGTGCCGCCATGTACGTGAAGACATTGAAGCTTCGGACGAGGATAGACGGTGTTATGGCAGGCTGCCTCCTCACGCTTCTGTTTTGGGGCAGTTTATTACTGCAATGTGAAGATGTGGAACTAAACCCCGGACCACCACGCAAGGACAGCAGTCGTCAAACCTCGTTGACCCATGATAGCCGCAGAGTCAGCATTGAGAAGACAGCAAGTTCGTCATCTCGTGAGACATCGTCCTCTTTAGCGTCCGATGTCCCCTCCAACCTCGATTTGATGGCAATGCTTCAGACGATGAACACTAAATTTGATAATATGAAAGATGACATCAAAGGTATCCGTGATGGCTTGGATGGATTACAGGAGGAGGTTCACACGTTGAGACAAGAAGTGAATGACCTGCGCTGTGAAAATGATGAGCTAAAGAAGAGGATCCAGGATGCTGAAAGGAAGACAGACGATCTAGAAGGGCGTTCCAAGTGGAACAATTTGATCTGTCACGGTCTTCACCGAAAGCAGAACGAGACGCAGGAGGAGTGTGAGGCTTCTGTCCGAGAGCTGATGACGGACCAGCTGGAATTGGCTGCTGATGTCCACTTTGACAGGGTGCACCGCCTGAGCAGCAAGCCGAACGCACCTGTCATCGCATGCTGCACATTCTTCAAGGACAAGGAGAAAATTCTTAAGGCCAGGAGTAAACTAAAGGGGACTGATGTGTTTGTGGGGGAAGACTTCTCCCTGCGTGCAAGGGAGATAAGAAAAAGACTGTCTCCTCATTTGAAGAAGGCCATTGGAATGTTAATGGACTTTTACCCAAACTAAGTAGCAAGGAATTTATGTCTTTTTTGTTAAAATTTGACTTCATATGTCTTGTTGAGACGTTTGTAGAATGTCCCCAACACCTCACTTTCCTGGGTTACACTGTTTTTTTTTTTAATAAACCAGCTATTAAGTTTACAAAGCAAGGAAGAAGATCAGGTGGAATTGTCTGCCTGATTAAAAATGAGTTTGTATCTTATATTCAGGAAATTAAGACAGACCATCCCAACGTTCTTCTGTTTCTGATTGATAAGAGTGTGTTTGACCTTGAAGAGAACATTACATATGTATGTACTTATATCCCACCTGAAGGATCACCTTATTATAATCATTTTGACGTTGACAATGGTGTTGATGAATTTGAACAATGTCTTTTGACTGCATGTTGGAGTTAGATGATGTATTTTGGATTCTATCGGGCGATCTTAACAGTAGAACTTCTAACATTTTTCCTGATATTATAGACTTCAATGATGTAAGTTGTAACTTTCTTCATGATCATTCATATCTGGCTAGCATTATAAGGAATTTGGCTGACAATGTACTTAATAAATATGGAAAAAAATTATTGAATATGTGCACAGCTTTAAATCTGTGTATTCTAAACAGGGTGTGCAATGGGGATGTAGATGGAAATTATACTTACATAATTATCTGAGTCAGGAAACAGTGTCAATGACTACTTTCTGCTGTCTAAGAGACTGCTTGTTATTGTTGTCTCGTCGTGTAAATTGTTTGTGTCGGAGAGAATAGAGTCTGAACATTTGCCAGTTGAACTGCATTTAAAATTCAAATTGAAAAGAAATGTTATAAGGGGGCATACCATTGCTGATGATCAGTTTATTGAAAAGTTTGTGTGGGATAATGATTTAGGAACTATATATTGTCAGAAAATGTTCTCTGACGAAACATTATCTGAATTCGATGGGGCCATTGGTCTGATTGATTCTGATTACAATGGCGCTTTGAGTGTCTTTAATGAGTGCATCAAAAAACAAGGCCAATGTATGAAAAAGAAAATTAACTTGACGAAATTTCATAAAAGTGGTGATTGGTTTGATGGAGAATGTAAGTCAAGCAAGAAGAAAGCGAAACAACTGCTTAACATTTTAGAAAATCAAAAGAGAAAACTGACAGTGATGCATATTGCATAGCAAGACGAGAGCATAAACATCTAATAGAAAAAGAAAAACAGTATAATGATTTAATATTGGAAAGGCTTGTTTCTTCAGTAAATAATCAAAAAGAATTTTGGGAGAATGTACATGAAATGTCCAGTAAAAGAAAACACGTAAATAATAATTTAACAGTTGATGGTTGGTTTTACCATTTTAAAGGTTTACTCGAAGTGGAAGTAACTAGAGAGTGTAACAACGAAGCTAATGATGACTTTGAAACAAATTATAATGTTGAAGAAGACTTTAACGCGATGAACCGTCCAATATTAAAAGAAGACGTGTTATTTGCTGTTAGAAAGCTAAAGAACGGTAAATCTGCAGGCCAAGATGAAATTATAGCAGAAATGTTGAAACATGGTGGGG
>CM031609.1:81285264-81297764 GCA_018398815.1 Conus ventricosus | reverse complement strand
GCAGTGGAGGGTGGACTCTGCAGGGTGCAATGAGGGTGGACTCTGCAGGGTGCAGTGGAGGGTGGACTCTGCAGGGTGCAATGAGGGTGGACTCTGCAGGGTGCAGTGGAGTGTGGACTCTGCCGGGTGCAGTGAAGGGTGGACTCTGCAGGGTGCAGTGAAGGGTGGACTCTGCAGGGTGCAGTGAAGTGTGGACTCTGCAGGGTGCTGTGAAGTGTGGACTTGCAGGATGCAGTGAAGGGTGGACTCTGCAGGGTGCTGTGAAGTGTGGACTTGCAGGGTGCAGTGAAGGGTGGACTCTGCAGGGTGCTGTGAAGTGTGGACTCTGCAGGGTGCAGTGAAGGGTGGACTCTGCAGGGTGCAGTGGAAGGTGGACTCTGCAGGGTGCAGTGGAGAGTGGACTCTGCAGGGTGCAGTGAAGTGTGGACTCTGCAGGGTGCAGTGAAGGGTGGACTCTGCCGGGTGCAGTGAAGGGTGGAGTCTGCTGGATGCAGTGAAGGGTGGACTCTGAAGTGTGCAGTGAAGGGTGGACTCTGCAGGGTGCGGTGAAGGGTGGACTCTGCCGGGTGCAGTGAAGGGTGGAGTCTGCAGGGTGCAGTGAAGGGTGGACTCTGCTGGGTAGAGTCCAGGGTGCACTCTGCAGTGTGCTGTGAGGGGTGGGGCTCTGCAGGGTGCAGTTAGGGATAGACTCTGCAGGGTGCAGTGAAGGGTGGACTCTGCAGGGTACAGTTAGGGGTGGACTCTGCAGGGTGTCTTAAGAGGATATCTTTTTATATTTTCTACTTTTCACAAGAAAATGTAGCTTGTTTTGCTTTTTCATGATTTTCTTTTGCTTCTTAGGTGGCACCTTTGGTTGGTTTTTTGAAGACTCAACAAACATACTACGGTATTGCACACCAGCTTTTTCTGGGATTGCATTCTTCTTAAAACTGAAAAGGCAGAGGAGTCAAATTACCACTTTCCACGGTCACTGAGGAGAAACAACCAGGTTTCGAAATATCGGTATATGACCAGGAGTTATATGTTAGTGAGTTTCCCTCCCTATTGGAGGATGTCTCCCCCTTGGAGACTATAAGCTTCCTGAAGGCTCAATTTGAGAAGCATTTATTTTATTTTTCCCATTCACCCACTCAAGCACATACTGCTAGTTAGGCAGAATCATCTGCCACTGCAGATATGAATGCTTATCTCCCCCTATTTCTTCAATCTAAGACATAAGAGCAAGCTTTGTTTATAATTGAATATTTCTTGCAGTCATTGCAATACCAAGCTGCTCTGTAAGTTGCTGGAATGGTGCTCGGTACTTATCCTTGGAATTTATTAGTTTGTTATATAGATATATATATAATATATATATATATATATATTATATATATATATTATATATATATATATATATATATATATATATCAGTATATTTAAAATGCCTAAAACAATTTTTTAAGTGCTCAACCCCTTGGGGAGCAACATTAGTTAAAACAAGTTAAAAGAGGAATCTTAAAACTATCTACAAATTTGTTTCGAGCGTGTTGCGCTGTCATCAGGATGGTTTTTGGTTTGCCCACCGCCGATGTTATATAGCGTGTGGGCTCCCGTTTGCGGTTGTTTGCACGTGCGTGTTGGCTGACTAATAAAAAAGAAAATTGGGCATTGATCAATCTCCAAGTGTAACATGAATTCATTGAATATGGGAAAAGTGTGCAAAGACAATGACAAGTCTGAGGAATCAACAAACTGGAATCGAGCGCAGTACAAACACCCCCACCCCCAAATTTGAAAGTCACAGGAGGAGTGTTTGTTCAATGTCATGGTTAATAACGTGTGTGTCCCCCGTTATTGGCAAGGCATTCAAGGCAGCGTTGCCGCATGGAGTTCACCAGTGTGCGCAGAAAGACCTGAGGGACAGCAGTTAACTCCTGCTGGAGTGACTCAAACAGTTGACCCAGGTTAGCAGGAGGAGGATGACGCTGCTGCAGTCTCCGGCCCAGCTCATCCCAAAAATGTTCGATGGGGTACAGGTCTGGGCTGTTTGCGGGCCACTGTATTCTGTTGACACCAGCAGCTTGGAGAGACGTGTTTACTGCTCTGGTGCGATGGGGCCGTGCATTGTCGTCTTGAAAGACTGCCTGAGGTCCAAGCTGTTGAAGGGCTGACAGCACCAGGGGTTGCAAAATCTCTGTTTGGTAGCGAACACCATTCAAGCTCCCTGCCACATTGTAGAGAACCGTTCTGTAGCATGTGCTTATGCCGCCCCAAATTATAACGGATCTCCCACCATAGTGGTTCCTTTCCAGGACAGTTTCTTCTCAAAACGCTCCCCACGGCGTCTCCAGACCCTGTTCCGTCTATAGGTGGGATCCAGGCAGAACCGCGACTCATCTGTAAACATCATGTTAGCCCACTGTTCATGTGTACATCTCACGTGCTGCGTGCACCATACTCGGCGTGCACTCTTCCTGTGTCTTGAAAGCGTTGTCTGAGTCTGATAACAACAGAGTGTGATACCCCAAGTCTCCGTGCCACTTCCCGGACTGTAACTTCTTCTTGGAGCCATCCTATTGCTCTTCCTCGATCCATCTCGTTCAGTCTTCGACGTGGAGGCATGCTGTTGCATTGCATTTTTCGCCAGTACAGTGGCTTTTAAAGACATTTGGTTGAGCATACTTTATGACCTACAGGCTGATTTAGCTCGTGCTTCACATGATTTTGATTCAGCGCATGCTCCTCGGATCCCAAACATCAGAAATTCACCCCAATTTGTTCCAAAAATGACAAGTCGCGACATGCGTTTTTCAAGGCACGTGAGAAATGTGCTCCACAAAATTGCAGTTGCCGCATTCACTATCAATTTGTGAGTGTGGTTCAATTTGTTTGGACCACAAAGGCGGTACAATTGAATTTTTGTGAATTTTTAAATGTTTTTGTGCATTCTCAATGTTGGTCCTTAACTTTTTTTAACAGTATATATATATATATATATATATATATATATATATATATATATATATATATATATATATATATATATATATATATATATATATATTAAACTAATAAATTCCAAGGATACGTAACCGAGCACCATTCCACCAACTTACAGAGCAGCTATGTGTTGCAATGACTGCCAGAAATATTCAATTATAAACAAAGCTTGCTCTTATGTCTTAGATTGAAGAAATAGGGGGAGATAAGCATGCATATCTGCAATGGTAGATAATTCTACCTAACTAACAGTGTGCGCTTGAGTGGTAGAATTATCTACCACTGCAGATATGAATGCTTATCTCCCCCTATTTCTTCAATCTAAGACATAAGAGTAAGCTTTGTTTATAATTGAATATTTCTTGCAGTCATTGCAACACCTAGCTGCTCTGTAAGTTGCTGGAATGGTGCTTGGTTACTTATCCTTGGAATTTATTAGTTTATTGTAATTTAGTCCCTTGCAGATTCATTTCAAGAACTGACCCTCAGCACTTGTGTCTTAAGAGGTTAGCTTTTCTCATTTTCTACTTTTCACAAGAAAATGTAGCTTGTTTTGTTCTTTCATGATTTTCTTTGGCTTCTTAGGTGGCTCCTTTGGTTGGCTTTTTGAAAACTCAACAAACATACTACGGTACTGCACACCAGCCTTTTTCTGGGATAGCATTCTTCTTAAAACCGAAAAGGCAGAGGAGTCAAGTTACCACTTTCCGCGGTCACTGAGGAGAAACAATCAGGTTTCGAAATACCGGTATCTGACCAGGAGTTATATGTTAGTGAGTTTCCTCCCCATCAGAGACTGTCTGCCCCTTAGAGACTAGAAGCTTGCTGAAGGCTCATTTTGAGAAGAATTTATTGTTACCTATTCACCCATTTAAGCACATACTGTTAGTTAGGTAGAATTATCTACCACTGCAGATATGAATGCTTATCTCCCCCTATTTCTTCAATCCAAGATATAAGAGCAAGTTTTGTTTATAATTGAATATATATGCACATATATACATACATATACATACATATGCACACATTCATGCATATACTGACAATATCTGTCAAGATATTGGTCTGGTAGAACAAAAGATTTCCTTACACCAGCTGTGGTGCAAATGTATCTCGCAAAACAGAACCTTGTAAACCATTAATGGCACAATCCTCTAAAAGAAGACCATCAATGGACTGATCTGGCGCCAAAACAAGACCTTCTTCACATGTAGTGAAAACAAATCCAGTCTTTGCTCCACTTCCTTTGAAAGGACAGTCCCCTTTCAAATGGAATTTGCCCTCACAAAAATGACAACGCATGGTTTGGTCGGCGGACAACTGGTTACTGTTAGTCTGTGAACCTCGACCTTGTCCACGAACTGGACCAAAGGGTCTGCGCGGTTGTTATTCACCCACCCTCGGGAAAGGAAAAGATCTTTCCGGTGGTATCTTCAAACCACGATATTGGAATGTGATTTTGGATCTTTATGATGTTCATAAAGGCTAGTTCTATGCATTAATGGAAACTCTTGTATGATGGAAAATTGATGGTTGATGGCTGAAGTTGTATATTAACTAGATATGTAAGTGCATTAAAAAAAATTATCGGCGAAAGTTGTTTTTTTTTCACCCCGGGATGGGGGGTGTCATGTGATGTAGCCTCTCATGGCGACATGTGACGTTCCGTCGCGTACGCCCTTATTTGTTATAAAGCATTTCGCTAGGTAGGGAAGAGGAAAGGTAAAAGAAAGGATAATTTGCATGGCCTGACCAGTGTGATCGGTGTCGCTGGTGGTTATAGACGTAGGGTGATTATTGGTTGAATGGACGGACGTTGTCCATTGGTCAAGTAACCAAGGGCTGGTAATGCGTACAGTTAGTTGAGAACTCACTGAATATGTACTCAGAAAGAGTGCAGGAAGGACAATAAGGTATAGGAAGGAGATGGCTTGGGGACACTGACCAGACAGGTTGTTTGGAGCTTGCAGAATGAGTTTCATCTGTATTCTACCATTACCAGGTGAAGTATAGACAGATGGGGAGAGAAAAGAGAGAGAGTTAAGAAAAGGGAAAAGAATTTATCATTATTCAGATTTTGAAATAGATTACTTACACGGACTTCATTCGTGTTTCAGCCCTTCCCGGTGCTGTGGCAGCACCAGTAATGATACAAGCGACTGTGACAGTCGTCCGAATATTCGGGCTATAGTGCTGTGACAGCACCTAATTGTGAAGAGGACAACAACTGCGACAATCGTGAGAGAATTTAAAGAATTTGTCATGTTGACCCACAATGAATGTTGATTGTCCCTTGGGTCGGAACTCCAATATTGTTCCTGTATTTTAAGCAAATCTTTTGATTCTTCTTTGGAAAATGTATACATTGTTTCTCCAGTGAGGAGGAGAAACCGTTAAAAGAAGTATTTGTGAAATATTATGTATAATGAGATGAAATTTGGTCCCAGCTAGTGGATCTGTGGAATGTTTGTACCTCCACTGGAGTGGAGGAACAGAAGTTATAAACTGGAAAACAAACTGGTTGTTTTGATGAAAAAGTTGATTATCGTTTAGTAAATTATTCTCCGGAGAGGAGGGAGAGAAGAAGAGTCATTGTAGTGCGCGTTCTGGTGGTTTGGAGAGACTGCGTGTGCACGGAGTGAATGCTGAGCTGAGTGCGTGCATGCATTTGTGCTCAGTATATTAATATACATAGAGAGAGACAGATTACACTGGGAAAAAAATGAAAAATTGAAATCCCCACGCGCCAAAAGAAGTGAGGCGCAGATAGAAAGAAAGAAACAATTTCATTTTACACGAGGAAGAACTTTAAAATGGAGTTCTGGTTTGTTTTATTGAAACAAAGGAGTCAGACGCGCGATTGCGTGTGAGGCGCGTTACAGCCTTTACATGTGAGTGTGCATGTAGAGACCATCGTGTGATAGCTATCGTTGTTCACAGATACTACGGTGAAGGTTGCTTTCTCAAGCGTCCTCTTTTTCACTGTCATATTATTTTCTGTCATATTCTTTCGTCCTTCCCTCCATTTCCCCTCACGGCAGTTCTTACTGCTACATTAAGTCGCTGGAGAGAGAGAGGGAGAGAGCGTGAGACGGAAAAGCAGAAGAAAACAATTGTACGCACCCAACAAGCCCGTGTCTGTGAGCGGTCTTGTATCTGACACCCTAGAGTGTCAGGTGATAAGGGACGAAATGGTTCGCGCTCTCCACGAGTAAGCGTGGAGAATAGCGAACCACACATAGCTTCGCTGTCTGTATCGCGCCTATAGCTGACCAATGTTTACACCAAACGACTACACAGGTGCGGGCAGCTTAAACCGAGAAAAGCGGAATTGTCTCTGTCCACAACACCCTGTGAGCTATTTTCTGCGAAGGTTATTAGTGGCGTCTAGTGCCAGACACAGAGAGAGAGAGAGTCTGACATAGAGAGAGAGGGAGGAGAGATTGGGGGTGGGAGGATGACTGATTGAGAATACATACATAAAGAAAACAGACATGCACGGATCCCTTTGTACACACAAAATCAATAAAAGCATGCAGAGAGAGAGAGAGAGGGAGGAGAGTGGAGGTGGGAGGGAGGACTGATTAATAATAATATATGAAGAACTTGACATGCACAGATAGCTTTGTACATACAAAATCAATAAAAGCATGATCAAGAGAGAAAATGTTTCACATGACAATGGCTTGCACTCATAACTGAACAATCTCTCTCTCTCTCCCCTCTCTCTCTCTCTCTCTCTCTCTCTCTCTTCTCTCTCTCACACACACACACACACACTCTCTCTCTCTCTCTCTCTCTCTCTCACACACACACACACACACACACACACACACACACACACACACACACACTAAAAAATTACATATACACGGCATACGAGTCTGAGGCGGGGAGGGGAGGGAGAGAGAGAGAGAGAGAGAGAGAGAGAGAGAGAGAGAGAGAGAGAAACTGAACTGAAACTGACGTGCATGCATGACTTCACAGAACAAAACAGATATCACACACACACACACACACACACACACACACACACACACACACACACACAACATATACACGGCACACGGCATACGAGACTGAGGTGGGTCGGGAGGGGAGGGAGGGAGAGAGAGAGAGACAGAGAGAGAAGGGGGGAGGAAGAGTGAGAGAGAGAGAGAGAGAGGAGAGAGAGAGAGGAGAGAGAGAGAGAGAGAGAGAGAGAGAGAGAGAAGCGGGAATTGAAACTGACATAAAATTTGTGACTATCAGTGACCATGCCTGTGGACAACGTGCGATTTCGGGCAAGTTGTGGCCTGTTCCTTGGCACGTTTCTGAACTTCATGGCGAAGCGTGTCAAGTTCGTGTTGAAAATGCGAACTAGAGTGGTGGCCGTACGGAACAAACTGCAGGGTGTGTTATTGTGTTTGTCGCTGCATACCTCTTATGCTGTGGCGATGTGGAAATGAACCTGGGCCTACAGACAACGAGTCCCGCACAGAGGAGGCTGCTGCAAACAGTGAAGCAGTGACTGAATCCAGCAGTGACAGGATTACCGTGACTTCCCCTTCCCAGCTCGCCGCAGACTCAGGTTTCTCCTCTGACGTAGCATCACAGATACTGGACACCCTCAGACTTCAAAGTGAGAGGTTCGAATCTATTGTCAGTCGTTTGTCCAGCATGGAAAGTAATATAGGCGCCATCAGATCTGACATCGGACTGGTGAGAAGCAAGTGTGAGGAGATTGGGAGACGATGTGACAGCCTTGAAAAGAATATACAAGAGATTGCTTCGTCCTTAGATGAAACCAGAGAAGACGTTGGGGATTTGTTTAGGCAGTGTCCCGAAAATGAAAAGGATTCGGAAACTCACCTCCAGTGTCGAAAAAATGAAAAGTGAAATGGACTGTTTGAAAGAAAATCATGACAGACTGGAAGGTTTCTCACGTCGAGATAACCTTCGCTTCTACGGTGTGCCTGAGACGGCCAAGTCTGAAAACTATGACACTTGTGCAGACTGATCGCCGATACCCTCAACAGTGTGGAGGGGCCGATGAAATGGACAACCGATGACATCGCCCGAGCTCACAGGGTAGGGGAGAACAGAGACGGCCGACCCAAACCAATTGGTCAAGTTTTAGTCAGTGGAAGAAGAAGATGGCAGTGATCACAGACCGTGGTTTCAGAGAAAGACTGAAAGCGAAAGGTGTGAACAGTGTCCAACGACCTGACCAAACAACAAGCCAGTATTGTGGCAGAAGCCAGGAAGGAGGCAAAGTGGCCTACTTTAAGAGAGGCAGACTGGTTGTGGAACCAAAACGACCGAACCCCAGAACCTATGCGGAGGTAGCAGCCGCAGGAGACGACCACGCCGACGCTGATGCCAGAGGAACAGCTTCCGAGGAAAACGCCGATACCGCGAGGAAGCCGGCAGCTGACAGCGCAACAGAGGGGCAGAGGGCAGCGGGAAAGTACGCGGAAGCAGAGACGGGGATTCCCTCGTCGCTTCAACGAGGTCAGCCAGTCTGACCTGCACGGGGCGCACGTGGTGTGCGTGGTGGCAAAGGTGGGGCGGGACGAGGTGGACGTGGCGACGGCAGTCTACACCGCTTCTTGTCACCCCTGTCAACAAGAGCCCTGCCAATGACGCACGACCCAGGCGAACTACACGGACGACTACACGGTAGGACAGGCCGGATCATCTTGAGAAAGTGACATTTCTTGTTTACAATGTGGAAAACTTGTACAGTAAACTTAATGACTTTTCTTTCATGGATTACATTTCGACGTTTGATGTTGCGTGCTTGACAGAGACTTTTGTGGATAGTTCTTTTGATTTCAGTAATATTCTTCAAGACTTTGTTAAGTTTTACTGCTCCAGCAAGAAAATTGTCACATCATGGAAGACATTCTGGTGGCGTTTTTTCTGTTAGTGCGCAAATCCTTTCCAGATATATTTCAGTAGTCAATGTTAATTGTGAAAATGTTGTGGCCATACGGATTGACAGATGTGTATTTAACTCGGATAGAGATGTTTTTATTGTTCGCATGTTTGTTGTCCCTGAAATGGTCCTTTGTACAATTCAATGGAAATCAAAGATGGGATTGTGAACTTGGAAGAATGTATCTTGCAGGCTACAGAAAATGAAAACGTAAATGTTTTGATAATGGGTGACCTCAATGCAAGAACAGGATCTGAACAACCAACACCGAAGTGATGACTAATTACTCACCTGATATTGATGATGACGATTGTGTGACTGATGATGTTTTGCACAGATTTTCAAAAAGATGATGTTATAAATAGTTTCGGTAAATCATTGTTGAATTTATGTTTCATGTTTCAACTGTGTCATAGTTAACGGTTGTGGTGAATGTGAGTCTGCTGGGGATTTTACGTATGTTTCTCCTCACGGCTCTAGTGTGATCGATTATGTCATTATGTCTCAGGATATGTTTTCTACGCAACATTGTAAGCTGAATGTCGGAGACCGCATTGACTCCTGGCATTTACCAGTTAAATTTCAGTGGACAAATGTAGGACAGGATGTGGAAAAGCCAGCTGAAGCTGAACAAGGTGTGGAAGATAGGTTTGTGTGGTCAGACGATTTGTTTAGTGTTTTTGAAGAGGAATTAAGTTCTCATGAATTTGATGAAAGCCTACAGAACGCCTACCAAGCTCTAGATACAGATGTCAATATTTCCATTGAACTCTTCGTTAAATCACTTTGCAGCGCTGCTTCTTGCATGATGAGAACAAAAGGAAATAAGAAAAAGAAAAACGACTGGTTTGACAAGGAATGTGATCGAAAAAAGAAGGCAGTTAAGGGGTCACTATGGAAATTTAAACGAGCTTCAAAGAAATCACGTGCAGAAAAAGGAAGAGTACGTAAAAGAAAGAAAGAATACAAATATTTGTTAAACAGGAAAAAGATGAATTTACCCAAAGAAGATTAACCAAACTTAAATCAGTCGATTAATGATCCAAAGGTATTTTGGCAAAAATATTCTATCAGTCAATAGAAAGTCAGCCATATACAACTCCATTACCATTGAAAAAGTGGCATAAACCATTTTACAATGTCTTTAATGATGTGGATGTATCATCTACTCCAGAGAAAATATCGAGTTTAGCCATGTGGGAGAAACAACAGATGACCAGATGTTTTGTTCAATGAAGTAATTTCCAAAGGGATGAGGTTCAAGCCAGCATTGGTAATCTCAAGGCCGGAAAAAGTTCTGGTCCTGACAAAATTATTAGTGAGATGCTGAAGCATGCCAGTTCAAAAATTATTGATTTCTTAGTTATTTATTTCAATAAATTGTTTGACCTTGGTGTTTACCCAGAAGACTGGTCGAGATCTATAGTTGTTCCAATATATAAAAAAGGGAAATCCAAAACCTGCCAGATAACATCGTGGCATTGCCTAACGAGTGTTGTAAGTAAGGTGTATCACATATTTTAAACAAAAGACTTTCAAAGTGGGTAGAGAAAGAGAAAAAATAATAGAAGAGCAAGCAGGCTTCAGACCAGGTTATAGTACCGTAGATCATATTTTCACCCTATATGCGATAGTACAAAAGTTTTCTTATAAAAAAGTCTAAACTGTATGTTGCCTTTGTGGACTTCAGAAAGGCATTCGATTCTGTGAAAAGAAATGTTTTATGGGCAGTTTGAGAAAATGTGGTGTGAAAGGAAAACTTTATCAAGCAATACGAAGTGTTTACGATTCTGTATTAGCATGTGTACGAGATAATGTTGTTCTTCAGACTACTTTTAATGCCAAGGGGGGTGAAAACAAGGATGTCTACTTAGCCCGCTCTTATTTTCCTTTTTCATAAACGAATTGGCTGTGGATTTGTCAAGCAATGGAAAACATTGGTATTCAGCTCATTCCTGGTGCAGTTGAAATATTCTTATTATTGTTTGCGGATGATGATATTTGTTATCTGACTCTGTTATTGGCTCCAGAATCAATAAATTGTCTTAGAAAGGGCAGATCGATTAAAGTTAACAGTCAATCTTTGACAAAACAAATTTAATGGTTTCAGAAAAGGTGGCTACTTAGTGACAGAGAAAGATGGTTTTATGGAAATGAAGAAGTAAAGGTAACAAACTCGTACAAATAACTTAGGGATTTTGGGTTTTACACAAAGTTGAGTGTTAGCAGTGCTCTGTCTGATGTTTGCAGAAAGGCAAAAAAAGGTTTTGATGGAAATTAAGAAATCATTAAGAAGACTAAAACTATTCATTTTTAAATTTATTTTGGAAGCTTTTCGATGCACAAATTCAGCTATCAAACATACGCAGCTGAAGTTTGGGGATTTGAACAAGACAGTAAACAGATTGAAAATGTCCACATGTTTTGCATAAAAAGATATCTGAATGTACCCCTACATACATTTAATAAAATGATATATGGAGAAACTGGGAGGTATTCCCTACGCGTTACAACTATGTAAAATGCATCAAATTACTGTTTTATAAAATAGTCAGACTCCCCTGTCGAAATATGTAGGGCAAAAGCCTACGAAATTGCTTCTGTTACAAACACGAATCTGGTTCACTTTAATTGGGGTGACAGAAGTACAAAAGACTCTGACTGAAAATGGCTTTGGTATTGTTTGGCTGAACCAGGGAGTTTGTTCCGAATATGGTTTTATAACAGAATTCAAAGACAGACTCATTTCCTGTTTCAAACAAATTTTGGGATGCAGAAAATAGATAATAACGATAAATATAGATACTTCTGTTCCTTCAAAAATATTTTTCAGGCAGAAAAGTACCTAACGTTAGTTACAAATAAATGGCACAGAATCAGTTTGGCCAGATTTAGGTTAAGGGTTAGTGGTCTAAAAAAAACTGTAAGCAATGGTTCTTAAGTTCTGAATATTCGAATGACACTATTTGCCCATCTTGTGGGAAAAGAATTAGAAAACGAAGAACATTTTTTGTTTCATTGTACTACTTATGCTGACAAACGTAAAAGCTGCAGTGTGTTGAATACTCGTTCATTCCACCAAAATAATGCTAGCGTTGCTTCAGTGTTATCTAATAATAATGAACGTGTTGTTAAAGAAGTGGCTAAGTACATAGCTGAAGCCATGTATGTGAGAAAAAAGATAATTGAGCAAAATACCGGTTAACATAAGGATGATCCAATGTGCGGATGTTTTGGGGAGGGCGGGGGGGGGTGGGGAGGGTGTGGGCTGGCGGAATAGGGGGAGGAGAGGAAGGGTTAGCGGTCAAGTGTGTGTGATTATGGCGGTATGGATGTTGGGGGGTATAGTAGAAAGGTAGCGGGGTGGGGCGGAGGGAAAGGTGAGGACGTGTGTGTGTGTGTGTGTGTGTGTGTGTGTGTGTGTTGTGTGTGTGTGTGTGTGAGTACGTATACGCATGAAATTTCTGCTTTTGTATCGTGAATGCATTTGCCAACCCCCTTGTCTAAA
Organism: Conus ventricosus; assembly: GCA_018398815.1. NCBI lineage: Eukaryota > Metazoa > Mollusca > Gastropoda > Neogastropoda > Conidae > Conus > Conus ventricosus. The sequence goes on along the minus strand of CM031609.1, from coordinate 81,285,353 downwards.
AGGCTTAAACTGCTAAACGGACAATAAAAAATGTCAGTGTCAGTGTGTCTCTCTCTCTCTCACACACACACACACACCCACTCTCTCTC
>CM031609.1:81250264-81282764 GCA_018398815.1 Conus ventricosus | reverse complement strand
TCCATTCCACCTTCAAGCAGTCCCCACGTACAGCTCAAAGATTTCCCCTATATTTATTTCCTTTTATGTAATGGTTTTGGTTTTTATGTCATGAGTTCCTTAATAAGGCACTTTGCTGTCATTTCAATTTTCTGGTTCCTGGGTGCTCTTAGATACCACTGGGCGTGATACACTGCTTCTGTTTTCAAGGTAGGCTACCGTGGTCCCCAAATGGTTTCTTCTGAAGTATTTCGTGAGAATAACATGACATTATAAGTTGGTATATGTGATTTGGTGAGACAATATGACATTTAAGTGGTATATGTTGTTTGGGGGAGAATTTAATATCTGAAATCTGAAATCTGAAATCTTTAATAAGGATAACTGAAAAAAGCATTTCAATACTTTTTTTTTCAGGTCCTCAAAACAAATCAAAACACGTCACAAATAAAGCAAAGACCAGAAAAGAGCATTATGAGTATGTTAACAATAAAATCAGCTATGAAAATACAGGGAATAATATTAATATAGAAAGGATCGGGATGCAATAAACAAAATGAAAAAAAAAGGGGGCAGAGTACATATATAATGAAGACACATATCTGTATCTCTACACACACACACACACACACCCCACACACACACACACACACAACCACATATATATATCTATATATTATTTTATATATTATATTTATATATATATATTTATATATATTATATTTATATATATTTTATATTTTAAAACAAGTTTAAAAGAGGAATCTTAAAACTATCTACAAATTTGTTTCAAGCGTTTTTGCGCTGTCATCAGGATGGTTTTTGGGTTTGCCCACGCCCATGTTATAGCGTGTGGGCTCCCGTTTGCGGTTGTTTTCACGTGCGGGTTGGCTGCACGTGTTTTGGGGGGCTTTCAGGTTTTTGTTTTGGGTGTGTTCAACTAACAACGATTTCCATTTATGCCTGCGGTTGTTTACTATTTCTGTTTTGGTGTTTAAAGTTGCTAAGTGTGGTTTGCATAGTATTAACCATTTTTCAGTTAAAATAGGTTGCACCTTTTTGAAACATTGCTGTATGGTGATGCTCTTTTTATGATTTTCCAGGATATATTGTAGCTTGTTTTGCGTCTTTAAATTTCCAGATATATTTGCTCAGTTCTGTTTGGTTTTTATATTTTTCTTTATTAAATGACTGTTTGTGGTTTGCATATCTGGTTTTGAAGTGGTTTTCAGTGATCCCTATGTATGTTTCTTTTTCATTTTCTGATGTCACAGTAGCCTGGTATACAATGTTGTTGTGAAGACATTTATTGTTTAGTGGGCACTGCTCCTTTCTGGTGCAATTGCAAGATTTCCTTTCTTCACCCTTCTTTGCTGTGTTGATTTTCATTTTGTTGGATGCGTCAATTAGGTTTTTGAGGTTGGGCATACATGAGTACGATAGTTGACAGTGTTTTTGTTAAATATTTTGGACAGTTTGTGTTCTTTTGGAAATGAAGTTGTTAGGATTTTGAAGAATTCTTTCCCTATGTTTGTTTTGAGTTTCCGTCGTATGGGGGGTTATACCATATGATTTTTCTTTTCTATTTTTCTTGCTTTTTTGTGTTGTTGTCTGGGTTGTATTGTAATTTGTAATTGTATCCACTTGTTTGTAGTGCCTCTTGGTATTCTACTGCTGCATTGTTGAACACTCTCTCACTGCATGACAGGTTTGATAGTCTCTTGTTTATGCCATGGGGTATGGTCTTTAATATAGATGGTGGATGGTTACTTTTGGTGTGTACATAAAGAGGTGTATCGTTGGGTTTCTTGTATGGTTTATATATGTGATTGTTGAGATCCAGTGTTATGTCTAAGTAGTTCACTACCTTTTTGTTTGCTTCAATGGTAATCTTTAAGTTGTGGTTTTGGAAGATTTTGCATAGTTCTTTCTTCTTGTTTTCGATGGTTCTTGAATTGTTGGTTAGTGCGCAAGGCCATCGTCTCTGTATAGTCCGACTTGTTTTCCGAGTTTTTTCTTGATGTTGGACAGCATGAATAGTCCGACCAGTTCACATGTTTCTGCACCATCATATGATCCTATGGTTACGTCGAATGTTGAGTTTCTGTTGGTTTTCCTGATCCATGTTTCATTTTTGCTGTGTAGTAATGTTTTCTTGGTGTGGAGAATGATTTCCATAAATTCCAGTATTATAGAATAAACTAATAAAATTTAAGGATAAGTACCGCACCATTCCAGCAACTTACAGAGCAGCTTGGGGTTGCAGTGACTGCAAGAAATATTCAATTATAAACATAGCTTGCGCTTATGTCTTAGATTGTCTGCCACTGCAGATATGAATGCTTATCTCCCTCTATTTCTTCAATCTAAGACATAAGAGCAAGCTATATATATATATATATATATATATATATATATATATATATATATATATATATTTATATTATATATATATATATATATATATATATGTTAAAAATATTATTAAAATGAAGTGCTAAAATTCATCTACAGCTTGTTTCAAGATATGTCTCTCTCCTCAGGATGACTTTTTTTGTGGCACACAACGGTCTTTTATGGCGTGCGGGACCTGATCTTGTCTCTGTGTGTGCGGGTTTCGTTTGCTGCACGTGTGTGTGTGTGTGTGTGTGTGTGTGTGGTTGGGTTTTTTTGTTTGTTTGTTTTTGTTAGGGCCTGTTCAGGTGGAATGTGCTAGCAAAGATTTCCACTTGTGCCTGCAATTATTCACTATTTCTACTTTTGTATTCAGAGTTGCTAAGTATGGTTTGCATAATATTAACCATTTTTCTGTGGAATATAGGTTGCATTTTTTGGAAATATTGTTGTATCGTGTTGCTCTTTTTATGATTTTCCATGATATGCTGTAGTCTATTTTTTTATCTTTGAGTTTCCAAATGTATTTACTCAGTTCTGTTTAATTTTTGTATTTTTCATTTTTGAATGACTGTTTATGGTTTGCGTATCTGGTTTTGAAAGTGTTTTCAGTATCCCTATGTATGTTTCTTTTTCATTTTCTGATGTTACCGTAGCTTGGTATACAATATTGCTGTGAAGACATTTGTTGCTTAAGGGGCACTGTTCTTTTTTGGTGCAGTTGCAAGATGTCCTTTCAGCACCCTTCTCTTTTGTGTTGCTTTTCATTTTGTTAGATGAGTCAATTATGTTTTTGAGGTTGGGCATACATGAGTATGATAGTTTAATGGTGTTTTTGTTGAATATTTTGGACAGTTTGTGTTCTTTTGGAAATGATGTTGCCAAGATTTTAAAGAATTCTTTTCCTACATTTGTTTTTACTTGTCCATCATATGGTGGGTTGTACCATATGATCTTCCTTTTTCTGCTTTTCTTATTTCTGTTCGTGTTATTGTCTGGGCTATATTGTAGTTTGTAATTGTAACCACTTTTTTGTAATGCTTCTTGGTATTCTGTTGCTGCATTATTGAATGCATTTTCATTGCATGATAGGTTGGATAGTCTCTTGTTTATACCGTTGGGTATTGTTTTTAGTATAGATGGTGGGTGGTTGCTTTTGACGTTTACATAGATTGGTATGTCATTGGGTTTTTTGTATGGTTTGTACACATTGTCATTGAGGTCTAATGTTATGTCTAGGTAATTCACTACTTTTGTTTTGCTTCTATTGTGATTTTTAAATTGTGGTTTTTGAAGATTTTACATAATTCTTTTTTCTTGTTTTCAATAGTTCTTGGATTATTGTTTAATGCAGCAAGGCCGTCATCTCTGTACAAACCGACCTGTTTTCCAAGTTGTTTTTGGATGTTGGATAGCATGAAAAGTCCGACTAGTTCACATGTTTCGGCACCATCATACCATCCATGGTTACATCAAATGTGGAGTTTTTGCTCGTTTTTTTTAATCCAAGTTTCATTTCTGCTGTGGAGTAGGGTTTTCTTGGTGTGGAAAATAATCTCCATTTCTGACTCTGTTATATTTGTGTATTTGTTGGCAAATTTCAAAGCTTTGGTGAGTAGTTCTTCATCTATGGATGGGTAGAAATCTACTATGTCGAATGTGATAAACACTGTATTTCTCTGTTTTTTGAGTTCCTTAAACCATTGGATGACTTCATAGCTGTTTTTCCAAAGGTTGTATTTGGTGTTTGATTTTACATCTTCTAACAACTACTACTACTGCTACTGCTACTACTACTACTACTAAAAAAAATAAAAAATAAAAAAACCAACCACACACACACACACACACACACACACACACACACACACACACACACACACACGCACACACACACACACACACACACACACACACACACACACACACACACACACACACCACAGGCCCCACGTGCAGCAAACGAAACCCGCACACACAGAGACAAGATCAGGTCCCGCACGCCATAAAAGACCGTTGGCGTGCCACAAAAAAAGTCATCCTGAGGAGAGAGACATATCTTGAAACAAGCTTGTAGATGAATTTTAGCACTTCATTTTAATAATATTTTTAACAAATGTTGCTCCCCAAGGGGTTGAGCTTTTTCAGATTTTTTAAGGACGTTTTTATACTGTTTATTATTATATATTATTTGTCAAATTAAAACAAGCTAAAAACAAGCTTAAAACATCAACAGGTCTGCTTCTTGCATGTGCAGTCGTCAGGATGTAGGGGGCCTTGTGCTGCTAGTGTTATATATAGCCTGCTGTTTTTCTTTCCACGTGTTGCATGTGCTTCTCAGGTGTTTTTGATTTGTGTTCACTGATAAAAACTTCAAAATCAACTTCAAACAATCCATTAAAAACATTCCGTTCGCTAAACCCAGTGCTGCATGAAGAAAATGATAGGACAGATGGGAAAATTCATCAAAAATATGAGATGGAAAGCATTTTTCTTTTTAAACCCCAATGCTAAAAAAAGAAGATAAAAATACATATGACTTCAAATCATGGATAGTACCACCAGCCATCGAAGAAATGAAAACATTTGAAGATAAAATGAAAAGAATGTTAGTCAACATAGAATTAAAAAAATCAAATAATAAATTCCAAACAGCGTTAGAAAAGGAAATGAAACAAATTCAAAATAAATAAAAAAAATATTTGTGAAGGCGGACAAAACCAGCAACCTTTATAAAATGGAACCTGAAGAGTATTCAAAACTTCTTGACAAAAATACTCAAAAAAATTACAGAAAGACTGACAAGGCTACATATGATCACATCAGAAAGAAAGAAAAGGAACTTGTACACCAAATGGACCTAGGTGACAGAGTAGAGACCACAGCAGCTAGAGAAGCTTTTATTACACTTAAAGACCACAAACCTAATTTCTTGAATAATCCAACATGTAGATTGATAAACCCTTCCAATTCTGAACTAGGGAAAATTAGTAAAAACAAATCTTAGAGAAAACCATAAAAAACATAAAAGAAAATACTGAACTCAATCTCTGGAAAAACACATATGAATTCATACAATGGTTCACAAAACTCAATAAACAAGAAAATACAGTTGTTCTAATATTTGACATAGTAGATTTCTATCCATCTATAGATGAAAAGCTACTTACTAAAGCTTAAAAAAAATTGCCAACAAGTGCACAGGAATATCAGGGTCAGAAATGGAAATCATTTTACATACAAAGAAAACTTTACTTCACAGTAAAAATGAACACTGGATTAAGAGCACAAGCAGTGACTCAACTTTTGATGTTACAATGGGATCATATGATGATGCCGAAACTTGCAAACTTGTCGGACTATTCATGTTATCCAACATTTAAAAAAACCTTGGAACACAAACCGGACTGTACAGGGATGACGGCCTTGCCGCTCTGAATGACAATCCTAGGAATATTGAAAATAGGAAAAAAAGAATTGTGTAAAAATTTTCCACAATCAAAACTTAAAAATCACCATAGAAGCAAAAAAAAGATAGTGAATTATTTAGACATAACGTTAGACCTCAACCAACATACATATAAACCATACAAAAAAAACAAATGATACGCCTGTTTATGTAAACATTAAAAGCAATCACCCACCTTCCATACTGAAAACAATACCCAAAGGCATAAATAAAAGACTATCTAATTCGTCATGTAACGAGGCAGCATTCAGCAATGCTACAGCTGAATACCAAGAAGTGTTACATAAAAGTGGCTACAATTATGAATTACGATACGATCCAGACAATGATACAAACAGATGCAGAAAGAACAAGAAAAGGAAAATCATATGGTACAATCCCCCATATGATGGAACAGTCAAGACAAACGTAGGGAAAGAATTTTTTTATAATCTTGACATCATCTTTCCCAAAAGACCACAAATTATTTAAGATATTCAACAAAAACAACATCAAATTATTATATTCATGTATGCCGAATCTTAAAAATGTCATTGATTCAGCAAATAAAATGAAAAGCAGCACAGAGAAAAATGAGGGTGACGAAAGGAAATCTTGCAACTGTACCAAAAAAGAACAGTGCCCCCTAAACAACAAATGCCTTTACAACAATATCGTGTACCAAGCCACTGTAACATCAGAGAATGCAGAAGAAACATATGTAGGTATCACTGAAAATCAATTTAAAACTAGATATGCAAACCATAAACAATCAATCATTCAACAAAGAAAGATACAAAAACCAAACAGAACTGAGTAAATACATTTGGAAACTTAAAGATAAAAACACAGACTACAACATATCTTGGAAAATCTTAAAAAGAGCAGCACCATGTAATAACATTTCAAAAAGATGTAATCTATGTCTAACAGAGAAATACATTATACTATGTAAACCACAATTAGCAGCTTTAAATATTAGAACAGAAATGGTTAACAATTGCAGACACAGATGGAAGTTTTTATCAGTGAACGAAATCAAAAACACCTGAGAAGCACGTGCAACACGTGGGAAAAAAACAGCAAGCTAGAGTAGTAGAAAGAAACTCGTGGAGAGCGTGGCAGCAGAGAGTCCTCATAAGAGAAGCCCCCTTCAAGCAAGTGTTTCGGCCCTTATCTCCTGACACTCTAGGGGGGTTGGGCCACACCTGGTTCGTGACTCCGGATGTCCCTCTGCTGCCCCTTTTTTCCCATCTTGGGACGAGCCATGGCTGGGATTCGAACCCATGACCTTCTGGACATGCTCATTTTCCACTTAATGACTCACACTTTAACCATTTAGCCACAGGGACGCCTGATATTTGTAGGAAATGTAAGCCTTATGAAGTTCACTTTTGTTCCTCCTTGACCAGATCCAGCTTGAACACCTCTCTGCTGCTTCTGTCATTGCTTTCAGGGCTATGGTTTTTTCCCTCCCTGCAACTGAGAGCTGTTTCATGAGGCTGTATGCAGACGTTTTGTACAAACCCCCTAGCTCCAACTTCTGCAGTGAGGACTTTGACCTGATAGCCTTCTCTCCTCAGGCTGTTTGCCAGATCAGCATACTTTTCAGTCTTGTAGATTTGAGCTGCCTCCATTCTGTTCTCAAATGGCACCATGAGCTCGATCATGATCAGCTGCTTGGTTGACTGAGAGTGGACTACTGAGTCTGGTCTCATGCCACTCTTGCTGATGATCTCTGGGTGACTCTTCCATTCTGGGAGGTCTGCAGTGCACACCCAGTCATCTGCCCCGTCCAGCAGACTCTGCCTGCATGTTCCGAGTGGCACTGTTGTTGTTGGCCATGATTTGCTGCCTCCTGCCGTGAAGAATGTTGCGGGTGCTTTTGGAGTCCTGATTTTCCCTTTTGTGGTGTTGGTACTAGCCCAGACTACTTGCACAATCGCTTTGAGCACTTGGTTGTGCCTCCATGTGTACCTTCCTTGAGTCAGGGCTACTTTACATGAGCTTAGAACATGCTCCACTGTTTGTTTTTCATGGCAGAGGGGGCATGCAGGATCGTCTGTTTTCCCCCACTTCACCAGGTTTGCATTTGAGGGTAGAAGGTCATATACAGATCTGAGAATGAAGCTGATCCTGAGAGGGGCCATGTGCCAAATGCCATTCCAGTGAGACTTCTTTGGAGTGCATTTTCCCACGTTGTCCATTGCCCTTGCTGGCTCTGCTGGACTGCTTTTTGGAGTCTTCTTTGGTCTTCTTCTTTTCTAATCTCCTGAATCATCATGTCTCTTTTGGCTTTTCCTTTAGCCTTTGACCACCATTCAGTTTTGGTCACTCCCAGTCTTTGTCTGTTGGTCTGTGTGTGTCCTGTTATTTCTCTGGTCTTGAGACTTTCTTTTGCAGAATCCATCGTCTCTTGAACTCTCCCTTTTCTGCCTGTCTTCAGCTGGGGCTTGATTGCTTCTACCACCTTGTCTCCTGAGTCCTCCAGCATGCTTTGAAGTCTGATCTTCCCTGAGAGAACGTAAAAACACGGATTCTGGCTCAACCATCCCTCAACCAATTTCGGGATGGTTGACCCCAGAATCCGTGTTTTTACGTTCTCTATAAAAAATGCAAAACTCTTCGCATCTGGCCGCATTATTGATCACCTCTGGATCTCACTTGAGACCCCATGGCGCCCTAGGGCCCAAGCCAGACCCAGAGGGTCACATATAACACGGCCAGATGTGAAGGGTTTTGAGAATATGCCTCCAACAGTAGTATACTTTCATACTTGGTTGCCTGCTCGCTATTTTCTAATTTGGGGCAATCCCCTCACCCCCTTTTTAGTGACTCTTCCAGATTTGGGTTTACGGGCGTTCATAGCCGCTCCAATGACCCAAACACATACAAACGAAATTGGTTTACGGGCGTTCATAGCCACGCCAGTGACCAAATACGAAATGGGAAGAGATCACTTGAGGGCAGGAAAAAGGGCCAAATTTAGACTTTTGCAATACCATGACAAACAAGAATATAAAACTACCGCAGGCATATTCTCAACGTTATTTATTTTAAGATTTATATATATACCTGACACACAGAAAGCTTTACAATTCTATGGTGTCTAGTTGCCTAGTGTAAAGTTGTTTTTTATTTTTGTAAAACAAAATTAAAAGCTAATTAACAAAGTGCATCTTACCTTACTTTTTAGTCACTACTTTTTAATAAAATTTATTTTAAATACTTTATTAGATTGAATATAAAAATGCTGCTTTTAATACATAAAATGTGAAAATATTACTTGAGGGCGGGGAGGGCCAAATTTAATTGTGGAAACTCCGCAGGCATATTCTTAGGGGGCTAAATTTAGATTTTTGGATCACTGGCACACGTCGCCGCCCTGGCTATGTAATTTTGTGTAATTTGACACGGGCTGATTTGCGTTGGCTGGTCGCCTACTAGTAAAGTGACAAATGCGTCGCCCCCAACTCTGCAATTTTGTAAGCTGATAATTGAAGGGTTCGCACAAAGGAAAGCATGTAAGGAAAAAGAATGTAACAATGGATTGTGTTTTTATTTTACGTTTTATCAAGCCGCCATAGGTTCTTATTCAAGTCGCTATCAAGTCGTTCTAAGTTCTTAATCAAGTCACCCCAAGTTCTTAATCAAGTTCTTACTCAAGTTACCCCAAGTCACCCCAAGTCACCCCAAGTTTTTAATTAAGTTCTTACTCAAGTCACCTCAAGTTCTTAATAAGTTCTTGATTAAGTCACCTCAAGTTCTTAACTCAAGTTGCCTCAAGATTGTAATTAAGTCATCCTCTAAGTACAACCAAGTTCTTATTCAAGTTATCTTATAATTATCAGAAAAAAACAATACAATCTATGTTTTTATCTTAAATAGTAGATGTCTAATATAGTACACACACGCCTCAAAAAACGCGTCATCGTTGAGGATGTCTTGCTCAGCGTCTTTGGCACGAAATCGGTCAGCATAAATCTTAATGAAGTTCTTACATTGTAAGCAACCGCATTGATTACAATTCTGGTCTATGGAAATGTCTTTTATAGACTCCATGTCTTTATTTATTGACTCCATCATTTTAATCAAATAATAATCCGTCATGATCTATTTTTATCAAAAAAACAAAAAATTTTAAAATATTATTGCATTTGAAATGGATCAAAATGATCTTTTGTTGTTGGTGGTTCTGGCATGCTTTTTTGTTTGGCTTCTATATTTAGTGGTTCAGATTTTTTTGACTGCTTTCGTTTTCGCCAGCGTTGTTTATATATTTTGTAACAGTAATAACCACCCCCAGCAGCAAGGGCGCCAAAAATGACAACTGTTTTAAGTTCAATATTCCATGAAGACTTTGGTGCTGCAGGTCTTGAATCAACTTGTTCTTGTTCTGGAGCTGGCATTGAAACAGCTGCTGGCGTTGGCGGTGTTATGTTTTCATTATGAGTTATATTCTGTGATTGTAACATTAATTTTTTTTGTTTGTTCCACTCTGCTAATTTTTTTCCTGCTGCAACGCGCCCAGGATGAGGAGGCTTTTTACTGGACACTTTCTTCTCCTGACTCAATGTTTTCTGATTCTGCTGATTTTCCGGCTCGGTCATTTTGAAGGGTAACAAAATCTATATGATTAAAAGTAATTAATCCTGCGATCACTGGCGACAATAATGTTCCAATCTGTAATACAGATCACACCCTAGAGACTCTAATGTCTTAGTTAAAACTGGATCCTGCGTTAAATCATACATAAAATCTTGTTCAGAATCAATAGGCGCAAATCTACTAACTAGTTTAGTGTACAAACTAAGAACCGTTTGCCCAACACTTTTTACCATTCTCGACCCCAGTTGCGCTTCATACCTGTTATGATACTTTACAATGTCTTGTGGCGACATTTGTTGAATCTGTTCTATGCTGAATTCATTTCCGAGGTACTGTTTTGTTTTTCCGCATGCTGCCAAAGAATACAGCCTTTCCTTTTTGGGCATAATAGCTTGGTCATCAACTTGATCATTCATAAGTTCAGGAAGGTTTAGGCTGCCTTGTAGCTGTAGTAGATCATCGCTGTTCATGTTTTTTTATTAATTATAATTATTTTATTTTTTAAAAATGAGCACCGAAAAAACTGTTACCAACCTTGTATACCATTCTGCTGTTATTGGAGGCCTAAGTGTAGGATACACAATGCTTGGTAAAAGCCTGTTAAAAATAAAACCAGCAGACCTTGGCAAGCTAGACTTTGAGGATTCGGCAAAGCTGATTGCTATTATTGCAGCTAGAGAACAGGAAAATGCCAATCCTAACTCACATCCGCCTCAACTAGTTTCGGGCGGATGCGACCTAGGATTGGCATTTTCCTGTTCTCTACTGTTCTTTGATAATCCATCACACATTCTCTTTCAATAACCAAAAAATAACGATTTTTTACAAACAAACATACTGTGTAGGATTATCCGTTTTTAATACTAATTTACTAAACTTTTCAGATTTCAGTTTTTGCTTAATCCTGTGTTTTTCCTGGTCATTTTCAATAACATCATTTTCGCGCAAACATTCATCAAATGAGTCTCTGTCTTTCATGTGAAATAAAACTACAGTCTTTAACTGTTCTCTAAAGTCTTTTAAAACGGAGTTATATTTTTGACATAAAATCCACACACTTATCCCATCATGTCTTTCGCTGAAAGCCAGTTTTGACAAAGTGTTTCTCTTTTTAACTATATCTTTTTCTGCCGAACAGTCATCTATAATAAAGAGTGTCTGCGTTCCTTCAAACACTTTATAAAAGTATTCTAAACACTCACTCAGTTTAGTGCTAGGATCAACTAAATATACGTCATCGTCTGTCCATATAAACCTTCTATCATGATATGCTTTGTTCCTTTTAAGTGTTGGACAGAAAATCACAATATAATCAAAATTATAACGATAAACTGTTTGTAATAGGTTGAGGACAAATATTGTTTTCCCACAACCAGTTTGTCCACAAATTAATGAACAATGAGGGGTTTTTGTCATAAAGTTTAACTGCTCCATAGTTTTATAACAGAATTTAATCTAATCCAGTTATTATTTTTATCATGCTCTCTGTCAAAACTTGTTCAGTATAATAAAATCCTATAAGATCTAAATGCGTAAGATTAATCCAATTCAGTTCTGTAAGATTGTTTCTATTTAGACTAATATTGATTTTGTTGCTTGTTGTTATGACCTTATATCCTCGCCATTGTGAAGAATGACGATGGTAACTTTAAGTTTTTCAACGTCTAAGTTTTGCCAGCTAATTAGAATTCCTTTTAGAAGGACGTCACTAACGCCCACAACCCCATCCCTCCCCTTATCTTTTAAGACAGAAATTTCAAATATCATTGTGAACGCATCTCCTAATTTCATTTGCGGAATGAACTGTAATTTTGTAGAAGCATCCTTTAAAACCGTTTCTCTTCTGTGGAGGATGTACTGTTTTTTCCCATACGGCGTTATTTCAATCTCTTTCCGACTATTGTCCTCTGGCATAAGACTTACATGTAAAGGGCCAGAGTTGAATGCTTTTCTGAAACTTTTTTGACGGCTAAAAAATGTAAATGGGCTTATGAATTCAAATTTTATTTCCCATTCTAAATATGGTTCTAAGTGCCATTTGCTGTCAGGTTTTCGAAGTATTTTATATTCATGCTGGCCAGCATTATTTGCTTCTACATTGCGTAGTTGTTCTTAGTTTAGGAAACTTTTTTTTGTCGCCAACCTCTTTGCGTTTATAATCACCATCTTTAGTGTACTCAAAACCATACAAAGCGCCTATCTCACCGTTCTGTTCAAAGTCCGCAATGTCTGCAAGGTCTTTTAATTCTAAAGTTTACACCTCACAGGTGCTAATGTAACTCCTGGTTCTTCTGGCCCCGCGACATTATTTTTTAGTACAACTTATTATTTTATTTCCAAAACAATGTGCAGGTTATCACATTTTACGACTTTCCCTGTTTTGTTTGTGATCTTTATATTAAATGATCCGACCCTCCACAAGCTAATCTTTTAAACTGTAAATTAGGGAATTGTATAATTTCATAATCGCAATATGCAGCTTTCCCTGACGGAAGAGCTCTTAAAACAGTTGAGGGCTTCCATCATGTAAGTTTTCATCAGTGCTCAGCTCATCCAAATGAACATAGAGTAATGAATGTAATGCAAGATTAAGCGGACTTTCCCCCTCATAAGTAGTTTTGCTCGTGTGTAACTCTAAATCTATGATTGTCAGCTGCCAAAGCCTAACATTTTAGCTAGCTCTTTATCAAAATAGTAACCTGCTTCTTCTTCAGGCTTGAATAATAACATTGTTTTCAGATTCGCATTGTTAAGTTTGAGAGTAATGTCAAAGTTACTCATTGCTTCTTTTAGTGAGCAAAACCCGTAATAACCATCAGGTATTGTTAACTGGCTAACTTTAGCCCCTGTTTTGTCAACTTTTAGAATCTTATTATTATTTAGGGATTAAGTAATATTAAACCATACGACTTTGTAAAAAATTTCATGGAGTGCGACATTTTGGTTCCACAATCGTTCTTAACAGCATGCTCTAAAAACGAAGGACGGTCTTGAGTTGTTATTGTTACAAACATTTTTAAACGAAATAAAAATGAGTGCGTTTAAATATACTGATGCAAAATATTCTGTTGGGCTGCACTACAATCTTAAAAAAATAACAACCGATACTCTTGACATTTCTGTGACCCAGACTGACACCTTTCAAGTAAAGGTGGTACTCCATTAAACAGATATCTTAACCCCCCTATTAAAAAGACTACATCCCGAAAGTGTGTTTTAGTCATCCGATGCAGTTTTATCAGAACCAGTTAAACTTTGCTGTGTTTTGTGCATCAACCGGGTGTGGAGTATCGTATGCTGATCATTTAAATCATCCTAATCCTTTGGTGAGGTCAGTGTACAGATTTCATTTTTATTACACCTTCAGACGTATTTTGACTGAACTGCAAGCACCATTACCAAATGACAAACCGTTTAATCCATTCAGCAACAGAATAGACATGAAGGCTTTTGAAAGGATCTGTAACGAATTCAATATTGATGTTAAGACAGACTTTAGACAAAAGTTGGACCTCAATCATGGCTTAGGCACCCCTTATTTTTGGGGCGTGCACAGAAAGTATAACTATGACTGGAATCCTCCTTACACATCTTTCTCTTCAGGCACAGGTGTTCACCTCGGGTCCATAGAGCAAGAGCATAAAACAGCATGGACAACATTTATCTTAGACACTTCTAAGGGCCTAACTAGAGCAGGAATAGAACGAATAAACGACTCTATTCGTACTTACGTTTGGTGTTTGCTAGGTTCGCAAGCACAGACAAGATCGAGCATAAACTAATCCTTCTACTGGCTTTGATGCGCAAAAACAATACTTAGCAAATTTAGAGGACGCCATTAATTCTACAGTTGATTTACCTTCGAGTATAAAAAGGTACCAAAATGTTTTACAATACGCAAGATCGAAAGTAGACTTTTCTGTTGGCACTGGTTTATACATGCTGCCTTTGACCTCAGACTCCAGATAGGTACAATAATAAACTACAATAATAAAATCCTTGTGGCAGGTAATGAACAGAAGGTTGGACAAAACGACATAAATTCTGGACCAGTAATATTACAAACAATAAAAAAAACACGATGACCCCCCGAGATTAAGTCATCCAATCCCTGAGGTCCAAAGTCCAAAGACCGTTGAAGTTAAAAATAATGACCATGAATATGAAAAGACAGCACTTATTGTTGGATTAACTGGCTAGGATTACTTGGCCTTTATCTTACTAAATAGTAACCCAACTATTAAGAGAGCTAATGCCCATAAGTGCTCAGCCATAAAGCCAACTACTTTGCTTGCAGTAGACAAAAGCCAGCTAACAATACTTCCTAATATACCTGGTAAAGAGTCTATAGCTTTACCAGCTAATTTTTTTAATAAACTCGCAAGATGATCAAGCTGTTTTTTTTACCCATGATTTATCAGGCGGTGATGGAGGCGATGGCGGTGGAGGCACCGGACTTTGACCACCGCCACCTGTAATAGCCAACACCAGTGTACTTATTGCAAATCCTAAGGCTGTTATAACACTTGCTAATGTGACGCCTTGCTCTCTAAACAATGTTCTTATTCGTTCTGCTAGCGTTGCGTCTTCATATAAAAATGTTTCGATAGTTTCTCTTATTCTGTTCACTTGAGTTCGTAATTGGTCTCGGTTAGTAGTCATCACTTCTAGTCTTGATGATCTTTGTATTTCAAGATCTTTTAGTCTTTGTTTTATTCTTTCTTTAACCTTAGGTCCTAAGTTGGCGTCGTCAGCCTCAGCAAGTTTTTTTTTTCTTTTTCTATACGCTCCTCTAGTTCAGTGAGTTTTGCTAAATTGTTTAATAATTCCCTTTGATGGTTCTTAAAAGACGATCAAGGGCTAATAATTCTCTCATAGGTAGCGGTGGATCGTGTATTGTTTTTAATGCTGTTTCTTCTTCTTCAGTGGCTTTTGCTTCTATTGCATTTATTATTCTGTCTGCTGTTTGACTTAAATCTTTATGTGGCATGTTTTGCATTTGGTTATCTGTTGGGAGTTCTTGTTGTATGTTTTGAATTTTAGCAACTTCGTCCGGATCTAATTTTGGTTTAGTAAAGCCAAGACGATTTCGCTCGCTCGCACTGAGCTTTTGATTAATTGTACCCATGCCTACAAACCTTGATGGGTCTCGTTTAAACGTAAGCTGAATAAGTTCTCCTTTGTCGTTTTTCACATACAAATGGTTATCTTTTAGTTTAAAATCATCAGGGTATATAGTTTTGGGTTGTTCTAGTTCTAAACTTTGAGAGAACAGTAATATGCCGACTCTAAGCCACTTTCACCCTCACCGAGTTTTTGGGCGAAAGTGGCCTAAAAGCCGCCTTTTCCTGTGGCGGAAGAGAGAGAGAGAATCACCGGCAGACAGACAGAGAAGAGAGAGACAGAGAGAGAGAGACAGACAGACAGACAGAGAGGCGGGCAGACACACACACAGCATTTTATGGCACGGCTATGCTATGGCACGGCTCGCGCAGACAAGCGACCCTCGCACACAGTGCACGGCTCGCCACAACCTGCGACCAAAAAATCAATAAAGCACACCTGACGGCCCCGTTAACTGCAACATAAGCGAATGTTCTAGACTGTCACGTGTCATTGCCACTTCGTAGCCGCCACGTTAACAAGACGCCATTGTTCACTGGATTACTTCGCAAGAAGGCTGTGTTTTAATTGTGCCTTAGCTGTCTGTCATTTTACATTGGAAGGCTGTGCTGTGGTGCTTTTTCAGTGAGAAAAGTGTTTAATTTAACAAGGCGAAATGTCACAAATGTCTGAAGATAGTATTTCTTCCGAATTAGGTAGAGAAATTCTTGAATCACAGGCTGCTCATCAAGAATTGTTAGATTATTCTAGGCAGGCAACTAGTTTAATTTTACCTGACATGGATCAAGCTTGCAATGTTCCATTACCACCTCCAACACCAACAGAATTGTGGACCGAAGAAGAAAAGAATGTACTTGAAGAGAACAGGCTATTTCATGAAGAAATGGCAAACATTGCTGAGAAGGCAAAAACAGTAGGCCCAATGAAACTACCAAAAAGGCCAAAACGAAAGCTGGAAGATTTATTCAAAGAAAAACAAGGAAGAAAGAAAAAGAGGGCGGTGCTTGATTCTCCAACAGATTTGCACAATTATCTTGTTGCAAATGAAGCTGACACCAGTACTGGCATATCAAGAAAAGCCTTTTTAGATTCTGTTCTTTTTGACTGCTCAGCAGGCGAAAATGAAATTATAGAAAAACTGCAAAAAGGGATTAGAAATCTAAAAAGACAGGACGCCCAAACAATAATGTTTCATATTCAGTTTGGTGGGTTTCTGATTTTGTGCAAAAACTGGCAGGAGAAAGAAAGAAAAGAAGGAAGAATGAAAGAAACGTGGGCACAATGGTTAAAAGAAAAAACAGGATATTCAGATGTTTACGTACGCAAGCTACGTACTCTTGCAAAAGTACTTCAACCATTTCCTCAGTTTTACAATATTGGTCTGCCAGTCAGTTTTATCATGAATAAACTGAAGCAAATTGAAAACATGCTACAGATTGAAGATACAGAAACTACTGGTCAAAAGTTCCAAATATCCCGGCTGAACCTCAACTGTCACAGCCCTAGTCATACAATGTTTGTTTGTGCGGCGTTTTAGCAACAGTGCGCGCGACTGTAAGACCACTGCAGTCCTACCACTGACGTAAGATCTATTTTTAGATACGCTCATGCAGGAGCGGTCGGGGTTGTTTAGAGTTGGCTGCTTTAGCAACAGTGCGCGCGACTGTAAGACCACTGCAGGCCTACCACTGACGTAAGATCTATTTTTAGATACCGCTCATGCAGGAGCGGTCGGGTTTGTTTAGAGTTGACTGCCTTGAATTTCCACCAAGCACTTCATGACTTTGTATATATTGCTGTGATTACTGGCTTCACTGCTTCGCTTCAACGTCCTGCTTCAACTTTTTTGGCTGCCTTCGGGCGGCCACAGAATGTACTTTATTCAACTGTCTTGTTTATTAAATCAAGCTTTTGATAAATGCACTTGGTGGCTGCTTTGAATAATCTTCAGTTGACAGAGAGACCGGCAGCCGTCTTGAATTTACGGCGCTTAAGCGCCAACCATAAAACCCTTTCCCATTTCCCTATGCAAGCACTTCCCTATTTTTTAAATGTTTGTGCGTGTGTGCTGTTATTGTTGTTGTTTTGTTGTTTTACTGATAATAACTATATTATATTCTGAACATTCGTTTCTTATAAATAATCAAAGGTGCGCGCACACACACGCACGCACGTCCCCCCACCCCACCCCACGCACGCACGTCCCCCCCACCCCACCCCACGCACGCACGTCCCCCCACCCCCACACCCTGTGTACACCACACACACTCCCACCCCCAAGTCACCCCAAGTTCTTAATTAAGTTTTTAATTAAGTCACCCCAAGTTCTTAATTAAGTTTTTAATTAATACTTCAAGTTCTTAATAAGTTCTTGATTAAGTTTTTAATTAAGTTCTTGATTAAGTTACCTCAAGATCATAACTAAGTCATCCTCTAAGTACAGACAAGTTCTTATTTAAGTTATCTTATAATTATCAAAAAAATACAATCTATGTTTTTATCTTAAATAGCAGATGTCTCATATAGTACACACACGCCTCAAAAAACGCGTCATCGTTGAGGATGTCTTGCTCAGCGTTTTCTGCATAGATCTTAATGAAGGTCTTACATCCTAAGCAACCACATTGATTACAATTCTGGTCTATGGAAATGTCTTTTATAGACTCCATGTCTTTATTTATTGACTTTATCATTTTATAATACGCCATGATCTATTTTTATAAAAGATTTAAAATTAAGTTCTTAAAATATTATTCCATTATAAATGGATCAAAATGATGCTTTGTTATTGGCGGTTTTGGCGTGCAGTTGTCTTTTTCTGTATTTAACGGTTCAGATTTTTTTGATTGCTTTTGTTTTTGCCAGCGTTGTTTTATATATTTTATAACCGTAATAACCGCCCCAGCAGCAGCAAGAGCACCAAAAATGACAACAGTTTTAAGTTCAATATTCCATGAGGACTTTGGTGTCCTTGAATCACATGGAGTTTTTATAGCTGGCATTGAATCAACTTGTTCTGGCGCTGGCGGTGTTATGTTTTCATGATGAGTTATATTCTGTAACATTAATTTTTTTTGTCTGTTCCACTCTGCTAATTTTCTTCCTGCTTCAACACGCCCAGGATGAGGATGCTTTTCACTGGCCCCCACCTGATTCAGTGTTTTCTGCTGATTTTCTGGCTTGGTTACTTTCTCCACTTGATTCAATGTTTCCTGATTCTGGTTCTGATGATTTTCCAGCTCGGTCATTTTGAAGGGAAATAAAATCTATATGATTAAAAGTTATTAATCCCATGATTAATGGCGATAACAATGTTCCAAATCTATAGTATAAATCACATCCTAGAGACTCTAATGACTTTGTTAAAACTGGATCTTGCGTTAAATCATACGTAAGATCTTGTTCAGAATCAATGGGAGCAAATCTGCTGACTAGTTTTGTGTACAAACTAAGAACCGTTTGCCCCACACTTTTCACCATTCTAGACCCCAGCTGCGCTTCATACTGTTATGATACTTTAAAATGTCTTGCGGCGACATCTGTTGAATCTGTTCTATGCTGATTCAGTTCCGAGGAACTGTTTTGTTTTTCCACACGCCGCCAAAGAATACAACCTCTCCTTTTGGGGCATAACAGCTTGGCCATCAACTTGGTCATTCATAAGTTCAGGAAGGTTTAGGCTGCCTTGTAGCTGTAGGAGATCATCACTGTCATGTTTTTTAATAATTATAATTATTTTTATTTTATAAAAATGAGCACCGAAAAAACTGTTGCTAACCTTGTATACCATTCTGCTGTTATTGGAGGACTAAGTGTAGGATACTCAATGCTTGGTAAAAGCCTGTTAAGAATTAAACCAGCAGATCTTGGCAAACTAGACTTTGAGGATTCAGCAAAGCTAATTGCTATCATTGCAGCTTCGTTTGCTACGAAAGATTTTCTAGTTAAGCAAGGAATAATTCCGGAAAATATAAATATGTAAGAAAAAATACATTTATAAAAATGGCTTCACTCGTAATGATGATAGGCGGCGCTGTGGTTAATGCGCTCGCTTTTAGTGGAAGTAATTACGCATTTAGTAAACTGCGAGATGAAGGCGAGAGAAAAAGACATAACAAAGCTGTGGAGCAACTAGCTGCAGCACAAGATCGCTATGAAAAGCAGAGAATTGAGCAGTTAGATTTTATTAATGATACTCTGAAAAAACAGGGCCATGCAGCTTACACATTTAAAGATGTTGATCAAGCAATAAAACAATATTATCTAGTAACAGGCAAACCAATCCAGACATTGCCCCCACCAAAATTCAGCGACTTTTATCATCCATCAGAAAAACAAAAGATGCAAGAAATCGGGTTTATTGTCGTTGGTATGACCGTCGTGTATTTTGTTGCACATAATATTGGCTGAATAAAAAATGAACAAAATCTATTATTCGCCCAAAGGATATTGGAAGGGAATAACAGCAATTAAAAAGCTAAGCCAAGCAGCTGGAGTCAGTGAACAAACAGCAAAGGAATGGTTATCTAAACAAGCAATTTGGCAAATTTATTTACCTGCCCCTAGACGAATACAGAGACCACACTTTGTTAATACAACTCCAAACGACACCCATCAAATGGATCTTCTATATTTACCCTCTGATAGGATTAGACGAAAAAGATTTAAGTACGCACTCACAGTCATTGACATGGCTTCAAGATACAAAGATGCGGAACCATTAACACAAAAGAGTGCTTCTGCTGTTGCTGTTGCCATACAACTGATATATCAACGAGGTCCTTTAACTTATCCTCGCATGATTCAAGTTGATGATGGAAAAGAATTTAAAGGCCAAGTGAATCAATTATTGTTGAAACATAGAGTTACCATTAAAAGAGGCATTCCAGGAGTTCATAGATCACAGGCTTTAGTCGAAAACTTTAACAAACAGTTAGCTGAAAGACTTTTTTCCTACCAGTATCACAGAGAGCTTATTGACAATTCTCGCAACACAGAATGGGTTAGAAGATTGCCCTCAGTTTTGCGCGCAATGAATAATGAAGAATTTAAAGAGCTAAAACCAGTACAAGCAATCAAAAGAAAAAACAATAAATGTTGCTGAAGACTCCAGTACACCCAGCAAACTATTACCGTTTGGTTTGAAAGTAAGGTACCTTTATTTACCGGGGGAAGCAGAAGGGGACACTCGCATCAGGGCAACCGATCCAGTTTGGAGTGTTGATCCATATGAAATAAAAAGAATTGTAAAAAATGAATCCGCCGTGTATTATTTACGAGAAAACTGACACAACAAAACAACCAGCTCCTCAAAGATCTTTTGTGAAAGAAGAACTGCAGATAATCCCACCAGACACAGTTCCGCTTTAATTAATTTACGGTTCTCCAGTGCCCAATTGCATATGAAAACTCTGGATTAACAAACACCCGTTTTGTGTTTGTTCTATCTAATGATTTCTTTGTTACAACTGTTGTGTTGATCTCATGTAGATTAGATCGCAGTTTTACGTTGTCATGATGAAAAGTCTTATTGCCAAACAATGCTTCTTTGTAGTTGTCATGTGATATGTTTGACTGCACAACGCTGCGAGATATTCCCTTTGCTTTCTTAATGATTTTCTCCTGGCTCGAAATACTGTACATTTTTGACCTTAGCCCCACATACTCCTTGATCACCTTTCCAGATAATTCATCCTTCATCTTTCCTAAAACCTTTTTGTTAGTAATTGAATGCAAAGGCGAATCTTTAGGGTAATCGGACGTGTCGTACCATCCCGCATGTCCTTTAGCTACTTCCATTTCCATGTCTTTATAAATATCTTCAGTAGGAATATCTATAACAAAACTATCTGTATCTGTGTAAAGTACTCTGGACTCAGGATACGAGGGCTTAAAGTAGTCATAAAGAAACTCTAACATCAAAAGCTTTGATAATTCTAAAACAGTAAACCCAATAAAAACATGTTTGTCCAATTTGACTCTTTTTTTTCATCATTATGCCAAAAAGGTGATCATGAAATTTTCTGAAGTCCTGATAGTTAGGTTTTGAAGTCAGCTTAATTGCTTCGTTCTCTTTGGTGACCAATCTGACATCTTTACGTTTGTGGGGATTCTCCATAGTCTTTCCGAAACAACTGTTGTTCATCAGCTTGAAAAAGTCTTTTTCTGAAGCATCTGTGGATTTAGTTCTAAGATCAGTGTTCTTCATGATGTATGGTTTCATGAACTGTTCTTGATCAAAAGCAATTATGCGATGAACTGCTGTCAACTTCAACCCATGTCTTAAATAAAATTGCAGAAGTCTGTAATGACAGACAATTTTTTTTGCCCCGAAGATTAGGCACAAGTTTAGGCGGCTCTCTTGGATCCGTCTTTAGACTTTCTGCTGCCAATGGATAGTCATTATGCAGGTCATGGAGTTCATGAGGATATTCTAAGTCAACTTCTAGAATGAAACCACGCTGTTGATCAGGCGTTAAACTGCCCAACCACTTTAATGCCTTTTGAATATTATTCGGATCACCGCCTGTGTACATTTTAAAGTTTCGTAACGGAAGTGATTGCGCCATTGCCCATCCATACAGATTGTTTGCATCTAAATACATAAGATAGTTAGACCTTTTACTTGGATCATAGTCGTCCAAGTATTTGTTGTTTGCTTTACAGTAATGATGCGACGCCATACTAATTCCTCCACGCAATCCGTTTTCAATCATCTGAATCATTGGTAAATCTGACAATAAATCAATCTGTACTCCAGTAAACTTTAAGAAAGCGTCCCAACTCATCCCGGGCGCAGAAATATAATGCGCAGGATCCAAACTGTAATGTTTCATGCAGGTCTTTCTATAATTTTCAAAAATATCCGCCAACAAACATACATCGGCCATTAAGTAGGAGTCATGATAGTCTCCCATCGTTTTACAATCTAACTTTTGCCAAGCATCTTGAGCATGCTGGTAATCAGAATCACTGATGTCCTTTCCTCTGAGACTAGAAAAGAACGCGCCTTTAGGAGGAAGTGTGTCTTCATCAAACCTTTCCCAACTGTTCATGTACTCATAAGGGTAAACGCCCTTTCTAACAAGAGTTGAGTCAAAATATTCTTCTGTTATTGGGCAGGACTTTAAGGACATAGCCAGTGACTCTAATGAACCCATCATGTGTTGCATAGAGTCATAAAAAGACATGTTATTTAAAGTGAAACACATGTACTTTTCTGATGACTGTGCAATGCATGACACCCTGAAGGCATCGTCCACTGCTTTCATTATAAGATGGGAGTCGTAACCTCGCAAGTTATGAAAGAAGATGGGCAGCTTCCATGTCTTTGGTTCAAACTTTAGTTGAAGATTGCATTTACTGTGCGCTGCTCCTCTGAACTTTCCACTAATGTGATCATGGTCTCTTACTGTTGGATTCGCTGCGCCTGATGAGAGGCCTAAACCACAAATCCAACAGTGAGTGGCTGAGTCATACTGTTGTTGGGCTTCAGGCGTCATTATGATTTCAGATAAGTTTAGATTATTAGAACAGTCATTACGCACTTGCTGCATGCGTTCTAAGAATGTTTCTGCAGCATTAGGTCCTCTATACAATTTTGGTTCTGAATGAAACGCCATCAGACCTAACAATAATGAAGGCAAATGAACAAATCTGATGATTACTCATTAAGACTGTTTTTCGAAGTTTTTGTGGTGCTGGCCCTTCATAAGGAACAATGAGTGATTCAAAGTCTGCGTAAACTACGTATGGACTTGTTTGCAGCCGTTTCCAGTTCTTAAAACTAACTTTAGATCCTGGAGGGGGCGTAGTTAGTTCTGTCTTACAGTCTACAGAACTTTTACAATGTTTTATATGTTCAAGCGCGGCTTGAGCGGTTGGAATTCTTGTTAAACATTTTTCTACAGAATTCTTGTTTATGTTCATGTTTTGAAGTATGCGCTAATAATCTGCTCATTGTGCGTATCAATGTGTAATGGGGCAGCCCTGCTGGCGAAAACATTAGGAGTAAGTCCACATGACTTTTGGCTGGTTCGCCTATTGTTGGACTGTTCTTGGACACTTTAATTGGCACCAAATTTGTTTCTCATCCCATGTGTATACATTAACAGTTATTGGGTTGTTTTGTTCTTCAAACTGATCAATTTGGTCTACACTAACAGGAAAGGATATTCCATTGAAGTTAAGATCTTTGGCGTATTGCCGATAGTTAGTCACTCTTTCTGCGTGTTCGCGGACATGATGCAGCCTTGCAAGGACGCACCACATGAAACATTTGTTGTCTGAATTTTTTATGTTTAAAACTGCTCTCTTTAAAACCAACTCCCGAGGTAGCGGAATGTAAGCCTTGCCTACAATCGGTGCATACTTAGCCTGTTTTAATCTAATCTCTAAGACTTCGCCCTCTGACCAACCAGAGCCTCTCATTTTAGCTTCTTCAGCGGCAGCGTCAAACTGTGCAAGCAGTTCGTCTGCCCAACCGGGTGTTAAGTCATTAGGGAGAAAGAATAGTCTGCTGTTTAGTTGAGACCCAGACTTCTAGATTTTCTTCATTTATTGTTATATGTCGATTAAAACAGCTAACATTACTTTAACTGGCGGGTCTATTGTTAGTTTGCCTGGAACTTGAGAAATAGCATGAACAACGCTTGCCTGTACGTTTGTTGGGTCAATGACTTCTAAATCAATATCATTCAGTGCTCTTGATAAACGCTCTCTCTCGAGCATTCCTTCAAACAATTCGTCTTGTCCTTCATATATCTAGCCATGCTGTCTTTCTTTTCTAAGCCAACATATTTATTTAAATTAAAAAAAATACAACGGCTTAATCAGAATCAATATCAACAGTCTTTTTTGCGCTTGGACTATAAACTAAAGTATAAACACCTTTTGGTGTTGTTAATGTGAGCTGTTTAGAACAGAGTTTATGTCTCGTTTACTTTTTTTAAGCATTCCTTTTTTATCTGCTCGGGGTCTGGCTGTTGAGAAAAACTTGCCCTCGCCTTTCTTTGAAGATCAAACTTTTGTCTTTTGTAGTCATCAAATCGGCCTGTAAACGATTAAATTCTTCATCCGTGATGTTTGAGTCAGCTAGCGCTTTATTTATTATCAGCTTGAAGGAACTAAGTTTAGCTGTTATTAGTTGAACCATAGCTGTGTGCTTTTGGAGTTAGTTTTTAATTTTTTGCCGGCCGCACTTACAGCTAATGAACAAGGCCGAGAGCTAAAGACAAACCTCCTAGAGGTAAAGCTGCGGGTGCGCCTATGCCCGTTGCTAAGAGACCAACACTCGTTCCTGCTGATAGAGCACTTATAGTCGATGCCCAGTATTAACATAAGTAACAGCATTAAAGGCAGCAGAATACCTTCGTTTGGTTTTGCTGTATTTTGAAAGGTCTTGCTCTAGTACTTGCTGCATTTGCGTAATGTTTGTTAATCTAAGGTTTTTATGTTAGGGGTTTCTACTATCTCTTCTTTTGGCGGGGCTGTAGGCACATTTGGATAAACCTGAACAGACATGCTTTTTTTAAAATAAAAATAATTTAGTATAGTACATCTTTTAATCTGCTATATCTAATATTCAGCTGCGCATCATATAATAAAAACAAATGTACATTAAGCGGTTTATCGGCTTCTCTTCTTTATCAATTTGAATGTTTATTACGTCTCTCACAGTTCTCCCGCTTCATGCAACTGATTATCCTCTTTTGACCTTAGGTCAATCCATAAACCGTATTTTGTTGTTAAATAATCATCAAGCCTAACATTGTGAAGATGTAAATCTTTAGACACAAGGCCAACTGTTGGACTTCTACACCTCCCGCCCCAAACAGTTTTCTTATTTCATCAAAATGCTGATAAGGTTTAAGCCCGCTAGCGTAGATTTGGTTAGGACTACCCTCAATCGAACATTGTACTTTCGTTATTTTTGGATTAAAAAACTTTTCACTTCCTCTTTCGAAGGGTTTTCTTCATCTTCGCACAGCAATAAAATGCCTTTAAGTGAATATGCTGCAACACTAAAACTAAAATTCCATATAGTGTCTGCCCTGCTTTTGGGATATGTTGAATGATGACGCACGTTTTCGTAATATATTACTAATTTTGACTCATATTGGTGCTCAATCAGCTTTGCTAATTCATGGTTGCTAACAACGTCAAACTCTAACGAGATGTCAGAAATGCTGTACTTTGCTTCGGTGTCTGATGATTTGATAACCCGTTTGTATTCATTAAAAGTTAGTTCATATGACAATCTGTCTTTTAATGCTCCTTGAAAGTAGGGGCGCATGCGCTTTTAACAACTCAAAATCTAAGGGTATGGAAAAGCGATTTCCATACGCAAAATTTACAGCTGCATACTTTTTAACGTCTTTAGTATCTGCGGCGCCTATTCTATGTTTTAGTGCTTCTTCATTTTCGATTCCTTGAAACGCAAGATCAGCCCTTTCATTCCCGGTTAGCCATAGATCAGAATAGGTTAAAAATATGTCTGCATTATGTAAAGAAAATATTTCTTGCCCCTCAAGTTTTATAGAAATTTTCTTAACGATTGCCCGCCCCAGATTCTGTACAACTGTCCTGTTTGGGTCTGTTGAAGCGAGTTCTATTTTGAAAGTAAGACGCGCAGAGCCTGGCACAATCAATTCATCTGCTCCTAGGTCTGGAAATTTGACAGTAAGAATTTGATCTGCATCAATAGTAGATGGATTATTTGGAACAATAATATTCCGTTTATTTCCTTCACGCCATGGGGCTCTTTCTGTTTTCTATGCGGGTCAAGAATCGAGCCATATGATTGTGGCATTTTTTTTAAAACAAAATAAAAAAGTTAATTATTTAAAAACATGGCAGGCATTGAGGATGAAGATTATGATGTTTTAGATTCTGGAGACGACATGAGTGAAATGACTCCTTTGGTACAACATCGCTCGGGGCCCTCTTTGCGGCGTGAATTAACAGAAAGTAAGGTCAGATCATTATACCAAAGTTTAGGCCAAGAACCTCCTGAATTTATAGACCCTAATGATTTTGAAGTAAAAGATGACCATTTGTTTGTGAGGAGCGACCAAGGACAACTTGTTCAGCTTACAACTAAAAAAGACCCATCAAAGTTTTTAGACCGTGGGTTCAATTAGAAATAGACTCAGTGTGAAAGATCAAAATCGCCTTGGTCTTGTTAGACCGAAATTAAGGGCGGAGGCAGTTTCAAAACTTCAAAACACACTGCAAAAAACTCCCGACAGATAACCAAATGCAAAACATGGAACTTAAAGAATTAAATCAATCAGCAGGTGAATTAATAAATGTAATAGAAGCAGAATCCAGTTTTTCCGAAGAAACAGCTTTTAAAGACTATACACGACTCGCCGCTACCCATGCGAGAATTATTAGCTCTTGATCGTGCTTTAAGAACCATCAAAGGCGAATTAACAACAATTTAGCAAAACTAGGTGAACTAGATGAGCATATAAAAAGAGAAAAGAAAACTCGTTGAGGCTGATGACGCCAACTTAGGGCCTGATATTAAAGAAAGAATAGCCCAAAGACTAAAAGATCTTGAACAAGAAAGATCAGCAAGACTAGAAGTGACGACTACTAACCGGGACCAATTACGAACTCAAGTGAATAGAAATAGAGAAACTATCGAAAAAATTTTATATGAAGACACGACACTAGCAGAACGAATACGAACACTGTTTAGAGAGCAAGGAGTCACATTAGCAAGCGTTATAACGGCCTTAGGATTTGCAATAAGTACACGGGGTTTTGGGCTATTACAGGCGGCGGCGGAGGCCAAAGTTCAGTACCTCCACCGCCATCGCCTCCACCTGATAAATCATGGGTAAAAAAACAGCTTGATCATCTTGCGAATTTTTAAAAAAATTAGCTGTAAAGCCGTAAAACGCTTTACAGGAATTTGGGAGTATTGTCAGCTGGCTTTTGTCTACTGCAAGCAAAGTAGTTGGCTTTATGGCCGAGCACTTATGGGCATTAGTTCTTGTAATAGTTGGGTTACTATTTAGTAAGATAAAGACCAAGTAATCCTATGCCAGTTAATCAAGAACAAGCGCTGTCTTTTCATATTCATGGTCATC
This sequence comes from Conus ventricosus, assembly GCA_018398815.1. NCBI lineage: Eukaryota > Metazoa > Mollusca > Gastropoda > Neogastropoda > Conidae > Conus > Conus ventricosus. The sequence goes on along the minus strand of CM031609.1, from coordinate 81,255,110 downwards.
GCGAACAGAGTCTGCGAGCTTTGCTGAGTCTTTAATGGCCTTTGGGGTTTGGACTTCAGGAATTGGATGACTTATTCTTGGGTGTTCTTTTATTGTTGTAATATTACTGGCTCAGAATTTATGTCGTTTTTCCCAACCTTCTGTTCATTGCCAGCTATAAGAATTTCATTATTATAGTTTATTATTGTACCTATCTGGAGTCTGAGGTCAGAAGGCAGCATGTATAAACCAGTGCCAACAGCAAAGTCTACTTTTGATCTTGCGTATTGTAAAAACATTTTGGTACCTTTTTATACTTGAAGGTAAATCAACTGTAGAATTAATGGCGTCCTCTAAATTTGCTAAGTATTGTTTTTGTGCATCAAAGCCAGTAGAAGGATCAGTTATGCTCGATCTTGCCTGTGCTTGTGAACCTAGCAAACACCAAACGTAAGTACGAATAGAGTCGTTTATTCGTTCTATTCCCGCTCTAGTTAGGCCCTTAGAAGTGTCTAAGATAAATGTTGTCCATGCTGTTTTATGCTCTTGCTCTATGGACCCGAGGTGAACAGGTTGTGCCTGAAGAGAAAGATGTGTAAGGAGGATTCCAGTCATAGTTATACTTTCTGTGCACGCCCCAATAATAAGGGGTGCCTAAGCCATGATTAAGATCAGACTTTTGTCTAAAGTCTGTCTTGGTGTTAATATTGAATTCGTTACAGATTCTTTCAAAAGCCTTCATGTCTATTCGGTTGCTAAATGGATTAAACGGTTTGTCATTTGGTAATGGTGCTTGCAGTTCAGTCAAAATACGTCTGAAGGTGTAATAGAAATGAAATCTATACACTGACCTAACCAAAGGATCAGGATGATTTTAAATGATCGGCATACGACACTCCACACCCAGTTGATGCACAAAACACAGCAAAGTTTAACTGGTTCTGATAAAACTGCATCGGATGACTAAACCACACTTTTGGGATGCGGTCGTTTTTAATAGGAGGGTAAGATATCTGCTTAATGGAGTACTTACCTTTTTATGAAAGGTGTCAGTCTGGGTCACAGAAATGTCGAGGGTGTCAGTTGTTATATTTTTAAGATTGTAGTGCGGCCCAACAGAATATTTTGCATCAGTATATTTGAATGCACTCATTTTTAATTTGTTTTAAAAAATGTTTGTAACAATAACAACTCAAGACCGCCCTTCGTTTTTAGAACATGCTATTAATAACGAATGCAAAACCAGAACAGTCGCGCTCCATGAATATTCTACAAAGTCGTATGGTTTAATATAAGCAAAGCCAAGGAGAATAATAAGATTAAAAAATTTAATAATGCAGGAACTTTAGTTAGCCAGTTAACCATACCTGATGGTTATTACGGGTTTTGCTCACTAAAGAAGCAATGAGTAACTTCGACATTGCTCTCAAACTTAACAATGCGAATCTGAAAACAATGTTGACCTTCAAACCTGAAGAAGAAGTAGGGTACTATTTTGATAAAGAGCTAGCTAAAATGTTAGGCTTTGCAACTGACAATCGGGACTTTCATAGTTTTAGAGTTACACCAAACGAAACTACTTATGAGGAGAAAATCCGCTCGATCTTGCATTACATTCATACTCTATGTTCATTTGGATGAGCTGAGCACTGATGAAAACTTATATGATGGAAGGCCCTCAACTGTTTTAAGAGCTCTTCCGTCAGGGAAAGCTGCATATTGCGATTATGAAATTATACAATTCCCTAATTTACAGTTCAAAAGATTAGTTTGTGGGAGGGTCGGATCATTTAAATAAAAATCAAAGACAAAGCGGGGAAAGTTGTGAAATGTGATAACCTGCACATTGTTTGGAAATAAAATAAATACGTTACTAAAAAATAATGTCGCGTGGGCCAGAAGAATCAGGAGTTACATTAGCGCCTGTGAGGTGTATAACTTTAGAATTAAAAGACCTTGCAGATGTTGCGGACTTTGAACAGAACGGTGAGAATAGGCGCTTTGTATGGTTTTGAGTACACTAAAGATGGTGATTATAAATGCAAAGAGGTTGGCGACAGTAAAAAGTTTCCTAAACTAGAACAGCTGCGCAATCTAGAAGCAAATAATGTTGGTCAGTAAAGAATATAAAATAGTTCGAAAACCTGACCTCAAATGGCACTTAGAACCATATTTAGAATGGGAAATAAAATTTGAATTCATAAGCCCATTTACATATTTTAGCCGTCAAAAAGTTTCAGAAAAGCATTCAACTCTGGCCCTTTACATGTAAGTCTTATGCCGGACGACAATAGTCGGAAAGAAATTGAAATACGCCGTATGGGAAAAAACAGTACATCCTCCACAGAAAAGAAACAGTTGTAAAAAAAGCTTCTACAAAATTACAGTTCTTTCCAAGCAGAAAATTAGGTAGACACGTTCACAATGATATTTGAAATTTCTGTCTTTAAAGATGTGGATGAGGGGATGGGGGTTTTGGGCGTTAGTGACGTCCTTATAAAAGGAATTAATATTAGCTGGCAAAACTTAGACGTTAAACGCCTTAACGTTACCATCGTCGTTCTTCACAATGGTGAGGATATTAGATCATAACAACAAGCAACAAAATCAATGTTGACTTAAATAGAACAATCTTACAGAACTGAATTGGATTAATCTTACACATTTAGGCCTCGTAGGGTTTTATTATACTGAACAAGTTTTGACGGAGAGTAAAGATAAAAATAATAACTGGATTAGATTAAATTCTTCTATAAAACCATGAGCAGTTAAACTTTATGACAAAAACTCCTCATTGCTCATTGATTTGTGGGCAGACTGGTTGTGGAAAAACAATATTTGTCCTAGACTTATTACAAACAGTTATCGTTATAATTTTAATCATATTGTGATTTTCTGTCCAACACTTAAATGGAACAAAGCATATCATGATAGAAGGTTTATATGGACAGATGATGAAATATAAATTTTGTTGATCCCAGCAATAACTGAGTGAATGTCTAGAACGCTTTTTTATATTGTTTGAGGGAACGCAAACGCTATTTATTATAGATGACTGTTCAGCAGAAAAAGACATAGTTAAAAAAAGAAACACTTTGTCGAAACTAGCTTTCAGCGGAAGACATGCTCGAATAAGTGTGTGGATTTTATGTCAGAAATATAACTCAGTTTTAAAAGACTTTAGAGAACAGTTAAAGACTGTAGTGTTATTTCACATGAAAGACAGAGACTCATTTGAAGAATGTTTGCGCGAAATGATGTTATTGAAACGATCAAGAAAAACATAGGATTAAACAAAAACTAAAATCTGAAAAGTTTAGTAAATTAGTATTAAAAACGGATAACCCTGCACAGTATGTTTGTTTGTAGATAATCGTTATTTTTGGTTATTGACGTCTTACTTGTCAGAGAACAGTAATATGCTGATTCTGGGCCACTTTCGCCCGAAACTTGGTGGAGGAGCAAGTGGGGTAGAGTCGGCATATTACTGTTCTCTCTTTGGTATAATGATCTGGCCTTACTTTCTGTTAATTTACGCCTTTGCTCCCCTTCGACTAATTCATCATGCAATGAGAGCCCTGAGCGATCCCGCTCCCAAGGAGAAATCACTCATGTCGTCTCCAAGATCAGGAATAATATAATTTTTCTTCATCTTCAATGCCTGCCATGTTTTAAATAATTAACTTTTTATTTTGTTTTATAAAAATGTCAGAAGTATATGGCTCGATTCTCAACCCGCATAGAAGTCTGAAAGAACCCCATGCCGTGCAGGGAAATAAACGGAATATTACTGTTCCAAATAATCCATCTACTATTGATGCAGATCAAATTCTTGCTGTTAGATTTCCAGACCTAGGAGCGGATGAAGTGATTGTGCCAGGCTCTGCACGACTTACTTTCAAAATAGAACTCGCTTCAACAACAGACCTAAACAGAACAGTTGTCCAGAATTTGGGACGGGCAATCGTTAAGAAAATTTCTGTAAAACTTGAGGGGCAGGAAGTATTTTCTTTACACAATGCAGACATATTTTTAACCTATTCTGATCTATGGCTAACCGAGAATGAAAGGGCCGATCTTGCGTTTCAAGGAATCGAAAATGATGATGGACTAAAACACAGAATAGGCGCCGGAAATGCTAACCCAGACGGCAAAAAGCATTTAGCTGTAAATTTTGCGTATGGAAATCGCTTTTCCATTCCTTTAGATTTTGAGTTGTTAAAAGCGCATGCGCCATACTTTCAAAGAGCATTAAAAGATAGATTGTCATATGAACTAACTTTTAATGAATACAAACGTGTTATCAGATCATCAGACACTGAAGCAAAGTACAGCATTTCTGACATCTCGTTAGAGTTTGACGTTGTTAGCCACTCTGATTTAGCAAGGCTGATTGAGCAACAATATCAGTCAGAATTAGCAATATATTACGAAAGAGTGATTCATCATACAACATATCCCAGAAGCAGGGCAGACACTATATGGAATTTTAGTTTTAGTGGCCCAGCAAGATCGCTTAAAGTATTTTATTGCTGTGCGAAGATGAAGAACCATTCAAAAGACAAACTGAAAAGTTTATTAATCCTAAAATAACGAAAGTACAATGTTCGATTGAGGGTAGTCCTAACCAAATCTACGCTAGCGGGCTTAAACCTTATCACCATTTTGACGAAATAAGAAATTGTTTGGGGTGGGAGGTGTAGAAATCCAACAGTAGACCTTGCGTCTAAAGATCTACACCTTCACAATGTTAGACTCGATGATTATTTAAAAACAAAATACGGCTTATGATTGACCTAAGGACAACAGAGGGTAATGAGTTACATGGGAAATGGGAGAGAGGGTTAAAGACGAATAAACATTCAAA
>CM031609.1:81225752-81249264 GCA_018398815.1 Conus ventricosus | reverse complement strand
ATCATTGCCCCGTTTTACCAACCCCCAAATAAAAAAAATTTCAAAAAAAATTGGGGCCCCGTTCCCCAAAAAGGAAAGTTAAAAGGGGGGGGTTTGTTAAAACAAAAAAATTTTGCGGAAGGACTATAAAAAATGGGAAAAAATTTTTTTTAAACTTTTGGGTTTTTTGGGCCCCCCCCCCCCCCCCCCCCCCCCCCCCGGTTTTGTTTGTTTGGGGGGGTTGGGGAAAACGTCCTTTGAAAATATTTTGGGGGATTTTAAAAAAAAAACCTGCATGAAACTTACAGTTTGGCCCTGGCTTAATTTCTGCGCCCGGGATGAGTTGGGATGTTTTTTAAAAGTTTCGGGAGTACAGTTTGATTTATTGTCTGCCCCCTACAATGATTCAGTGATTGAAAACGGTTGCGTGGAGGTTTTTGTATGGCGTCGCACTTTCTGTAAAGAAAAAAACAAATATTGGACGATAGATCAAGTAAAAGGCCCTCACTCTGTTTTTAGATGAAAAAAATCTGTTGGTTGGGCAGGGCGCTCACCCTTTACGAAACCAAAATGTACACAGGTCAATAATATTCAAAAGGCATTAAAAGGGGTTTGGGGGCATTTTAAACCCCCTGATAAACAGCGTGGTTTCTTTCTGAATTTGACTTAGAATACCCTCGGGAACTCCATGACCTGTTTTAATGACATCCATTAGCAGCAGAAGTCAAAAGATGGACCCAAAGGAAAACCCCCTAAATTTGTGCTAATTTTCGAGGAAAAAAAAAAAATTATGTCTGTCATTACAGATTCTGAAATTTTTATTTAAGACATGGTTTAAAATTTGACAGTGTTCTCGCATAATTGCTTTTGATAAAGAACATTTCATAAACCAAAATCATGAGAACACTGACCTCAGAACTAAAATCCACAGACTTCGAAAAAGACTTTTTCAAGCAAAATGAACAAAAGCTTTTTTGGAAAGATTGGGAGATCCAAAAGCGCAAAGTTGTCAGATTATCCCCAAGAAAACGGCAATTAAAGCTAATTAAAAAACCAAATTATCAGGTTTAAAAGTTTTTATGATCGCTTTTTGGTAATGTAAAAAAAAAAAGAAAGTCAAATTGGACAACCTGTATTTTTTGGGTTTCGTTTTAGAATTATAAAAGTTTTGATTTTAGAATTTCTTTATGACTACTTTAAGCCCTGTTCCGGTCCAGAGTATTTAACAGATACAGAAGTTTTTTTTTAAAAATTTCCCCCACTGAAGACATCTATAAGACAGGGAAAGGGAAAGTGGTAAGGGCATGCAGGATGGTATGATAATTGATTACCTAAAGATTCGCCTTTGCTTTCATTATAACAAAAAGGTTTTAGGAAGGGAAAAAAGGAATGAATTATCTGGAAAGGTGATCAAGGAGTATGTGGGGGTTAAGGTAAAAATGTACAGTATTTCGAGCCAGGAGAAAATCATTAAAAAGAAAGGGAAATATCTCGCAGCGTTGGCAGTCAAAATATCAATACAACTACAAAAAAAAGCATTTTTGGCAATAAGATTTTCATCATGACAACGTAAAACTGCGTTTAAAATTTAATGAGTTAACAAACAGTTGAAACAAAGAAGTCTTTTGATGAAAAAAACCCAAAACGTGTGTTTTTTAAACCCAGAGTTTTCATGAAATTGGGGCCCTGGAGACCGTAAATTAATTAAAGCGGTCGTGTTGGCGGAATTATCTGCGGTTTTTCTTTCACAAAAGTCTTTAGGAGCGGGTTTTTTGTTGTGTCAGTTTCTGAAAATAATCCCGGGGCGGTTTCCCATTTTTACAATTCTTTTTATTTCTGGGGAATCAACACTCCAAACCGGATCTTTTGCCCTAATGCGAGTGCCCCCTTTGTTCCCCGGTAAAAAAAGGACCTTATTTTTAAAACCAAACGGTAATAGTTTGCCGGGGGTACTGGAGTTTTCGAAACATTTATTGTTTTTTTTTTTGATTGTTTTGTACGGTTTTTACCCCTTTTTAAATTTTCATTTTCATTGCGGCAAAACTGGGGGCAGTTTCTAACCCATTCTGTGTTGCGAAATTGTCAATAGCTTCTGTGATACGGGTAGGAAAAAAAGTTTTTCGGAAACTTTTTGAAAAAGTTTTAACCCTAAGCCTTGATCTGTGAAACCCGGAATGCCTCTTTAATAGAAACTCTGTTTTTTAACAAAAATTTGATTCACTTGGCCTTTAATTTTTTTCCATCATCAACTTGAATATCGAGGATAAGTTAGTGGCCCTCGTTGGTATATCGTTGTTAGAACAGCAACGCGAAGCACTCTTTTGTGTTAAGGGCCGCATCTTTGTATCTTGAAGCCTGTCAATGATGTGATGCGTATTTAAATCTTTTGTCTAATCATCAGAGGGTAAATATAAAAGATCCTTTGATGGGTTCTTTTGGGGAGTTGTTTAACAAAGTGGGTCTCTGATTCGTCTAGGGGCAGGTAATTAAATTTGCCAAAATCGTTTTTTAGAAAACCTTCCTTTGTGTTTGTTAATAACCCCGTGTTGGCTTAGTTTTTTTATTGCTGTGAGCCCTTCCAATACCCTTTGGGCCGGGAATAATGATTTTGTTAATTTTTTTTCGCCCAATATTTGTGCAAAAAAAAATACACGCGGTCATACCAACGAAAATAAACCGATTTTTTGCTCTTTTGTTTTTCTGAGGGTTGAAAAAGTCATGAATTTTGGTGGGGGAAATGCCTGGACCGGTTTGCCGTTACTAGTAATATTGTTTTATTGCTTGTCAACATTTTTTTAAATTGTAAGCTGCATGCCCCTGTCTTTTCGGTGTCTTAAAAAAATTTTAAATGCTCAAGTCTTCCCTTTATAGGGTCTTGTGCAGCTGCTATTCCCCCATAGCTTTGTTATGTCTTTTTCTCTCGCCGTTTCCCCATTTTTACAAATGCGAAATTACCCCGCTAAAAGCAAGGCATTCCCCACGCGCCCCCCTATCTTATTGCGAGTGAAGCCTTTTTTATAAATGTTTTTTTTTTCTTACATATTTATATTGTCTGGTTATTCCTTGCTTAACTAAAAAATTTTGTGGCAACCGAAAGCTAAAAGATGCAATCAGTTTTGCTGAATCCTCAAAGTCTAGTTTGCCAAGATCTGGGGTTTAATTTTAAAGGCTTTTCCCAAGCTTTGAGTTCCTCACTTAGTCCCCAAATAACCAGAATGGTTACAAGGTTAGCAAAGTTTTTTCGGTGCTCATTTTTAAAAAAAAAAAAAATTTTTTAAAATTATTAAAAACATGAACGTGATCTCCTACGCTACAAGGCACCCCCAAAACCTTCCCGAATTTAAATTTGGCCAATTTGATGATCAAGTTTACCCCCCAAAAGGAGAGGTTGTATTCTTTGGCGGGTTTGTGGAAAAACAAAAACAGTTCCTCGGAATGAATTCAGCATTTAACAGATTAACAGATGTCGCCGCAAGACATTTTAAAAGTATCATAAAAGGGATGAAGCGCAGCTGGGGTCTAGAATTGGGAAAAGTGTGGGGCAAAACGGTTCTTGTTTTTTAACTTAACTGAGTAGATTTGTCCCATTGATTCTGAACAAGTTTTTTGTATGTTTAACGAGGATCCGTTTTACAAATTTTTTGAGTCTTTTGGGGGTGATCTGTATTCAATTTTGGACATTGTTATCGCCATTTAAACTGGGGTTAAAAACTTTTAACATATAGATTTTATTTCCCCTTTAAAATGACGAGCTGGAAAATCAGCAGAATCAGAAAACACTGAACCCGGTGGGGAAGTAACCCAAAACTAGAAAAATGCAGAAAAAGCTGAATCAGGTGGAGACCCCTTAAAACCCGGGGGTGTTGAAGAGGAAAAAAAAATTTAGAGGTGGAACAGACAAAAAAATTAAAGTTACAGATTACCTCATCATGAAAAAATAACACCCCCCAAGCCGAACAAGTTGTTCAATGCAGTATAAAAACTCCATGTGATTCAAAGGGCCCCCAAAAACTTATGGATATTGAACTTAAAAATGTTGCCATTTTTGGCGCCTTGCTGCTGTTGGGGGCGTTTTATGGGTATAAAATATATAACAATGGAACAGAAAAGAAAAAAGTTAAAAAAAAGAACCCCTTAAAAAAAAGAAAAGACAACTGCCGCCAAAAAACCCCCTTTTAACAAAGTCATTTTGATCCATTTTTAAAGGAATAAAATTTTTTAAATTTTTTTTTTAAAAAAAGATCAGGGGGTATTTAAAATGTAAAGTAAAAATAAAGAAATAGGTCTATTAAAGACATTTTCCTTTTACAGAATTGTAAACAAAGTGGTTGTTGGATGTAAAAACTTCATTAAAATCTATACAGAGAACGTGAGAAGCATCCCCAACGATAACACGTTTTTTTGGGGTTTTTGTGTACTATTTGACTTTATATTTAAAATAAAAACATAGCTTGTTTTTTTTAATAATTTTAAGATAATAAATAAGAACTTGTTGTTTTTAAAGGAGATTAATCAAGAACTTTTCAAAAATTTTTAAGAAATTTTTAAGAAAATTGCAAGAATTATTTAAAAACTTATTAAAAATTGGGAATAAATTAGAATGACTTAAGGACAATTAGAAGTAACTTAAGTAAGAAATTGAGAATAACTTTTTAAAAACTTTGAAGGAATTGAGTGTGTGATTTTGGGGGGTGGGGGGTGAGGCGGTGGGGGTGGGGGGTGTGCAGCGTGGGGGAGGGCAAAACCCAAAAAACAAACAACAACACACAATAGACAGTCCAGGGGGGGGGGTGGGGGGACTTTCGTGGTGGGGTAGGCCAAAAACACAAACAAAAAAAAGTGGAAAATCCAGGGCCACTTCTTGCTTTTTTGATAACAGGTTGTGTCTCGCGCGCAAATAAACACCCCAAAGTGTACATAGGGTCTTTGGCCAGTTTTTCCGCTGGTTTTGCTGGTGCTGCCGCGCTTTGTGTCAAAACGTTCACATGGGCGTTTGACCTGTTTGCCCCCGCTTTGCGGTGCTGACGTCTTGGCGGCAAGCGATCACATGGGTTTTTTTTTTGGCCCCAGTTTGCTGTTTCTCCTCTTTTTCAACCAGGCTTTGGCAACTGGCTTTGGGGAGTTACAGCAATTACTGCTGTGGCCAAGTTTTTGGCGGTTAATCGCCCGTTGTTTTTACATCCTCTTGTATATTTGGGTTTATATGAAAATTTGTGCTGGCCCCACAATATCCTTTTCCAAATGGGAGATGTACTGGGCTGCTAGCCCATCTAGTTTTTCCAGAACCCCCCAAAAAACACCCCCCAGTTGCATAAATTTAATAAAGGTTTGGCGTTTTTCTACACAGTTCATTTATATGATTTTCCCAGCTTGTGGAATTTTTGGTAGTTAAAAAAAAACACAGGGAAAATTGAATGAGTTTCCTAGCATCGAATCGACTGTTACCCGCGTTTAGAAAAAAAACGCATGTTTAGCGTTTTTTGTTTTTTTTAAAAAATTTGGGGGTCTCAAGCCAAAGCCCAACAATTTAACGCGGATGGATTTTTTTGTTTTGGCCCGGGTTTCAAAAAAATGAGCGCCCTTTTTTAAATAAAGGAACCATCTCATCGTAGTCAAAAATATTGAAATGGGCTTTTTTGTTCAGCAAATTTGCCTTCAGCGTTTTTTTTCTTAACCCCAAAAAACCTTTTAAGTTTTCGTGCTTTCCAAGCGTCGGTTCACTTTTTTCTTTTTTGTTTTCAGGAAAACAATACTTCTTTTCGGTTTCGGCGGAACGAAAAATGTTCACCCCGTTTTTTTTTCAAAAAATACTCTAAAAATGAAAGTATGGAAACCTTGTGGGTTCAAAGGGGAAGAGCCCGCTCTTTAGTGAAACGGGTAGCCATTTTTTAGAATAACACACCCGCAAAACAAGCGCAAAAAAAAAAACGTCTTACTGTCCCGGGGTCAGTAGAAGAATGAGGAAACCGGTGTTGGTAAAATGATCTGTGAGCGCCCTTTTAAAAGCGCCCCCACACGGCGGAGAAGATTCGAGAATGTGTGTCATATGGGGGGTGCGCAGGGGCCCCGCGTGAGGGGTGGGGTGAGGGGGAGTAGCAGGGGGCAGTATTTTTTTTTAGCCTCTCGTTTGCGGCAGGTGGAGGAGCGCGCGCGCGCGTGTAGAGTGTTGTCTCTGCCTGTTGTCTGTTGCTGTTGTGTCTGTTGTGTGTGTGTGTGGTGTGTGTGGTGTGTGTGTGTGTGTTGTGTTTTGGGGGGGGGGGGGGGTGGCGGAGGTGGTGGGGAGGGGTTGGGGGTGCAGTGTGGAAGAGAGGGGGAGGGGGGTAGACAGAGTCAGGAGGGGAACAGAAAAGTATGGAAGAAGTGGTGTGTATGTGTGTTTTTGGGGGTGTGTGGTGTGTGTGTGCGTGCGTGCGTGCGTGCGTTGTGTGTGTGTGTGGTTTGTGTGTTTGTGTGGTGTTGGTTGTGTGTCTGTCTCTCTGTCTCTCTTCTCTGTCTGTTGTTCGGGGCAAAATTAACCTTAGGGTTTCTCTCTCTCCCCCACTCTTAAATTAACTACCCCGAAGTAATCGGATAGCCTGGTGCATCCCCCGTGTATTGGGCGGTTTAAAAACAAAAACTTTTCCCCCGCGTTCTCTATGGGAAAGTGTTCGTCCCGGGTACTTTCCCTACGCTACCTATGAAAACTTTGTAAATTAGTATTAAAAACGGCAAACCGTAACAGTATGTTTTTTGTGATAATCGTTATTTTTGGTTACTTGTCAGAGAACGGTATGCCGATCTCGTCACTTTCGCCCCAAATGGGTGGGGGGCCGGGGAAATGGCGAAAAAGTCGGATATTCTTTCTCTGGCAAATTTTTAAAATGCTCGTAAACTGATTTTTTTAATTTGGGTTTGTCTCTGATCACTCACAAGTTCTTGGAGACTATTGGCATTGAGGTCAAAAAAGGCTGGTCCGATGTGAAAGTCCATGTGGTTTTTCTTGGTCAGTGACGAAGACTGCCATGGTAGGGTGGTGATTCTGGCAGGCTTCTGTGGTTCAGTATTTTCCCAGTTCTGCTGCTAATCTGTGTCGAGAATTGGTTGCTGTGTCAGTGCCATCTTTTGTGGGGGTATGTTAAGATGGGTGATTGAATAACATGAAACTGAATGAACGTGTTTCTGTGCTTATCATTATGTAGCAATCCTGTCATAAATCTGGCATCATTAGTTGGTAATCTGTCTTACATGTGTTCATAATGCAATTAGGTGTGGATGGTGTGTGTTATAGTGTTCAAGGGTTCTGTTCCTGGTCCTGCGATTTTTTTGTCTTCGCTTTGTATGTTGTCAGTCAGTGTGCAGATGTGCTGTATGTTGTATGGTATGAGGTTTGTAGGTATGTTGTTTAGACCGTGGCCATATCCCAGCCTTCACCGCTGGAGCGGCAGTGCCTCACCACAACCTGTACATCATCGACAACACAGAGATCACATACTGTGGACCAAGTTCTGCTGTTTGGGCATCACTGTATGCAGCAACGGATCTCTGGATGCAGAAGTGATGTTGCGTATCTCATAGGCCTCTCTACCTTTGGCAGACTCTCAAAATAGTCTATGGCCAAAGACCATGGCATGTAATTGCGTCAAAGGTGACGTGTCAGAGCTGAATTTCTGTGTTATCCTCTATTTTTTGGGTAAGTGAGATTGGACGCGTAATGCCAACACATCCAACAAACTCAAACAATTCCAACAACGATGCTTGCACAAAAATCTGCAATTTAAATGCGAGTCCAAGGGTCCAATCTACAGGTTCCAGTAGATGTGTGGGCTATTCAGACTTGAGTGTTTTACTCATCAAATAGCCCAGAGCTTCCAATGGACAAGGACTCGTTGTGCGTATGGAGTACAGAAGAATTCCAAAGATGCTGCTCTATGGTCAACGTGTCCAAGGCGGTGAGCTCTTAAAGAGACACAAAGACTCGTTTGAAGGCCAAACATCAGAAGCTGCATACATCGACACTGTAACTGGGAAAGATGTTTGCGTTGCCTTGAATAGACCACAATGGTAAGCAATGATGTACTCACGGGTACAAAATCATTCGGCGCAACTGAGTAGCCGCCATCCAGAAAAAATCGAGGGGAACTAGAGGAAAACGGTTTTGTTGCCCATCCTGGCAAGGACTCCATTCTTTGAGACGTCTGTGTAGACTTTGTGCCTCTGGAACTGGTCTTCATTCCCTTTGGGGGACCTCATATAGCAGTGACGTGCCTGCCTACTCTTCCGTCGGACACGATTCGATGAATCCATCATGTTGTTTTGCAAGTTCTGTTTTATGGTCTTCGCTTGTTGGTATGGTGATGTTTTATTCATATAATCAGGGAGCGCTTAGGGAGTGGATGACGGTAGCAGCTAAGCATATTGCATTGATATTCTGTCGTGGTGGTTCTTGCCACTTGGCAATCAGGAGGGAAGGAGGGATGCCCGTTAATGTGAAAAGTGTATGGTGCATGTTTGATTATTACGTCATACTTTATTGAATTACATTGCTCCTTTATTTCGTTCTTTCTTTCTTTTCCTTCGTAAATATGATTCCCAGTTATTTCTGAAATCCTTTAAGAACGTTTCGTCATTTGTTTTAGGCAAGTTTCAGTTTAACATGCAGAGACTAGATTTTTTGACATATAATTCGTGACTTCAATTTATTTTGGTTTTGTAATGAGGGAAAGTGACTCCGAATTGTAATAAATCAAATGTGTGTTTTATATATTATCCGTAAGCTGTCAATGAGAACAACCCTTTTAAGAATGTACGTCTATTGATGTATATATTAACGATAGGGAGGAAGACATGAATTCTGGCTCTTATTCACAACTCGTTTTGTACCCGTTCTGTTTTCACTTGGAGCGCAATTTGGTAATTGTGGTCTTGTGTAGATGTTAAACAAGAAAATAATTAGTTTTGTTTACTTCACATTTTGTTAGCGGGTGATCCTGTTTTAAAATATTTGAGCTACACCTGTTCCAATACAAAACGAGTGCACAAAGTGAATCCTACTTATTAATTGAGATTTTGCTGCTGCGTGAATTATATTAGGGCGGGATAGTAAAACATAACTTGTGGTATTCAAAACCATAATACATTTACATACTGGTTTCTATGTTTGTTCTGCTGGCACTTCGTGAGGGAAATTGAAATATATATTTTTACCTCTCAATGGAAACATGTTTGTCACGCTGGTCAACTCATAAGGGGGGGGGCGGGGGAGGGAGGGGGTAGTGATTGCCAGACTTGTCAAAAGCAGTCGGGTATCCACCACGCCAAATGGCTGTTGCTGGCTCCACCCATGCAGTTGTGAAGAACAATGGGTTATCATTTCCCGAGCTATCTATTGATAAAGTCATCCATTGGTTACAGCAAAACAACACAAACACACACCACACACACTAACACACAACACACAACACACACACACACACACTCAACACACACACACACACCTATAGTATTAATACTTTCTGTTCTGCTCCATGACGATATTTGATGAAAGCCCAAAAGGAAAAAAAAGCTAAAAGTGAGTTAAACAAAAAACCTGACCATCTTCTCCTCACCTAAGTGGACGGATTCACTCCTGGTTGCAAGAATGCTACGGCCGATGTGACAATCTAAATCCTCATGTCTTCAGTTTCTGGAATTGGACAAATCCGCCAATGAACCTGGCAAATTTGAATCCAGTAGCTTGCTGGCTTGCAGGATAGCATTCTACTTGAAATTAGTTTCATAGAAATGAAGGAGAAAGGCGGAAGACGGGGGAGTGTGCGTGGGGGGGGGGGGGGGGGGGGGGAGGGGGGGGGGCGGATGATCTATGGCACCTAATGTACCGCGGTATTGTGGTTTATGTTTTAAACGAAGAAATAATGTCTGTTTCGTTATGAAACACTTGGCTGTAATGCTTATGGACAGTTTGCTTCTTTTCTCGGTCCTCTATCTTTTGAGAAGCACTAGTAGTATGCTCCATCACATTTTGGACCATCCTTCTGTTATAAAAAGTTTATAAGTTGATTATGACATGAATTTGCCTATCCATGGCAAGATACAATGAACAAATATCTCTCAAATTATTTATGCCAGGTATTTTACTGTCGCAGTGATTTCATTTCCAGCTGCGGGGGTGACTATTCCAGGGTTTGAAGAGAAGATTGACAGCACAAGTCAAACATTGGGGACCTACCCTCATCACGTCATGATGAGCACCCTTTCTGGATACATACTAGCTGCGAAACGCCTGCTTCCAGATCAGAGCGCCAGGACCCCCATCACATTCTAGATCCATGGTTAGATTTTATTATCATCACAATCGTACCCACCCTCGCTTTACCTGAATCTCCTGAAAAACCGTTCTTCGTACTCCTATCGCCATTCTTGATAATGGTTTATCAGGTGAAACAGATGATCCCGCCACACTGGATTCCGAGCTCCTGTTCACATACCATCGGGTTAAGCCTGGCATTTAACTTTTAATGATGTTTAAGGGATCGTAGGTGAGGTGGGGAGAAGAGATGTGAACTGTAATTGATGATCAAGGGCAGAAATGAATTGTAAATAATGATCAAGGGCAGAAATGAATTGTAAATGATGATCAAGGGCAGTAATGAATTGTAAATAAGGATCAAGGCAGGAAGAAATGATTGTAAATGATGATCAAGGCATAGAAATGAATTGTAAAGGATGATCAAGGGCAGAAGTGAGCTGTATATGATGATATGGGGAAGGAAGGGAACTGTAAATGATGATCAAGGGAGAGAAGTGAGTCTGTAAATGATGATCAAATGGGGAGAAGATGTAATGTCTGTAATTGATGTTCAAGGGGAGATGCTATTTAACTGTATATGACGAAGGGGAGTAGTGATCTGTATTTTTTTGCCTAGGGGAGAGTTAGTAATAACGGTAAATGTTGATCAATGGGAGAAGTGGAGAAGTGAATGTGAATGATGATCAAGGGGTGATGTTAATATCTGTAAATGATGATGGATTTGTTTTGATTGATAATTTAACGTCTGTTCACAAAACAATGGTGTTATTAGACTATCGGTTGATGGAGGGCAGAAGTGACTGTGATTTTAATTGTCAAGGGGTGAAGTTAATAACGGTAATGATGATCAAGGGAAGAAGTGTACTGTGAATGATGTTTAAAGGGGAGATGTTAAATAATCTGTAAATGATGATCAAGGGGAGATGTTCATAACTGCAATTGATGGAGGGCTAGAAGTGATAACTGTGAAATATTTGTCAAGGGGTGTGTTAATAAACGGTAATGATGATCAAGGGGAGAAGTGAAATGTGAATGATGATCAAGGGTAGATGTAATAACTGTAAATGACGATCAAGGGGAAGATGTGTCATAACTGTAATTTGATTATCAAGGGAAAGTTTTAAGTTTGAGTTTCTCATAGGAGGCGTCAACTGCGCGCGGACTAGTCCATATACGCTAAACCACATCCGATAAGTTTTGAGTCCCGTCGGCGCATGATAGATAGTGAATTTGAAACTATGATGAGAGAATTGAAGTAGTGGGTCTCGTGGGGGTGGGGCCGGGCTTCGGGCGGTTTTGGCGGCTACGAATCTGCGGATGTCTGACCTTACGCATTAGGTTCTTTTTCTTTATTTTTTCTTTATATTTTTATGTTCGTGTGTGTAGTGTGTGTTCTCGTGTGTGTGTGTATGGATGTGGAGGACATGGGCACAGGTGTGTATGCGTGCGCATGTCGTGTGTGTGTGTGTGTGTGTGTGTGTGTGTGTGTGTGCGTGCGCGTGCGCTCGGCGCATAACGTGTACGCGTGATGGTGTGTGATGTGAACGGCCACGTGGTGTGTGTGTGTGTGTGTGTGTGTGTGTGTGCGCGCCGGCTGCGCGCCCCGCGCAACGCGTTGCGCGCGCGCGCGTGGTGTGTGGGGGTTTTTTTTGGGTGTGTGGGGGTGCGTGCATGTGTGCCTGGTGTTATGTGCGCGTGTGTGTTGATGTGGTGTTGAATTTGTGGGGTTTGTGTGAGTATAACAGGTATCGGAATATTTATGTGTACTTAATAATAATAAATTATATTAATAATAATAATAATAATATATAATGAACATTTCTATGTGCACACTTCTTGTTGAACTGAGCGCGCGGCCCCATTACATTATTCCATGTATATACATTAAAGCAATAATAGGGACAACGCACCACCACACACCCATCCCCCCACACACACGCTCACACACACACCTTCCACACACACACAACCCTTGCCACACAACACACACACACACAAACACACACACACCACACACACACACACTCACACACTCACACGAAGCGCATCCCGCACTCACACACCACTCACACACACACACCCACACACACCACACACACACACAAAACACACACACACTCGCACGCACGCACGCACGCACGCACGCAGCAACGCCACGCACGCCAACACACCAACTCACTCGTGCCCATAGATTGACAGCGAAATGAACTTATTGTATACTTTTCTGGAAGATGTGGGTTTTTTAGAGAGCGTTTGAAGGAGTGAAAGTTATTTGTTTTCTTATTTGTCTGCAGGGATAGTGTTCAAGATGGGGGGGGCAGCATTGTGAGAAGCATCTGTCACCTTAATGTCTTTTGGCTATTGACAGGACGTTCTTGTAAAGCGGTGGCGGTCAACAGATGGAAGCCAATTTTTTTTATTAGATGATGATGTTGCTTTAAAATGGGACTAAGTCCTTCAGATACTCGCTGGTGCACAATCTTGGAAACATTTGTACAGATAGATGCTCATCCTTTAATTCATTCCGTGCAGACACTGAATGCCAGTGAAGAGAAAATCAGATGAGGAGTAATATGGTCCCTTCTAGGCTCTCGCAAAAACCATCGCTCTGGTTATTCTGTTCACGCTGCCAGACGTTCATGAAGATAGTCATGGGAACCATTACAGGGATGGATTGCGTAGTCCAGCCTGGACAGAACAAACGCAGAGGACAAGTGTGGCTTCTGCTTGGGTCGTGAGAAAACTGCGGATGGAAACCAATACGGGCGGAGTCTTAAATTGGCTACCTGAACAACTTTTCTGAAATGAACAATTCATTTCCAAAATGATGGTCAAGGGTGAAACTACCTAGACTGACTAACGAGGATGGTGTCGGGACTGTGGCATCAGCAAACTGTCATCGTAGAAGGGCATTGATTTTGTCCGACTTTGGAGAGGTGAGAGCATTACTTCAGTTTTTTTTTCTTTATTTCAGCTTTAGTTTATTTGCTGTCATCCAAGATCTGACATCGGCTATACAATCCTGCTCGCCTCTTGTAGTGGGGACACTTCAGAAGGTGCAGTGATTTCTGCAACTGTGATCATTAGCATATTGTATGATGAAGGATGGAGTGTTCGTCAATGACATTGGCCAATGGAAGGTGTTGAGAACAAACAGGAGCTGGTCCGTGGGACCGGAGCCCTGTGGGATTCTAACATAATTATAGGAGCAGCAGAAGGAAACCGGCCGAAACAATGAGCAAAGACTGAGTCCGATGTGACAGTTAGGATGGGAACCACTGCAGTGCTGTACCACTATGCCAAAATCATGGTGCGAACGATAAGGAGATCCGAGTGACATTGGTGTCCAATCGCAGCTGGACAGGTCTTCTTAACAGAGCCAGATGGGAGACTTTGCTGATCTTTCAAAGAAAGGTAAGTGTAGTAAATCTCCTTACTATCATTAACAGAGTGTCTCTGTGCTGTGTCTGGTCTGTAGCAGATGAAATGGATTTTGATGAGGTTACTGGAAATCAGGTATTCGGATAGTTGGATGAAGATCGATTCTTTTATATGGTGTATATGTATGGTGTCTTTGTAAGTAGGCGTGTTCGATGTGCACGTAGTGCATTCACGCGTGCGCTCATGTGGCATGCGTGTACGCGCACACACGTGAGGGCGTGGTTGTGCACATACACGCATGCTGCTCATGTGTGCACGTTTGGAGGAGAGCGCTGTTACGCGCCCATGTGTGTGTGGGTGTGTGTGTGTGTGTGTGTGTGTGTGTGTGTGTGTGTGTGTGTGCGTGCGCACGCGTGCGCATGCGTGGTATATGTGTGCGCGCGTGTGGGTCCGTTGCGCGTGAGTGTGTTAGTGGGACTGCATGGTGAATGTTCAGAAAGATGACTGAAAATCAAGGAACAGAAGAAGACATCACAAAATACAATTTACGTTCACGAGCATTACGCGCGCGCGCGCGCGCGCACACCCACACACACACACACACACACAGCACACCCACACACTCACACACACACAAATACACACTCACGCACTCGCTCACTCCACTGTCTCACTCACACACTCACTCACCATGGCTTTCTCATTACGTTCGTGAACTCTCTAATTAACATGCCTGCATCAACTGTGAAACACACACACCAGCGCACACACGGCAATGTAAACGCTGTGGGCCTGAGAGATACAAAGTCTAAATCTCAGTTGACTTGTGTTTGATCATTTTGGTCTTGTGTTGGAAAGGACCAGTAGAGTTTGTCCAATCTCCAGGATATTTTGCAGTCTGGCCTTGAGATTATTCCACTGTTTGTTTGGTTGTGTGTTTGTTTTATGCGCCTCTTCCCTTAAGTTGGATGTTCGCCTCATCTCTCTTGATGATCTGAAAGATGGTCATGGTTATGGTTGGCTTTTGTTCTCGTTGGTTTAAGTGATTCTGCAGATTTCATTTATACATTAGATCAGCAAGCTGTTAATCCAGTTCCATATCGTTGCCGTTGCCAGCAGTGCGGTTGCTCTCTCGTTCCTTTGACTCTAAGCATGTCCAGGGCTGTGCATCCATAGGAGTCTCTCCAATGGATGGCACTGGCGCATTAGTTCTTTAAAAAAGCAGGGCAGTTGTGGGTTTTTTTTGGGTTGTGGTTGGTTGTGTATTCTGTTTTGTTCCATTCCAATGTCCACTTTCTGAAGTTGGTTCATGGAGTCAGTCAGCTGAACCATGGGTTGTTTTAATGGTTAACTGGCTTGTGGAATGAAAACCCTGTGGTTTGCTGGTGTCACTGCTTCTGACTCCTTTGTGGGAATTGAAAGTTTGTTAACTGTGCGCGCCATTGTCTTCCTGGATAATCCGGCCCATTTTGCGTCATCTGTTCCGCCAACCTGACTCACCTTTAGTGATAGAACCGTCAAGTGTAATTGCTTGTCTTTTTTGCCAAGTTCTACCTGAATATGAATTTCTGCGTTGGTTTTGCCTCCTGGCCATCCTCGACAGTGTCTTCCAATTGGGGATAGAAGTAAAACTATAAATGATGTTAAAAGGGGAGGTTTAACTGTAAATGCGATCAGGGGAGGAAGGGTAACTGTAATTGATGTTGACAGGGGAGGAAGTGGAACTGTAATGACGATCAAGGGGAGAACGTAAATGTTAAAGACTATTGAAGGGGAGAAGGTTAATGTAAAATATGGGGTTATGAAGGGGGAGAGAGTGATAACTTGTAAATGATCATGAAGGGGTACAGTGTCTGTAAATGATGATCAAAGGAAGAAGTTGACTGTAAATGATGATCAAGGGAAGAAGGTGACTCTGTAAATGATGTTCAAGGGAGGAGTTGTACTGTAATAATGACCCTAGGGGAGAAATGACTGTAAATGATGACCAAGGAAAGATTATGCTGGGATCTCACAGTAATTGCAGGAATCCCAAACTATGATACTACACTCTGAAATGTCTTAGAGACACTATGAATGATGTCTATATTCCCTGTAAACGGTCTATCTTGGTCGAAAAAAAAATTAATGAAATGGTCGGGCGTTGCTGGCCCTTTGTGGCTAAGCGATCAAAGCCTTAAACGTTTTGTTTGACTTGTGGATCTGTTTTTATGTATTGATGGCATCCATCTTGAGAGACAAATGGGGTTGCACCATGGATTAGTCAGTTGTGGAATTTGCAGCGCTTACTGTGGCTGAAGAACCCATCCTTGAGTGCAGACTCTGTTTGCTGTTGGCTGCAGGTTGAAGTCTCAGTCATGAGTGTCTGTGGGGTTGCCGAACCGCAATTCTTGACGTTCTGGTCGCCTCTGTTCTTCCACTGGGACCTCTCTCCTCTGGTTACTTGTTGATGCCGGCCTTGATGGTGGACCCGCAACATGTTCGGTCTGAAGCTGCTGGCATCCAGGTTCTATGGGCCACGCGAGGCTGGCTTGCCTTCAGTCGCGGCTTGCATATACATCTTGTAGAGTCGGGCGGGAAGTCCTGTGGGTTGGAACCTGTATGCCAGCTCACGTTCAGCATGTCCTTTGGGATGACACCGTCGTGCATGTGGTTGACGTGGCCAATACAGTGAAAGGGGCCTCTTTGTCGAAACATGCTAGGCATGTCGAAACATGCTAGGCATCCCCACCTGGGCCGGGGACATCCTTGCTGATGTTGTGGTCCTGCCAAGTGGCGCTAAGAGTCTTCTGAGGGTAGTGCTGGTGGTAGGTATTAAGTCTGCATACCCTTTGTCGAGTGTACAGGGGCCCATGCTTTGCTTCCGCAGAGGAGAGTGCTCAGCCGCAGGCTTTGGGCCTTTCATTTTGGTGTTTGACAGTTGCATGGTGCTGCCCTGACTCTTTTTACTAGACGGGCATGCGTTGCTTCATTTGCCGCTCGGCACTTTCAGCTCGGGTCAAAGAGAGGTTTGCAAGAGATGGTTGGAGCCAGTATGTGAAGTCGTTGGACCCACTTCGATGGTGTGACGCCTGATGGAGATGCAGCGAGGTGCTGTGACCATCTTGGCCCATGATGTTTGTGTTCTTCAAGGCCGATAATGTGGCACATCGGTTTTCTTCAATTAGAATGATTAAAAGGTGTCACTTTATAAGCTTGCCATATTGTGTGTTGTGTGTGTGTGTGTGTGTGTGTGTGTGTGGTGGTGTGTGTGTGTGTGTGTGTGTGTGTGGTGTGTTGTGCGTTTGTGCGTGCGTGTGTGCGTGCGTGCCGTGCGTACGTGTGGTGGTGGTTTTCAAACTTACTCTCTTGGAGTTTCTAATCTACCCACCTCAGATTTTTTCGGTATTTGCATTATTGTGTCGAGAGCTGTGGGTAGGTAAGGTGTGGTTCTCTAGGGGAATAAATCAGTATGTTTTTTCTCTATTAGTATTGTGTTTCAACCTCCACACTTGTTAAGAAAGGAGCATTGTTGTTCGGTTCAATAGTCAATGAAAGAAATGTTCTTTTTGTCGGAACTGTTAAACTCTCATGAGTGGATCAGAATATTTCTCTGTAGGCGGTGTCACTTAAAGTGATTGTAGCTTACGTGATGACAAATTTAGAGTTAGGTTCATAATACAATACTCAATGATACACAAAGGTTACTGACACAAGTTACATTACTTTCACACATCAACTTCACTTGTATGTACATAGGATATAGATAAACAAATCAATCTACTTTCTGTCTTTGTACCAAGCACGACTTTGTCCCACATTATTGCATTCATTAATTTAAGAGAGGAAAAAGTTTAGTTTGAGTTGAGTTGGGGGCCTCTTGGATTATCAGAAAGTATCTGATGTTGGCAGAGGGAGTAGTAGCTCTCTCTTTAGTTGCTGGTGATTTAATCCATTCTTTCTCTGTTGCAGGTGATTGTCACTTTGATCAGTTTGAGTATGAAAATTTTTCATTGGGTGGAGGTATGAAATGGGTTGTTGCGTGAGGAATGAAAGGAATTCTTTCTCCAGGCAAGATGTAGGTTGACAAAGTAGTTGGGGAGTGTTTGAGGTGGACTTGTGTGGGGGTTCTGCGACATCACTGACATTATGTTCCTTAGTCATGTTTAGGTACAGTTGGTTCTTCTCTTGGGGTTCGTTCGCTGAAAGTCTCCGCCCATCTTTTCCGTGCTTCACTGGAGTCTATCCCCATCTCTGTGTTTTGCAGGGGTCTTAGCCCATCTTTGCACTTCGCTGTAGTCACCCCATCTCTGGGCGTCACTGAAGTCTTCCGCCCAGCTTGGGTGGACTGCATTTGGAGTCTCTCTTGAATCTCTGTGTTTCGCCAGGGTCTCGCCCATTCTGCTCTTCACTGGAGTCTTTCCACACCTCTCTGTTTCGCCAGGCGTCTCCGCCCATATCCTGTGTTTGCTGTGGTCTCCGACGTCCCTGTGTCTCAAACTGGTTCTGGCACAGCAATACATCTGCCTGCTCTGGTCTTCGCCTCTTCACCTGGTAGCGGCAGTGGAGGACGTTTCGACTGCGTCTGCATGTTTGGCTGTGTTGTGTTCTGGATGTGCACCGATGAAGAGAGACCGAGTTTCTCCAGCCTCAGATCAGTGCTGAATCAGGAAGTCGTTTGAACTTTACTGGACATACATTCGTGTGACGGTGGACATGAGACAATTGTAAACTACTGGATGTCATTTGCATTGTATGCAGATGAATGTTGAGAGAAGTGATGAGAGAGAAGAGAGAGAGAGGGAGAAGAGAAGAGAGAGAGAGAGGAGGAGTTGGGGGAGAGAGAGAGAGAGAGAGAGAGAGGAATATAATTGCAAGCATCTCGTTGAGGGAGTGCGTATAGTTTAACAGTTTTGACTATTGAATAATTTGTACTATATCAATGGGTTTATGTGCTTGGTTGTAGTGGGGTAACCCAATGTGAGATGGATCTATGTGTAAACGACAGTAAGGGTGTTCTGACTGGAGGGAGTTGTGAGTGTTTTATGGTTGGGGTTAATAATGTATCGTGTATGTGAAGTTGTTGTTGTCTGTGTGTACTTGTGATTGCACTTGTCAGTAGAATAGGTTGGTGGGAGAGGGGATATTTATTTGGTGTGGCTTAGCAGCCGTGATGACACTGATCATCTGGGTCTCCTTACTGTGCAAGTAGACCTGGGGTGAAGAAGAAACAGGAAATCCCAGACTGTCACAAAACAAAAAAACCTGGTGGGTGTTAAGTTGGTGAGAGCCCGTGCTTGTCGAGTTCTTTCACTATTTTGGGCCCCCCTATGGCTTTCAGTAAATGTGTGAGATCGCAGCCAACAAGAATTAGATTAGCATTAATATGCTTGTCATAATTAGTAGTATCCACTTTACTCAGATTTTTGAATGGATTTTAAGAAGGGGAATAGGAGACTGTTAACACAATGCTATGCAATGTGAAGTTGACTATTCTTCCTTTTTCCCGTGTTTTTACGGTGAAATAACTTGGATGCCATAGCAACGAGCTGCGTGTGTTGATTAGACTTACAATCATCTATGTTAAAGCATTTAAGACAATCAATAGTTTCATGAATCTGTTTAAACATTTTCACCCACTATTAGGCTTTCTGTTTTTCCTGCCAGAAGGGAGTAACATGACATATATTAAGATAGCACTGAATTCTGGCAAAAATCATATTGTTCACATAGAAGTTAATCAAGCATCGTAAAAACAGAATTTACCAAGCTGCAGCAAACAATAGTATTAGATAGAATTACTGATCATCATCTTGTTAGATGTCACAGTATTGGTTTAGAGTGATGTTTGTTTACAATAGAAATGGTCTATACATACAAACAAAGCACAGTATCATCACTTATAAAACATAGGTTTCGATCTTAAGCTACTTCTGGTTTATCAGTAAATCCTTACACGAGATCGCAGGGAGGAGAGAGATGAGCTTTCCCCTTTTCTGGCTGTGTATCTTAGTGTTCATGGGTTGTTGTTCAGTCTTGCAGCCCTTTGGTAGACGGAAGGAGTGAGGACACTTGGTTTTTCCCTTTTTGTGTAATAAGCTACACATCAAGTTTCTCATGACCGCCTGTTTTGAAGGCTTTGTCAAGGACAAAGAGGGAGAAGGGGGGGGGGGGGGAGGGGGAGTGTGCTAAGTATGCAGG
The DNA here is from genome assembly GCA_018398815.1 of Conus ventricosus. Lineage (NCBI taxonomy): Eukaryota > Metazoa > Mollusca > Gastropoda > Neogastropoda > Conidae > Conus > Conus ventricosus. The sequence goes on along the minus strand of CM031609.1, from coordinate 81,229,439 downwards.
GGGAGGGTTGATCCTCCCCACCACTTTCAGTGTGGGGAAACGTGTTGTAGACTGATTGGAAAATACTATCTCTTAGATGTTGGCGTTTATTTTTAAGTCTCTATGCGAAATGACTAGTTTCATTGTCTGCTCAACTGTGTGTGGTCACGATGTAGACAGGATTTGCACGACAGCGAAGGGTGTGTGGAGGGTTTTACTGGCTGCTGTGAAGGTCACGGACAGCACACTCCCATGCCTCAACACCACTAAACAACTGCGTATTGAATAAGCATGAGTGGGAGAGAGAGAGAGAGGGGGAGGATGATATGGGCGAATCTCTCCAAAAGTGACGTCACCTTTCTTCTTCTGACTCTGCTGTCACAGTAAAATCATCAAAACCGTAAACCGGTCTAACAGGGCGAGCTAGGTTGGGGGGTGGGGGTCGGGGGTGAATAGATTAGTAAACTTTGATTGTCATTTTACAAGTCAAAGAGAGAGGAGACGAGAGGTCATTGAGGAGAGAGGAGAGAGAGAGAGAGAGAGAGACCGAGAGAGGAGAGGAGGTGGGAGAGAGAGACCACCTATGATGAGTGGAGAGAGAGAGAGTTTCGTGAGAGAGAGTGAGAGAGAGAATTGTTGAGGATGGTGGGGCTTGGCAATTACCACATCACACAAAATGAATCTATATTTCAAGAATGTGCATCCTTTTCATTGATAAATACAGTATGCTTTCGTCATATTGATATCTTTCTTGTGAATTAAATACACATTGCCAGGCTTGAGCCAGTAATTTGTGTTACATTTGTGTACATCTTTGGTCTAAGAATGGCTGCTGAATTGAATAATTGGTGGTTTTCGAAGGCAGGGCATCCATGGTCACAGAATATAAAATTTTTATTTGATGCTGATGGATGAGGATGACGATGATGAAGATGATGCTGTAGGGGTCAATTCTGGTCTACAACTGCATGACAGGGCTGTACTCTGCGCTTATTTTCATAGCATATCCCAGCATCAGTCAGGCCTAAGTTATATAGGCATCAGCAGCTGGGTCAGGTAATGTAATGTGAGTGGCACTCTTGAACAAGACTCTCAGAGGCGCATTCACCAAGAGGATGACACTTCCCTGTATGGTCAGTCTTTCCAGTTTAGCCTGTAGTAATCTGAGCCATCTGTTGTATACCAAAACGTCCCATAAATATAGAAATAGCTCTGATGGAAATTGTATCCATGACACAACCTCCCATCCAGGAATGCACGATCCTAACCACTTGTCGTGGTGACTGGTTACTTCTGTGTTTTAACTCATCTCGGTTTCACGCCCGTAAAATAATAACAACTTGGCTAAGAATTCTCAGAGTTCGCCCTGTGTATTACAGTATCTTAGCCGCCGTCTTCTTGCACATCTTTGGCAATCCCGTCTTCTGGTGGATCTGATGCAATATGTGTGGGCCTCTGGATTTGCTGCAAAGGGAAAGGGGGCTTAGCATGGACAGAGAGAGAGAGAGAGAGAGAGAGAGAGAGAGAGAGAGAGAGAGAGAGAGAGAGGAGAGAGAGAGAGAGAGAGACACCTATCGACCGACTGACCGACAGACAGACAGACAGAGACAGAGACAGAGAAAGTTAGAGTGAGAGTGAGTTCTGGTATTTGCACACAGATAGCTTCCCCATTCATCTCCCTTGGCCAATAATCTTCTGAGTGTGTCACTGTAGTTTGCCTCCATGAAGGGCAGATGGCGCACCCCTGGAAGAGATTCTAAATCACGTAATCGTACGCCTTCTGAAGCCGTTGGAGTGGTGTTCTTCTTACCACTTCTCTTTCATGAAAATTGATGGGTAAGGCCTTGTGATACAGCACGGCCCTGTAAAGCCATGTTTTGCTTTGCTCAGAAAAAATGCGGGACTCGATTAAAGCAAAACAACGCACAGTTATTACTCCACAGCCTGCAACTCTTTCATTTATACACTGTTTACTCCACCAGCCTGCGACTCTTTCATATGCACTGTACTCCATACACCTTGCATCTCTTTCATTAAACACTGTTCTCCACAGCCCTTGTCTCTATCATTATGCACTTTCTCGCCTCCACTTAGACACAATACATAAACACAGATCTCCAAAGACTGGCTGACACAATCAAAATGCGCAGTACACCACAGCTGTGACACCTTTCAGTATGCCACTGATCTACCCACAGTCCATCGTCACATACATTATGCGCTGAACTCCACACCAGTGTCTCGGCATACAGTAAGCACAGATCTCCACAGCCTGCTCAACTTTCATTTATGCACGTCTCCACCTCCAGCGTCCTCATTCAATTATGCGCTGTTCTCCCACAGCCTGTGTCACATTTCAGTAAGTACTGTTCTCCACAGCCCAGCGTCTCTTTCATTATGCAATGTTTTACTCCCATAGCCTGCATCCTTTTCATTAATGCACTGTTCTCCACAGCCTGCGTCTCTTCATTATCACTGTTCCTCCACACCTGCGTCCCTTTCATTATGCACTCTTCTCCCCCCCTGCGGTCTCTTTCATTAAGTAATGTTTCTTCCAAGCAGAGTCACTTTACACATGAGGGGGGTGCACTGTTCTCCGCAGCCTGCCGTCTCCTTTCATTATGCACTGTTCTCCAAAGCCTGCATCTCTTTCATTATGCCTGTTCACCACAGCCTGCGTCTCTTTCAATAAGTGGTTCTCACACAGCCCCACGACTCTTTCATTATGCGCTGTTCTCCACAGCCTGCGTCTCTTTCATTATGCACTCATCTCTGGCAGCCTGCGTCCCTCTTTCGCAGTATGCACTGTTCTCCACAGCCCTGCGACTCTTTCATTAAGCACTGTTCTCCACAGCCTGCGTCTCATTCATTATGCAATGTTCCTCCACATCCTGCGTCTCTTTCATTAAGTACTGAACTCCACAGCCCTTCGTCTCTTTCATTACACACTGTTTCTCCACAGCCTGCGTCACTTTCATTACACACTGGAAACACTGTTCTCCACAGGCCTGCGTCTCTTTCATTAAAGTGTTCACCACAGCCTGCGTCTCTTTCATTATACACTGTTCTCCATAGCCTGCTTTCTCTTACATTACACACGATGAGACACTGTTTCTCCACAGCCTGTGTCTCTTTCAGTATCCACTGTTCTCCCAGCCTGCGTCTCTTTCATTATACACTATTCACCACAGCCTGCATCCTTTCATTATACACTAATCTCCACAGCCTGCGTCCCTCTTCATTAAAGTGTTCTCTACAGCCTGCATAGTCACTTTCATTATACACTGTTTCTCCATAGCCTGTTTCTCCTTTCAATATACACGAGATGTCGTACACTGTTTTCTCCACACCTGTGTCTCTTCATATTACATTGATCTCCACAGCCTGCTCACTTTCATTATTCACTATTCACCACAGCCTGCACTCTTTCAATATACACTTATTCTCCACAGCCTGCATCTCTTTCATTATACTCTGTTCTCCACAGGCCTGCATCTCACTAATGCATTGTTTTCCCACCGCCTGCACTCATTCATTATGCCACTTGTTCTCACGCAGCCCGCGTCTCTTTCATTATGGCACTGTTCACCACAGCCCATTTGTCTCTTTCCTTAGCCTGATTCCACAGCCTTCGTCTCTTTCATTATAACTGTTCTCCACAGCCTGTCGTCTCATTCATATGCCACTGATAATTGTTCTCCACAGCCT
>CM031609.1:81155752-81220752 GCA_018398815.1 Conus ventricosus | reverse complement strand
ATGGGCACCCCCCTTGTTGGGACTCGGTGGTGGGTGGGAATCAAGAGAGACGAATTTTAATGAATACAACATGGCATCTAAAACCAAAAAAGACACAGGCAAGATTCGGAAAAGACACTGATATGGATTCTGAACGTGAGACAAGAAACCTTTCGGGTTTCTGGCCCAGTGGCTGGTTGTTGAGGGAGCGGATGAAGATAGACCTCTGTCGGGCCTGAGTCCTTTGCGATCGCGAAAGGAATCAATGGTCTCAGCGGCAAACCCAAAGAGTGTCAAAAGACTAAGGAACGGGTCACTTCTGGTTGTGTGCCCTTCCAAGCTGCACTCCGAAATGCTTCTAAAATCGAAGAACGTTGATTGATCGACCGTCGGGTGTCTCCGCACAAAACTCTGAACTTTTCCCAAAGGGAGTAATCCGGTGCAGAGATCTGAGAGGAGTGTCGGAGGCAGAAATCAAGTCGGAAAACTGGCATCGCAAGGTGTGCCCCATGTTCATCGTGTGCTTGTGCGCAAAGGCAATGACAGGTCCCAACTGACACCCTCTTCTTGACCTTTTGCTTACCTCTTCCCGGAGTCGATCCGGTGGGCTACCTGAGAGTCTCAGTGTCGCTCTACATCCCGTCCCCTCTACGCTGCTTCAAGTGCCAGAGGTTGGGCCCATGTGAGGGGACAGATGCACGGAAAGAAGAGGTGTGTGGGTACCTGCTGCCAGCCAGTCCACCAGGGTGTGTGTGACAGTCCACCACTCTGTGCCAACTGTGGGGCCAAGCACCCATCGTCATCAAAGCCCTGCCCAAATGGTTGAAGGGAAAAAGGGAAAATTTCAGAGAATAAAGACTGAACAGAGAATCCGTTTTTTGAGGCGAAAAAAGATTGAATGAAAAGTCAACCGACTGCTGGGCTCTCGTTTGCAGCCGCAGTAAGGAACCCAACAACAGTCAGCATTGGCGTGCAGACGGTCGAACCCTCGTTTGCTGAGAGAAAAGCCAGGAACCCAGTCTGTAGCCTCGGGCAGAAATACTTCACGCGACGAGCTCCAGCAGTCATCGCCTTCAGATACGACTCAGTCTTCAAAACCTACCCCAGTCCCCAGACCATTTAGGGGGCAAAAGTCAACAGGCCCTTCAGGGCGGCAGAAAGGTGGAAGTTGTTGAAATAAAAGACAAGACCACCCCCTCAAAATCCCCCAAAGGGCACCCTGCAGCTGTCAACAAGGGAGTGGCGGTTCTGGGGAAGACAAAATCGCCGCCCTAAAAAGAAAGCACCTAATATTTTAACAGATCGACGAGAAAAAGCGGAGAGAAACCCCAAAACAGATTTGCAGTTCTCTCAGATCTAGAAAATGTCGACTTTGGAATGAAAGGAACTTGTGGTGAATAGTTACAAGATTTTATTCGTCCTCTGCACCATGGATAGTAAACTAATCCATTGGAATATCCGTGGCCTAAATTAAAATTTTTGAGGAGCTGCAGCTTCTGTGTCAAACTATGAAACCTTCCGTCGTGGCTCTTCAGGAAACTCAAATTCAAATCAAAGGACCTTCATTTTTCTGGCTTTAATGTTCTATCCAAACCTGCTCAACATCCACATTGGGACTGTCTGGTGGTGTTGCCCTTCTTTACATAAAACTTTGCTGTTTAGTCCTGTCGCTCTGACTACCTCCTTCAGGCTGTAGCTGCGAGGGGTCACTCTCCACAAGGACTGTCACAATCTGCTCACTGTATCTGCCACCTTCGGGTCCCGATTTGTCGTCAGGACCTTGTCAGTCTGATCAGAGAACTTCCTCGACCTTTTTTGCTGTTGGGTGACTTTAATGGTCACAATCCTCTTTGGGGGTAGTGTCAGTTCGTCATCCAGAGGTCTGCGTCTTGAGGATGTCCTTTCTGACTTTGATTTGTGTTGTCTAAAACGATGGAGCTCCAACTTACCTCCACTCTTCCACAGGTTCAGTTTCGTGTTTAGAGTTGTCGATTTGTGACCCCTCGCTGCTCCTGGACTATGAGTGGTCTGTCCATGACGATCTGCACGGAAGGGACATTTCCCTGTTTTTTTTACAGCCCATATTAACTGAAACCGTCTCTGTCTCTCAACATCTTAATATAAGAAGGCAAACTGGGATCTATTTGCAACCACTATTTCAAAAGAGTTCCAGGACACTGATTTTTTTTTAGAGTCCAGACCAGCAGACATCTTTGACTAACACTGTGATCAACTGTGCTAAAAACCTGTTTTCCCAGTGTCTTCCGACAAACTCCAAATGCCAAAATACACCCGGTTCAATTCAGATGCAACAAATTTTAAAAGTTCGCAAAGGGCTCAGCGTCGGGTATCCCAACGACCTTCAGGTCCCAACGCTCGAGCCCATCAGAAACTCCGTGGCGAAATCGAGATACACTTTCAAAATCAGTAAACGTCAGTCCTGGAGAAACTTCTGCTCCGGGCTGACATCTAAAATTTCCCAAGAAAAAAGTTTGGAACATCATTAGGAAAATCAAAGGGAAGAACCCCAAACCCTCCCTCATTGATCACTTGAACTTGCCGATGCTTGATCCTGACAAAAAGCTGTTGCCAATCTGTTGGCCTCCACCATCCAACAGAACTCCTCGTCTTCAAATAAATCTGCAGCCTTCTTAAAAAAACAAAGAGTTTTAGAGAGAAATCTTCATACAATTTCACATCAGACAACTCTGAAACCTATAATCTTCCTTTTTCAATCGCTGAACTCAAATTAGCTTTGCAAACCTGCACGACTCTGCGCCTGGTCTGGATGACATTCTTTTTAGGTTGTGAAACATTTTCCAGAAGCTGTCTCCAGACTCTTCTCAAAGTTTTAAACCATATCTGGACCACAGGGTCCTTTCGTCCTCCTGGCGGAAAGCCTGATCATTCCATTCCAAAGCTGGAAAGGCCTTACCAACCCTTTCCCAAACTATCCCCCAAATCGCTCTGACCAGCTCCCTCTGTAAGCTGATGGAAAAGAGGGTTTCAACTCCCGTCTGATTGTGGAAGCTGGAAACCGATGGTCTTTTGGCCAGTAAACAGTTGCGGTTTCCGGAATTTACCACTCGCGGTTGACCATCTAATCCGTAGGAAACCACCATCCGCAACGCCTTTGTTAACAAGCGCATGTGGTCGCTATCTTTTTGGGACCTCGAAAAGGGCGTACGACACCACGTGGAAAGCAGGAGTCCTCATGGACCTGCACAGATTTGGGTTTTTCGGGGTCACCTGCTCTGTTCATTCAGAACTTTTTAGCCGATCGACAGTTCCAGGTGGTGTTGGCACCACACTCTCTGACATCATGGGCAGGAGTTGGGTGTTCCTCAGGGGAGCACCCTTTCTCCACCCCTTTTTTTAGAATTAAATAAATGACATTGTCCAATCGGTAACCCAGGGCACTGAGTCCTCTCTGTTTGTTGACGACTTAGCGCTGTATGCAGTTGGAGCTTCTACGCCAGCGTACAGCGTCGACCCCAACTTTGTGTCAACAGAATCCAACAGTGGGCTGAGGAAAGAGGTTTACCTTCTCCCGTCCCAAAATTCAGTCAATTCATTTCCACAAATTTTCATCGTTCTTTGCTGACCCTGAAATTCGTCTGGACAAGCCCACCATTCCGGGTTGTTAAAAGAAGCCAAATTCCTGGGAGTTATTTTTGACCAAAAAACTCAACTTTCTCAGCCACATCAAAAACCTCAAAACTTCTTGCCAGAAAGCTCTGAATATTCTGGGGTCGTACCCCACACCGACTGGGGCGCTGATAAGAAAACTTTGCTGAACTCTAAGGCCCTTGGTCCGTTCCAAACGGGGACTACAGTTGTGCTGTGTAGGGCCCTCTGCAAGACCCTCTTACCTCAAACTCTTGGACCCTATCCACCATCAAGGGCTTCGTCTCTGTCTTGGAGCATTCCGCAGCACCCCTGGTACAGCCTGTACGCAGAGGCGGGTTTGAACCCTCACGGGTCCAACCGCAGGCTGAAAATGTCTCTAATTATTATTTTCAGACTGTTCTCAGAACCGCAGAATCCTGCCTTTGACTGTGTCTTTGACCCTCAGTTCAAAACAAATTCGAACCAACCCTAACTGTATTCCGCCGTTTGGTGTTTGAATGCAGCCTCACGTGCGGAATGCAGGTCTAGACCCAGGAGTTGTGTTTCCCATTTTTCCAAGTTTCCGGATCAACCTCCGTGGACCTTTTTCACACCAGAGATTCGTTTCGATCTTGAGCTTTTCGCAAGAGTCTACCAGCTCTCTGGCGTACAAGGCATTGTATGTGACCTCTGTTCCAATTCCCATCCTGTCAAAAAGTTTTCACTGACGGTTCCAAGTCTGAAGATGGAGTGGCCTGTGCGCCTACTGCCCTGGGGCTCCTTTTCAGATACTGTTGGAACATATACATTCAGATGCTTCTGTCTATTCTGCTGAACTTACTGCTCTGGTTTGGCTTTTAAGTAATCTCACAATCTTCGAAAAGTGACTTTCTGGTTCTGTCGGATTCACTGTAGCTTTGGAGGCCATAGCTGGGGCCCCAACCTTCAGCATCCAGAAACTTTTACATTTCTTTGAACTTTTTTAGCACGTTTTAAAGCGGCCCGGTTACAACATTACTCTTGCTTGGGTTCTGGTCATGTTGGCATCGGGGGAACGAAATGGTTGATCGTTTAGCCAAGAACGCCACAAAAGAGAAACTGTCCAAAAATTTATATTCTGCTCAGACGTGAAACCCAAAATTAACGATTATGTGAGAGACCTCTGGCAGGGGGATTGGAACTCACAGACGAATAACAAAGTTTTTTCAGATCCGTCCAAACCTTAAGGACTTTTTCCATCTAGTCGGGAGGTCGTAAAGAGGAAACGGTTCTGTGCCGGATGCCCCACCGACCCTTTCGTATTTTACCCATTCCCCCCTTTAAAGAGTGAAGAAGCTCCGTGGTGCATTCCATGTTTATGCGCCACTCACAATGAAACATTTTTCTTTTAGAGTGTTGGGACTTGCACGATGTGAGACACAAACATTTTACAGCGGAGTCCATGAAGATCCTGTTCAGGGATGTCCCGCCAGACGTGATCCCTTTAGTTTTTGAGAGAGTTAACATTTTTATCTGATTTAAGATTTTACGGAAGAAGATTTTTAACAAGTTTTGGTAGTTTCTAGCGATGTCATTTAAAGAGATGTGTGAAAGTTTTTTTTTTAAATATTTTTAAATTTTTTTTTTAGGACTGGTGGTTGATTTTAACGTGGTGACAGCCCTGATGTGGCCCTTTGCGGTCGGCTGGGCTATAAGCAACATTATCTTATCTGGTAGTTAGGCAGAAATTATCTACCATGCAGATATGAATGCTTATCTCCCCCTATTTCTTCAATCTAAGACATAAGAGTAAGCTTTGTTTATAATTGAATATATATATATATATATATATATATATATATATATATATATATTATATATTATATATACATATATTATATATATATATAATATATATATATATTATATATATATATATATATTTATATATATATATATATATATATGTGTGTGTGTGTGTGTGTTGTGTGTGTGTGTGTGTGTGTTTGGTGTACTGTTATATTAAAAGGGAAGTTAAAATCAAGCTGCTAAAAACATCTACAAATTTGTTTCACGATGTGCGGTCGTCAGGATGTGGTGAGCTTTATTGGAAATCATTTGGGTATTTTAACCACATTGATCTTAAAAGCTCCTAAAAGTTGAGCACTGTGACCTAAAATATTCAAATGGAAAATCAATTTTAGACAGTCAACAAAAAAAAATACCATTTTCCAATCCCCAAACCCACCCAAAAAGACTAATAGAACAAACTGAAAAGTTCATAACAATTTTGAGATGGAAAGCATTTTTTTTTCCTGAACCCAAACGCAAAAAAAGAGGACAAAAACCCTACGATTTCAATCATGGCGATCACCCCCCAGCCATAGATGAAATGAAACCCTTTGAAGATCAAATGAAAGAATAATAACCAATATTGAATTAAAAAATCTAAAACGGTTTCCAAAAAAACACTAAATAAACAAATAAAACAAAATAAAAAAATGACAAAAAAATATTTGGAAGGCTGATAAAACTAGCAATTATTACAAATTGAACCCAAAAAATACTCTCAACTCCTAGACAAAAACATCCAGAAAAAAAATACAAAAAAGCCGACAAAAAATACATGACAGTTATCGCACTAAAAAAAAGAACTTGCAGAGCGCATAGACCTAAGTGACAGGATAGAAGCGACAGCAACAAAGAAGCTTTCATAACACTCAAAGACCCCAAGCTAATTTTCATAACAATCCAACATGTAGACTATAAAACCCATCCAAATCTGAATTAGGCAAAATAAGCAAGAAAATTCTGGAAAAAATAATAAAGAACGTAAAATCAAAATCTGAATACAAAAATCTGGAAAAACACATACGAGTTATCCCAAAGGTTCAAAAAAACTCATAAACAAAAGTAATACAGTATTCATTACATTTGGGCATAGTAGACTTTTACCCATCTATAGTGAGGAAAATACTCACCAAAGCCCTGTGGTTTACATAGTATAATGTATTTCTCTGTAAGGCATAAATTACATTTTTTTGGAAATGTTGTATGGTGCTGCTCTTTTTAAGATTTTCCAAGATATGCTGTAGTCTATGTTTTTATCTTTAAGTTTCCCAAAAGTATTTACTCAAAATTTGTTTGGGTTTTTTTATCTTTCTTTGTTGAATGATTGTTTATGGTTTGCATATCTAGTTTTAAATTGGTTTTCAGTGATACCTACATATGTTTTTTTTTGCGTTCTTGATGTTACAGTGGCTTGGTACACAATGTTGTTGTAAAGGCATTTGTTGCTTAGGGGGGGCATGTTCTTTTTTGGTACAGTTACAAGATTTCCTTTCGTTTCCCTCCTTTTCTCTGTGCTGCTTTCATTTTGTTTGCTGAATCGTTTGGGATTTCTAAGATTCGGATACATGAATTTGATAAATTTTATGTTGGTTTGTTGAATATCTTAAATAATTTATGGTCTTTGGGGAAAGATGATGTCAAGATTTTACAGAATTCTTTCCCTACATTTGTTTTAACTCTTGCATTTATATGGGGAATTTTGACCATATGATATTCCTTTTCTGTTTTTCTGCATCTTTTTGTATCATTGTCTGGATCGTATCGTAGTTTGTAATTGTTGCCACTTTTATGTAACGCCTCTTGGTATTCAGCTGTAGCATGTTGGAATACGGTTTCGTTACATGACAAATTGGATAGTCTTTTATTTATGCTTTTGGGTATTTTTTTCAGTATGGAGGGTGGGTTTAAATTTCTTTTGATGTTTACATAAACAGGCGTATCATTGGGTTTTTTGTATGGTTTATATGTGTGTTGGTTGAAGTCTAACGTTATGTCTAAATAGTTCACTATCTTTTTGTTTGTTCTATTGTGATTTTTAGTTTTGGTTGTGGAAAAAATTTTACACAATTCTTTTTTCTTATTTTCAATATTCCTAGGGTTGTCATTTAGAGCGGCATGGCCGTCATCCCTGCACAGTCCAGTTTGTTTTCCAAGGTTTTTTTTTTTTTTTAATATTGGATAACATGAATAGTCCGACAAGTTCGCAAGTTTCGGCACCATCATATGATCCCATTGTGACATCGAAAGTTGAATTCCTGCTTCGTTCTTAATCCAGGTTTTATTTTTACTATGCAGTAAAGTTTTCTTTGTGTGGAAAATGATTTCCATTTCTGACCCTGATAATTCTGTTTTACTTGTTGGCAAATTTTATAGCTTTAGTTAGTAGCTTTTCATCTATAGATGGGTAGAAATCTACCATGTCAAATGTTATAAAACTGTATTTCTTGATTATTGGGTTTTTTTAACCATTGTATTACTTCATATGTGTTTTTCCCGAGGTGAGTTCAGTGTTCTCTTTTATGTTTTTTTAATGGTTTTCTCTAAGTTTTTTTTACTAATTTTCCCTAGTTCAGATTTGGAAGGGTTTATCAATCTCATGTTGGGTTGTTCTAGGAATTGGGTTTGTGGGGCTTTAAGTGTAATAAAGGCTTCTCTAGCTGCTGTGGTCTCTACTCTGTCACTTAGGTCCATTTGGTGTACAGTTCCTTTTCTTTCTTTCTGATGTGATCGTATGTAGCCTTGTCAGCCTTTCTGTAATTTGTTTGGAATTTTTGTCAAGGAGTTTTGAGTATTCTTCACGTTCTATTTTGTAAAAGTTATTGGAAATTAAAGATAAAAACATAGACTACAGCATATCTTGGAAAATCTTAAAAAAAGCAGCACCATACAACAACATTTTAAAAAAATGTAATTTATGCCTTACAGAAAATACATTATATTATGTAAACCCAGTTGGTCACTCTAAATGTTAGAACAGAAATGGTTAACAATTGCAGACACAGATGGAAGTTCTATCAGCGAATAAAACCAAAAACCTGAGAAACACATGTAGCACGGGAAAAAAAAACAACAGCAAGCCATATATATATATATATATATATTATAATATATATACTATATAATATATTATATATAATAATATATATAAAATATAAATATAATTATTTTATATTATATATTTATATATATATATATATATATATCAATGTGGTTAAAATTTCCCAAAATGATTTCCAGAGCGCTCAACCCCTTGGGGAGCAACATTTGTTAAAATAAGGTATTAAAAGGAATCTACAAATTTGTTTTTGAACGCCTTGCGCTGTCATCAGGATGGCTTTTGGTTTGGCCCACCGCCCATTTTTATATAGCGTGTGGGCTCACGTTTGCGGTTTGTTTGCACGTGCGGGTTGGCTGCACGTGTTTTTTGGGGCTTTCAGGTTTTTGTTTTGAGGCGTGTTCACTAACAACGATTTCCTTATGCCCGCAGTTGTTTTATTTCGTTTTGTGTTTAAGTTGCTAAGTGTGGTTTGCATAGTATCAACCATTTTTCAGTTAAACATAGGTTGCACCTTTTTGAAACATTGCTGGATGATGATGCTCTCTTTTTGATTTTCCAGGATATATTGTAGCTTGTTTTTGCGTCTTTAAGTTTCCAAATATATTTGCTCAGTTCTGTTTGGTTTTTATATTTTTCTTTATTAAATGACTGTTTGTGGTTTGCATATCTGGTTTTGAAGTGGTTTTCACTGATCCCTATGTATGTTTCTTTTTCATTTTTGATGTCACAGTAGCCTGGTATACAATGTTGCTGTGAAGACATTTATTGTCTAGTGGGCACTGCTCTTTTCTGGTGCAATTGCAAGATTTCCTTTCTTCACCCTTCTTTGCTGTGTTGATTTTCATTTTGTTGGATGCGTCAATTAGGTTTTTGAGGTTGGGCATACATGAGTACGATAGTTTGACAGCGTTTTTGTTGAATATTTTGGACAGTTTGTGTTCTTTTGGAAATGAAGTAGTTAGGATTTTGAAGAATTCTTTCCCTATGTTTATTTTGAGTTTCCCGTCGTATGGGGGGTTGTACCATATGATTTTTCTTTTCCTATTTTTCTTGCTTTTATTTGTGTTGTTGTCTGGGTTGTATTGTAATTTGTAATTGTATCCACTTTTTTGTAGTGCCTCTTGGTATTCTACTGCTGCATTGTTGAACACTCTCTCACTGCATGACAGGTTTGACAGTCTCTTGTTTATGCCATGGTGAATGGTCTTTAATACAGATGGTGGATGGTTACTTTTGGTGTGTACATAAAGGGGTGTATCGTTGGGTTTCTTGTATGGTTTATATATGTGGTTGTTGAGATCCAGTGTTATGTCTAAGTAGTTCACTACCTTTTTGTTTGCTTCAATGGTAATCTTTAAGTTGTGGTTTTGGAAGATTTTGCATAGTTCTTTCTTCTTGTTTTCGATGGTTCTTGGGTTGTTAGTTAGTGCAGCAAGTCCATCGTCTCTGTATAGTCCGACTTGTTTTCCGAGTTTTTTCTTGATGTTGGACAGCATGAATAGTCCGACCAGTTCACATGTTTCTGCACCATCATATGATCCATGGTTACGTCGAATGTTGAGTTTCTGTTGGTTGTCCTGATCCAGGAACATTCGACGTAACCAAGGAATCATATGAAATAAGAAAATAGATTACAACATATCATGGAAAGTTATAAAAAGAGCAACACCATACAACAACATTTCTAAAAAATGCAACTTATGTACTACAGAAAAGTGGCTGATATTATGTAAACCCCACCTAGCATCCCTGAACTCTAAAGTAGAAATGATAAACAATTGCAGGCATAAATGGAAATCTTTGTCAATGCACCATTCCGTGGCACGTCCCCCTGAACGCCCCCCAAAAAGAAAAACCGGCAGGCCACGTGCTACACGCACAGAACTCACACGCCCACACACCACGGTTATATAACACCGGTGGCGTGCCCAAATTGTATTTTATACCCTGAGGAGAGCGCTTTTAGCTTGAAACAAGCTTGTAGGTTTTAACCTCTTCATTTTAAAATCCTATCTTAAACTGGTATGTCGCTCCCTACATGGTTGAGCACTTTTTACGTCCTGAGTGGCTTTTTAACTCTGATTTTATATATATATATATATATATATATATATATATATATATATATATATATATATATATATATATATATATATAATATATATATATATATATATATTATATATTATGTGTGTGTGTGTGTGTGTGTGTGTGTGTGTGTGTGTGTGTGTGTGTGTGTGTGTGTGTGTGTGTTTCTGTTGGCAGCTTATTCATTTCTTGAACGCACTATTAATTACTAGTTAGTGCTGCACGTGATATAGACTGGACTGAAAATGGACAAGATAGTTGAATGTTGGTTTCAATATTTTTGCACTAAGTGGTCACTTTGAACATTAGCAGTTGCGCGCGTGCGCACACACACACACACACACACACACACACACACACACACACACACACACACACACACACACACACACACACACACACACACACACACATGCGCTTACCGCTCTGTATATGTATCAAAACAGATTAGGAACCGTACTTCTGATTTCCTTTTAGCATATACCCGTGTTCATAACAAATGGGTGAAACTAGCAGACATCACTTTTATAGGGCATGTTGAACACCAACGTTATAATTCTATTACATGTGTTGCAGTTACGAACATACACTGATGTGGACTGACAAAACAGTTGCCTATTTTGTGCACTATATTAAACAATCCTTTTTCAACGGGGTTTGTGTGGTGACTTACACGCTAAAGATACTGGTGTTAATCCTAATGTGTATATCTTTCCCAACACCATTGAATTGAATCATTGCAACAATGGGAGTAGTTATAAACCCAATGCCTACCTGTGTGAATACAACATTCAGCAATCCTCTAAGCAATTTTTTCCACCTGCAGTCATGGTCACTTTGGCCCATTTAAAGAGACAGGAAGCGAGAGAAGGCTTTACCGTCTGTCCTTCTAACCACACTGTGTACACTTTCCTCGCTTGTGATTCCACCAGCTACTGCTGGACCAAGACCCCACTCTTTTGGCCACACCCCTGAGGCCTGGGACATCCCGCCGTTCCTCACATGTCCGGTGGAACGTGATGTCACTTCCTCCTTCCTACGGTTGTCAGAGAGGAAGTCAGCGAGTTCCTCACAGCCTGGTGTGTGACCATCGTCAGGACTGTGTGGACAACAGTGATGAAGACTTCTGTGTCCACCAGCCCTGCCCTCTACAGACTCTACGATGCAGCAGGAGTAGAAAGGTTTCAGTTTCAGTTTCATCAAGGAGGCGTTACTGCGTGTGAACTAGTCCTCGCCACATCACATCCACTAAGTTTTGAGACGCCACTGCGCATAATTTAAAGCTGATGGGCAAATGAATGAATGACTAAGATGAGAGAATTTAAGACGAGGGTCACGTGGCTACGACTTAGCAGATGTCTGACCTACGCATTAGCCCAACGCGCTGGTCAGACCTTGATTACCTACCTAACATTGGTTGTGCCATTTTTATCATTGTGTGTGTGTGTGTGTGTGTGTGTGTGTGTGTGTGTGTGTGTGTGTGTGTGTGTGTGTGTGTGTGTGTGTGTGTGTAGTGTGTGTATGCATGTGTAAGTAAGAGCGTGCGGGCATGGGCCAGTGTGTGTGTGTGTGTGTGTGTGTGTGTGTGTTGTGTGTGTGTGTGTGTGTGTGTGTGTGGTGTGTGTGTGTGTGTGTGTGTGTGTGCGAGCGCATGTGTGTACGCATAATGATGTGCGTGATTTCATGTTAAGATTTGATTGAATACTTACGGGGCCAATTCAGTTACAATTTTTCGCATGAACATTCCTTTATTCATACGAAACATGGCCTTTAAAGGTAGAGCTCTGACTTGAATACAATCCGATTCTGTAAGGCTTGAGAATTACATGAGAATCGCTACAAGGGCACGTTTATTGATACCGGTAAAAGGTTTAATTCACTTTGTACTGGCCGAGTCAATATGTCTTGAAGAGTAACTGATTAAAGAGAGTATAGGCATTCAGGAATGATTTTACAACATGAAACTTCAAAAGTGCTTAATTCTGCATATATTATTATTTGTCTGGATACTGTTTTGCATAATATTTCGATGCGCGCTGTCTATAAAGACTGATTTATCATCATGCTTAGATCACAGTGATTATCAACTTCGTCAATTCTTGTAATGCTGGAAAAAAATAGAAGAGAACTAATCTTTTTTTTTAAATTTGCCTTCTTTGTTATGAGCATTACGTAAGTCTTACTGGGGTTTAGTGGCATATGATTCAAGCTGCACCCAGTCACTTAATATGATAAGAGATTTTTATAATGATGCATAGAGAAGATTTTGGTCAACGCCGCTTCTATTAATCACAGAAAAGTGCACAAGATTTTTCAACAGGACGAGGGACATCGTTTACATCGACGGAAAATATTAGATAACCTTAAACTGACCCCTGCTGTACTTCATATCTGACTGGTAAAATATTTGATTTAGATGAATGAAGAATACAAGCTGTCGTCGACTTCCATGGAATGATAAAATTAGTTGGAGGCATTATCTGTTACACCATACAATGATATTTTTTTTTACATAATAACTTGTGGTCTATAACATCAAAGGCGTTAGCAAAATCAACAAACAATACTCCAAGAGAATGTAAATATCTTCGTTCAAGACCACCCACCTTATTCTGCACGAAAACCCCCCTTTTCACATCCAAATCACGTCCATCACATGTCAGTTTTGGTCAAATTTAACACCTGTTTTACAAAAAAATTAACACCTCAAAACCATCAAATATTGACACAATCAGCACATTAAAACGGGGGCTTACGTGCTAGATAAGATATGGTGATCGTGAACAAACATATTTACATTCTCTCCAATGACATAAAAATTTAATGGTTTAAAAAAAGGGTTTAGCAAAAAATAAATACTATTTTTTTTGTTAACTCACCGTGTTTGGTGGGACAACTTGCAGCTCTTCACGAACAAAGGATCTTTTAGGGGCAGGCTTTTTAGACGAGAGAGTTTCTCTTAAATAATATACAGGGGGGTCTGTTTTCATGATTCTTTCAACTTCATATACATCTACGCTCCATATGGGATCTGTGGCTCTAATTCTAACATCGCCTTCTGCCTCTCCCGGAGCATACAAGTATCTTACTTTTAGCCCAAACGGCAAGAGTTTTTGAGTCCCTCGAACATCTTCAGTAATGCTAATTTTTTTTAATTTGATTGCGTTTACTGGCTTCAACCCTGTTGCTTTAAATTCTTCATTGTTCATGGCACGTAAGACTGATGGCAACCTCCTAACCCATTCTGTGTTACGCGTTCTGTCCATAATTTCTCTGTGATACTGATAGGTAAACAGGCGCTCAGCTAGATTCTTATTAAAGTTTTTCTACTAGGGCCTGCGATCGATGGTTGCCTGGGATCCCTCTCTTAACTGTAACATGATGTTTTAAAAACAGTTGGTTTACAGAGCCTTTAAACTCTTTTCCATCATCAACCTGGATCAACCTAGGATAATTTAATGGACCTCGCATGTATATTTGTTGTAAAGCCACAGCCACAGCAGTTGAGCTTTTATCCGTTAAAGGTTCAGCGTCTTTGTATCTTGAAGCCATGTCAACAACTGTTAGAGCATACTTAAACTTCTTTCTTCTAACTTTGTCATGTGGAAGATACAGCAAGTCCATCTGGTGGGTGTCATTTGGAACTGAATTAACAAATCTAGGCCTTATTATTCTTTTGGGGGCGGGCAGATATATTTGCCAAATTGCCTGTTTTGAAAGCCAGTCTTTCGCATCTGATTCAGACACTCTAGCGGCTTTACTCAGTTTTTCAATAGCAGTCTTTCCTTTCCAATAACCTTTAGGAGAATAATATATTTTGTACTTGTCCATAAGAAGGACTGTATTTTAATTGTATTTTAATTATTTTTAGATTGTTTGTGCAAGAATATAGATTGCTCCCATAGCCCCCACAATAAAACCAATTTCTGCTATTTTCTGTTCCTCTGATGGTTCATAAAAGTCAGACAGTTCTGGCGGTGGTGATGTTAAAAACTTCTTTCCTGTCGCTAAGTAATACTCATTCATTGCCTCATCAACGTCCGTAAATGTGTGCTCTGCATGGCCCTGTTCTCTTAACTTTTTATTAATAAAGTCTAAGTGAGCAATTCGTCTTTCTCGTAAGCGTCTCTTGCCTTAGCTAAATCTTCTATTGCCTTGTTATGGCGTTCTCTTTCTTCATCGGACCGCAATTTACTAAACATATAATTGCTTCCAGAGAAGGCTAAAGCATTAACAATAGCTCCTCCTACCATCATAACTACTCCCGCCATCTTTTTATAAATCAATATTTTCTAGATTAATCTTTCTATGAACCAACATTTTCTGGGATAATTCCCCGTGCAACAAGAAAGTCTTTTGATGCAATCCTGCAGTAATTACAACTATAACCTTAACAACATCCTCAATGTCTAACCTTCCTAGGTCAGCTGGCTTCATTCTAAAACATGTTTTTTGCTAACACACTATAGCCTATACTAAGGCCGCTAATTACAGCAGAGTGGTAAATCGTATTGATAATCTTTTTTTCACTCATCTTTTTTAATAACTAAAAAAATAATTAAAATAATCATAATACGAAAGGCTGTCTATGTGCTTTTTAATCAAATAATCTTTTGTTGTTAAAGCTAAAAATAAGGTTGCAACTAGTTTTGGCGAATCTTCTATCTTTCCATGTTGGGCGGTTTTATCCCTAACAAACATTTTGCAAGGGTTGAATAAACTATAACACCAACGATAGGCACTGCATAATTAACCAGCGTTAAACTCATGGTTTTAAAAGTATTATATTATTTTTTTATTGTTTTAAAAATGGATTGTGACGAACTATTAAAGTGTGAGGAGCAAGCAGACTACTCCGCAGACCACTGCCATAAAGAAAGATTATACTCTTTAGCTGCGTGTGGGAAAACTAGACAGTATTTAGGCATTGAACTAAGTATTGAACAGATTCAGCAACTGTCCACATCAGACGTTGAGAAGTACTATGCTAGGTACGAAGCACAGCTGGGGTCAAAAATGGTTAGATCGGTAGGTCAGACATGATTAGTTTATATGCAAGTTAGTAAGTAAGGTGGCGCCAGTTGATTCAGAAGAAGATTTAAAATATGACTTATCACAAGATCCAGTTTTAAACAAGTCCCTAGAAACTCTTGCATGTGACATGTATTACAGATTTGGGACGATGTTATGCCCATTCATCATGGGGTTAATTACTTTTAATCATATTAATTTTGATCCTATTAAATTTAATCGCAATAAAAAAAATGAGCGATCAGGAGAAGAAGACGCTACAGGACAGTCCGCAGGACCCTCCGCAGGAGCAAGTGAATGTGCCACAGGAGCAGAATATGCCACAAGTGAATGTGCCACAAGTGAGTAATGTTACTAAGGCTAAAAATCCTGGGCGTGTTGAGGCTGGGCATAAACTGCTGAATGGAACAGACTAAGAAAATCAAACAATCAGCAAAACAAAAATTGTTAGATAGTAATACAGCATCGCCAGCACCAACAACAACACAATTAACAACAACACAATCACAAACAAACAATAAGATGTATTATTATGTATTGGGAGCTGTTGTTGTTGGTGGGGGAGTTTAAGCATACAAATGTCTAACGCCATACTTAGCAGCAAAGTTACAAACCCCCACAAAGCCAGTAAAAGAAGAAGAACCAACTTCTGCAAAAAAAGTGCAACCTCTTGCAGTAGACCCATTTTCTTTGTAATAGTTTTAAGAACTAGATAAAGTACAAGTTAAGAACTAGATAAAGTACAAGTTAAGTTAGTTAAGAAAGTACTTTTTAAGTTAAGTGCAAGTAAATTACAAGTAAAGTACAAAAAATAAGTTCTTTTTTTAAGTACTAGTTAGGTTCTTAAATAAGTACTAGTTAGGTTCTTAAATAAGTACTAGTTAGGTTCTTAAATAAGTACTAGTTAGGTTCTTAAGTAAGTACTAGTTAGGTTCCTAAGTTAAGTACTAGTTATGTTCTTAAGTTAAGTACAAGCTAAGTCAGTCAAGTTAATCTTTAAAGTTCTCCAGTGCCCTACAGCATATGAGAACTCAGGATTGACGTAAGTTCTCTTGTTATTGTTAGAGACTAGCGACTTCTTGTTAACAGCAGTTGTGTTTACTTGATGGAGAGTAGAGCGCAGATTAACATTTGTGTGATGAAATACTTTGTTTTCAAAGAGAGCTTGCTTGTAGTTATCGTGAGTATATTTTTTTTTTGACAACTTCTTTACTTATGCCCTTAGCCTTCTTTATTACAGAAGTCTGGCTGGCAACGCTATACATCTTTGACCGCAAGCCAACATATTCTTGATAACTGTCCCATTAAGTTCATCCTTCATCTTTCCAATCACTTTCTTGTTCACAGTTGAATGTAGAGGGCTGTCTTTAGGATAGTCACATGTGTCGTACCACCCATCAGCTCCTTTAGCTACTTCAGTTTCTAAATTCTTATAGAAGTCTTCTGTGGGGACGTCTAGAATAAAAGAGTCAGTGTCTGTGTAAAGTACTCTTGCTTCTGGGTACAGCGGTTTAAAGTAGTCATACAGAAATTCTAACATTAATAACTTTGACAACTCTAATACAGTAAAGCCGATAAACACTGGCTTGTCCAACTTAACATCCTTTTTCTTCATCATAATGCCAACCAGGCTGTCGTTAAATCTTCTAAAGTCTTGATAGTTGGGTTTAGAGGCAACTTAATTGCTTGGTTTTTCTTTTGTAACTAATTTAACATCTTTACGGTTGTGTACGTTCTCCATGGTTTTGCCAAAATAGCTGTTGTTCATAAGTTAAAGAAGTCTTTTTCTGAAGCATCAGTGGCTTGGGTTCTAAGATCAGTATTCTTCTTGATGTATGGCCTCATAAAGGGCTCTTGATCAAAAGCAATGATTCTATGAACAGCTGTCAGTTTCAGTCCGTGTCTTAAGTAAAACTGTAGGAGCCTGTAATGACAAACATACTTAGTTTTATGTGAGATTGGGAACAAGTTTAGGCGGTTCGATGGGGCTCATCTTTAATCTTTCTGCGGCTAGGGGGTAATCGTTGTGGAGATCATGTAATTCTTTAGGATATTCTAAGTCTACTTCCAAGATTAGTCCTGCTGGATTATCGGGCGTAAGCTGTGACAACATGCCTAACACGGTGTTAACATCGTGAGGTCCTTTTATCATTGTAAAGTTTTTCATGGAAGTGGTTGACTCATGGCCCATCCATACAGATTGTTGGCGTCTAAGTACATTAGATAGTTGGATGGTTTAGTGGGATCATAGTCGTCTAAATATTTGTTGTTGGCTTTGCAGTAAGGATGTGAGGCCATGCTAATACCACCCCTCAGCCCGTCTTCAATCATCTGGAGTGGGGTAGATCAGAAATTAAGTCAATCTGAATGTTTGTAGACTTCAAGAAAGCGTCCCAAGAAAGGCCAGGCGCAGAGATGTAATGTGATGAGTCTAGACAGTAATGTTTCATGCATGTAGATCTGTAATTCTGAAAGACGTCTGCCAATAAACACACGTCAGCCAATAAATATTGATCATGATAGTCGCCCATCGTTTCACAGTGTAATTCTACCAGGCTTTCTGTGCGTATTCATAGTCAGAGTCAGTTATGTCTTTGCTCTAAGACTAGAAAAGAAAGCGCCTTTAGGAGGAAGCGAGTCTTCATCAAACCTATCCCACGAGTTCATGTATTCATAAGGATAAACGCCTTTGCGTACTAAAGAGGGATCAAAGTATTGTTTAGTGATTGGAAAGTCTTGTAGAGATCCTGCTAACTTATCTAAACTAGCCATCAGATGTTGGGCAGAGTCATAAAAGGATAAAGAGTCAAGAGTAAAAGTCATGTACTTTTCTGAAGACTGTGCAATGCAGGTAACCCTCTTATATTCAGAAGTCACTGCTTGCATGATAAAATGAGAATCGTAGCCTCGTAAGTTATGAAAGAAGATAGGTAGTTTCCATGTCTTAGGGTCAACCTTAAGCTGAAGATTACAATTGTTGTGCGCAGCCCCTCTAAACTTTCCAGTAATGTGATCGTGGTCTCGTACTGCGTTGCCTAATAATTCTTTATTGCAAATCCAACAGTGCATAGATGAGTCATAGCGCTCTTGGTCTTCGGGAGTCATATTAATGTCTGAAAGGTTCAGTTCATTAGATAATTGATTGCGAAGTTGTTTCATCTGCTCTAAGAATCTACTAGCTGCGTTGGGCCTCTGTAAATCTCAGGTGTTGTGTGTTGACCGTCTGACCTAACAACAATAAACGCATAAGAACAGATCTGATGGTGGCTAGAGAACAGTAATATGCCGATTCTAGGCCACTTTCGCCCTCAACCAGTTTTCGGGCGAAAGTGACCTAGAATCAGCATATTACTGTTCTCTGACAAGTAAGACTTCAATAACCAAAAAATAACGATTATCTACAAACAAACATACTGTGCAGGGTTATCCGTTTTTAATACTAATTAAAACAAGTAAGACTTCAATAACCAAAAAATAACGATTATCTACAAACAAACATACTGTGCAGGGTTATCCGTTTTTAATACTAATTTACTAAAGTTTTCAGAGAGTAGCGTAGGGGAAAGTAGCCGGGACTGAACACGCCCCATAGAGTAACGTAGGGAAAAGCAGCCGCGGCTGAAAGCGCCCCAGATACAAAGGGTGGTGCACTAGGCTATCCGATTACTTACCGATTAACGGTGTGTTAATTACAGCATGGGGAGCAGAGAGTCCGGGCGGAAGAGAGAGGGAGAGAGAGAGAGAATCACCAGCAACCCTGACAAAGCCCGTTAAGGTTAAGTTGCCCTCAGAACAGACAGACAGAGAAGAGAGAGACAGAGAGAGGCAGACACCACACACACACACACACACACACACACACACACACACACACACACGTACACACACACACTCTTTCTCTTTCTTTCTCTCTCAATTAAATGACATAAAATCCGCACACTTCTTCTGACTAATTTCTACCTACAAACTTTGTACACAGACAGGCAGACACGGGGCTGAAACCTGATCACTTAATTTACGGCTCGCGGCCTTCGTTTACACAGCGCAGGCTAGGCGCTCTGGTTGAAAAACTCCCCTCGGCTGGGTTGCACCACTTTGGGCACAGAAAATTTTGTTTGGGAAAAATTTAGATTGCTCGTGCCCCCCGGGGCTGTCGCTTGACAAACCGGGTTCTTCTTTGTTGTTTGAGCTACCGCCCCAAGAAGGTTTGTTTTTTTGACTGCGCTTGGTGTGACCACGGTGTTTTAATTGTGTTTTTTAAAAATGGCTAAACCCGTTACTAAAAAAAAAGGTTTTTGCTATTCGAGACCATAAAGTTTTATTTTAAAACTGCATTTTTGAGTTTTTTGTTAAAAAGAATTAGGCGGGGATGTTGTGAAACCGGAGAGATTTTTTTTCTAGAAAACAAAAAAAGGTGAAAAAATGCTTTGGAAATAAAGGGGACTTTTTTAAAAGGTTTTTTGGTTCAAGGAAAGGGAAAAAAAAGAGGTAGCCAGTTTTAATACGTGTTTGACTTTGATGGTTGGTTCCTTATCTAATAAATGGGGGCTGCATTGTTGAAATTTGGGCCGAAGAAAAAAAACATCACGCGTTGATTTTTGGGGGGAGCGGGTTTTGGGACAGTAAGCCATGTTTAAAAAAAGGGCGTTCATTTCTTAAGGCGGAGGAAAAACCGGTGATTGTATGCAAAAAAAACTAATATTTAAAACCCTTTTTTGCTGTTCCCCCCAAGTAAAAATGTTCCAGTTTGAAATTAGACTTGATTAAATTTGTAATACGTTTCCCAGTGTTTTTTGTGGAAAGTGATCTGTGTTTTTAAAGAGGGTTTTAAATTTTTTCTACTTTTTAATTCAAACCCATTTCATCTGCCCCCCAAGTGTGCCCTTATGAAAAACTAAAATGGCGATTTTCAAAGGTTCTGGCAAACAAATTTGTGGGGGTTAAAAGCCCTTAGAACATCTACCAGAAGGGAGGGGGTAGTGTGTGGCTACCCCAAAAATTTTCCCTAAAAAATGCTTTAAATTTTAAAAATGCCGGATGTACTAAAATGGCGATTAGGCTGCCATAAAAGCTTGGCTCCAGCAATTACTGCTGAAAAACTTGCTAAAGCCATTTGCAAGCCCGGTTGAGAAAAAGGGGGCCCAAAAAAAAACTGGGTTCAAGCGATCAGAGAAAAAACGTCCCCCTAGGGGCCCAAGGTCACAGTGGGCAAGCGTTTTCAGCGCTCCCCCCTAGAGCGGCCAAGGTCACAGTAGAAAGCCGTTTCTAGCGCTCCCCCCCTGGAGGGGCCCAAGGTTGCAGTGAAAAAGCCGTTGGGCCGTTTTCCAGCGCTCCCCCCTAGAGCGGCCAAGGTTCCCGTGACGACCCGTTTGAGAGTTTTAGCGTTTCTCCCCTAGGGGGTTTTTAAAGGCTATCGGCAGTGAAAACAGACTTTTTTTGCTGCTTTGTCGCTTTGCTGTTACGTTCACCTCCCTTCAACGTCCTGTTCTACCCCTGTTAAAAAATTTTAGGCTGCCTTTTTGTCTTTATACAATTTTTCCTTTTTTTTATTAAAACGGGTTTTTGGGTTAAAAATTGCACTTGGTGGGGGCTTTAAAAACTTGCAACAAAAGGGGCCAATGCATCACAAAAACGCAAGCACTGTCTTGCACCAAGTGGTGTTAAACATGACAAATAATAAAGCTCTGTGTACCCCACACACATCCCCCCCCCAAGTTACCCCAAGTTTTTAAATTTAAAATTTTTTAAATTAAGTCACCCCAATTTCTTAAATTTAAGTTTTTAATTAAGTTCCTTAAAGTTCTTAAAAATTTTCTTGTTTAAGTTCTTGTTTAAGTTCCCTTTCAAGTCAAAACTAAGTCACCCTCTAAGTAAAACCAAAATTTTTTAAAAAAAGTTATCTTTAATTTTTAAAAATAAAATCTATTTTTTTTATTTAAAATAGTTAATGTCTAATATAGTAACAGGGCCTAAAAAACGCGTTGCTGAGAATATCTTGCTCAGCTTTCTCTGCGCAAGATCGGTCAGCATGGGTTTTTAAATTGAAGTTTTACACCCAAAAACCCAACCGCATTTTTACAATTCTGGTTTTAGGGGAAAAGTCTTTTTAGACTCCATGTCTTTTTTATTTTTACTTCATCATTTTAAATACGCCCCTGATCTATTTTTATTAAAAAAAAATTTTTAAAAAATTATTGGGATTATAAAAGGATCAAAATGATTTTTGTTGTTGGCGGTTTTGGCGTGCAGTTGTTTTTTTTGTTTTAGTGGTTCCGGTTGTTTTTTAAATTTTTTTTTTTTTGTTTCCATTGTGTTTTATTTTATAACCGGGAATAACTGCCCCCAAAAAGCAGCAATGGCCCCCAAAAAAGGGGGAACAGGTTTTTTTTGTTTAATATTTTCCCGAAGACTTTGGGCTGGGAGGTTTGTTCAATGGAGCCCCCCCCCCTTTTTTAGCGGGATTGAATCAAAATTGTTTGGCGTGGCGGTGTTTGTTTTCATGATGGTTATATTCCGGGAACTTAATTTTTTTTTCTGTTCCACTCTGCTAATTTTTTTTTCCCGCTTTAAAAACGCCCCGGATGAGGGGGTTTTCATGGCCCCCCCCTTGGGTTTAGTGTTTTTGGGTTCTGCTGATTTTTGGGTTTGGGAAATTTCCCCCCCTGATTCAAATTTTTTTCCTGATTCTGGGTTTTGATGATTTTCCAGTCGTTCATTTTGAAGGGAAAAAAAATCTATAGATTTAAAAAAATTTTTAATTCCCCTTGGATTAATGGCGGGTAAAAAATGTTCCCAAAACTGTCGTAAAAGATCACAAACCTAAGAGACTCTTTTGACTTTTGTTTTAAAAATGGATCTTGCGGGTTTAAAAACCCTAGTAAGATTCCCTTTTTCAGAAACAATTTGGGGGCAAAACCCACTGGCTAGTTAGTGTACAAAATAAGAACCGTTTTTCCCCCACCCCTTTTTACCTTTTAGACCCCCCGTGCGCTTTATACCTGTTATGATACTTTAAAAATTTCTTGTGGCGGCATTGTTGAATCTGTTCTATGCGAATTTAGTTCCCCAGGAACTGTTTTGTTTTTCCCCCATGCTGCCCCAAAAAATACAGGGCCTTTTCCTTTTTTGGGGATAAAAAGCTTGGGTCATCAAATTGGCATTCATAAGGTTTAGGAAGGTTTAGGCTGCCTTGTAGCTGTAGTAGATCACGCTGTTCATGTTTTTTATTAATTTAAATTTTTTTATTTTTCTAAAAATGAGCACCCAAAAAACCCGTTACCAATTGTATACCAAATTTTGCTGTTATTTGGGGGTCTAAGTGTAGGATACTCAATGCTTTGGGAAAAAAACTTGTTTAAAAAATTAAACCCCGCAGAAATTGGGCAAAAATAGACTTTTAGGATTCGCAAAAGCTAATTGCTATCATTGCGTTTCGTTTTCTACGAAAAATTTTCTAGTTTAAGCAAGGAATAATTCCAGACAGTATAATATGGGAATTAAAAAAAAATTTTTTAAAAAAGGGTTCACCGTTTAAAGTGATGGTGGGGCTGTGGTGAATGCGCTTGCTTTTAGCGGAAGTAGTTTTGCATTTAGTTAAAATGCGGGATGACGGTGAGGAAAAAGAATAAACAAAAGCTATGGAGCAACTAGCAGCGCACAAGAGGCCCCTTGGGAAAAACAGAGACTTTAGAAATTAGATTTTATTAATGACACACTGAAACAAAAAAAGGGGCTTGCAGCTTACACATTTAAAGATGTTTAAAGCAATAAAAAAATTTTTATCTTGTACAGGCCAAAACCCCAAACGAAAAAATTGCCCCCACCAAAAAATTTAGTGACTTTTTCCCCCATCAGAAAAAACAAAAAATGCCCAAAAAATCGGGTTTTTTGTGTTTTGTTGGCCCTTGTGTATTTTTTTTGCACATAAAAATTGGCTAAAAAAAAAAATGAACAAAATCTATTATTTGCCAAAAGGGATATTGGAAGGGAATAACGCAAATTAAAAAACTAAAACCCAAACGGGGGGAGTCCCGTGAAAAAACAGCAAAAGAAGGGTTTTCTAAACCCAAACCCATTTGGGAAATTTATTTAAACCCGCGCCCAAACGAATACAGAGAAACACTTTGTGAATACAATACCGAAAGACACCCATCAAATGGACCTTCTATATTTACCCTCTGATACGATTAGGCGAAAAAGATTTAAGTACGCACTTACAGTCATTGACGTAGCTTCAAGATACAAAGATGCGGAACCATTAACACAAAAGAGTGCTTCTGCTGTTGCTGTTGCTATACAACTGATATACCAACGAGGTCCTTTAACTTATCCTCGCATGATTCAAGTTGATGATGGAAAAGAATTTAAAGGGCAAGTGAATCAGTTATTGTTTAAAACATAGAGTTACCATTAAAAGAGGCATTCCGGGAGTTCACAGATCACAGGCTTTAGTTGAAAACTTTAACAAACAGTCAGCCGAAAGACTTTTTTCCTACCAGTATCACAGAGAGCTTATTGACAATTCTCGCAACACAGAATGGGTTAGAAGACTGCCCTCAGTTTTGCGCGCAATGAATAATGAAGAATTTAAAGGACTAAAACCAGTACAAGCAATCAAAAAACAAACAATAAATGTTGTTGAAGGAGAGTTTTCATCCAGCAAACTATTGCCGTTTGGTTTAAAAGTAAGGTACCTTTATTTACCGGGGAAGCAGAAGGGGACACTCGCATCAGGGCAACAGATCCAGTTTGGAGTGTTGACCCGTACGAAATAAAAAGAATTGTAAAAATGAATCCGCCCGCGTATTATTTACGAGAAACTGACACAACAAAACAGCCAGCTCCTCAAAGATCTTTTGTGAAAGAAGAACTGCAGATAATTCCGCCAGACACAGTTCCGCTTTAATTAATTTACGGTTCTCCAGTGCCCAATTGCATATGATAACTCTGGATTAACAAACACCCGTTTTGTGTTTGTTCTATCTAATGACTTCTTTGTTACAACTGTTGTGTTGATCTCATGTAGATTAGATCGTAGTTTTACGTTGACATGATGAAAAGTCTTATTGCCAAACAATGCTTCTTTGTAGTTGTCATGTGATATGTTTGACTGCACAACACTGCGGGATATTCCTTTTGCTTTCTTAATGATTTTCTCCTGGCTTGAAATACTGTACATTTTTGACCTTAACCCACATACTCCTTGATCACCTTTCCAGATAATTCATCCTTCATCTTTCCTAAAACCTTCTTATTAACGGATGAATGCAAAGGCGAATCTTTAGGGTAATCAGATGTGTCGTACCACCCGCATGCCCTTTAGCTACTTCGGTTTCCATGTCTTTATAGATGTCTTCAGTAGGGATATCTATAACAAAACTATCTGTATCTGTGTAAAGTACTCTGGACTCTGGATACGAAGGTTTAAAGTAGTCATAAAGAAATTCTAACATCAAAAGCTTTGATAATTCTAAAACAGTAAAACCCAATAAATACAGGTTTGTCCAATTTGACTTTCTTTTTTTTCATCATTATGCCAAAAAGCTGATCATGGAATCTTCTAAAGTCCTGATAATTAGGTTTTGAAGTCAGCTTAATTGCTTCGTTCTCTTTGGTGACTAATCTGACATCTTTGCGCTTGTGCGGATTCTCCATAGTCTTTCCGAAACAGCTGTTGTTCATCAGCTTGAAAAAGTCTTTTTCTGAAGCATCTGTGGATTTAGTTCTGAGATCAGTGTTCTTCATGATGTATGGTTTCATGAACTGTTCTTGATCAAAAGCAATTATGCGATGAACTGCTGTCAACTTCAAACCATGCCTTAAATAAAATTGTAGAAGCCTGTAATGACAGACATAATTTTTTTTGCCTCGAAGATTAGGCACAAGTTTAGGCGGCTCTCTTGGATTCGTCTTTAGACTTTCTGCTGCTAATGGGTAGTCATTATGTAGGTCATGGAGTTCATGAGGATATTCTAGGTCAACTTCTAGAATGAAACCGCGCTGTTGATCGGGCGCCAAACTGCTCAACCACTTTAATGCCTTTTGAATATTTTTCGGATCGCCGCCTGCGTACATTTTAAAGTTACGTAATGGAAGCGATTGCGCCATTGCCCAACCATACAGATTGTTTGCATCTAAATACATGAGATAGTTAGACCTTTTACTTGGATCATAGTCGTCCAAGTATTTGTTGTTTGCTTTACAGTAATGATGCGACGCCATACTAATTCCCCACGCAATCCGTTTTCAATCATCTGAATCATTGGTAAATCTGACAATAAATCAATCTGTACTCCAGTAAACTTTAAGAAAGCGTCCCAGCTCATCCCGGGCGCAGAAATGTAATGCGCGGGATCCAGGCTATAATGTTTCATGCAGGTCTTTCTATAATTTTCAAAGACGTACGCCAACAAACATACATCTGCCATTAAATAGGAGTCATGATAGTTTCCCATCGTTTTACAATCTAACTTTTGCCAAGCATCTTGAGCATGCTGGTAATCGGAGTCGCTGATGTCCTTTCCTCTAAGACTAGAAAAGAACGCGCCTTTAGGCGGAAGTGTATCTTCGTCAAACATTTCCCAACTGTTCATGTATTCATAAGGGTAAACACCCTTTCTAACAAGAGTTGAGTCAAAATATTCTTCCGTTATTGGGCAGGACTTTAAGGACATAGCCAGTGCCTCTAATGAGCCCATCATGTGTTGCATAGAGTCGTAGAAAGACATGTTATTTAAAGTGAAACACATGTACTTTTCTGATGACTGTGCAATGCATGCTACCCTGAAGGCGCTGGTTACTGCTTGCATTATAAGGTGAGAGTCATAACCTCGCAAGTTGTGAAAGAATACAGGCAGCTTCCATGTCTTTGGATCAAACTTTAGTTGAAGATTGCATTTACTGTGCGCTGCACCTCTAAACTTCCCACTAATGTGATCATGGTCTCTTACTGTGGGGTTTACACTCTTGGGCGTTAGCTCTAAACCGCAAATCCAACAATGCGTGGCTGAGTCATACTGTTGTTGGTCTTCAGGCGCCATTATGATTTCAGATAAGTTTAGATTATTAGAACAGGCGTTACGCACTTGCTGCATGCGTTTTAAGAATGTTTCTGCAGCATCTGGTCCTCTATATAATTCTGGTTCTGAATAAACGCCATCCGACCTAACAATAATGAAGGCAAATGAACAAATCTGATGATTACTCATTAAGACTGTTTTTCGAAGTTTTTGTGGTGCTGGCCCTTCATAAGGAACAATAAGCGACTCGAAGTCTGCGTAAACTACGTATGGACTTGTTTGCAGCCGTTTCCAGTTCTTAAAACTAACTTTAGATCCGGGTGGGGGCGTAGTTAGTTCTGTCTTACAGTCTACAGAACTTTTACAATGTTTTATATGTTCAAGCGCGGCTTGAGCGGTTGGAATTCTTGTTAAACATTTTCTACAGAATTCTTGTTTATGTTCATGTTTTGAAGTATGCGCTAATAATCTGCTCATTGTGCGTATCAATGTGTAATGTGGCAGCCCTGCTGGCGAAAACATTAGGAGTAAGTCCACATGACTTTTGGCTGGTTCGCCTATTGTTGGACTGTTCTTGGACACTTTAATTGGCGCCAAATTTGTTTCCTCATCCCATGTGTATACATTAACAGTTATTGGGTTGTTTTGTTCTTCAAACTGATCAATTTGGTCTACACTAACAGGAAAGGATATTCCATTGAAGTTAAGATCTTTGGTGTATTGCCGATAGTTAGTCACTCTCTCTGCGTGTTCGCGGACATGATGCAGCCTTGCAAGAACACACCACATGAAACATTTGTTGTCTGAATTTTTTATGTTTAAAACTGCTCTCTTTGAAACCAACTCCCGAGGTAGCGGAATGTAAGCCTTGCCTACAATCGGTGCATACTTAGCCTGTTTTAATCTAATCTCTAAGACTTCGCCCTCTGACCAACCAGAGCCTCTCATTTTAGCTTCTTCAGCGGCAGCGTCAAACTGTGTAAGCAGTTCGTCTGCCCAACCGGGTGTTAAGTCATTAGAGGAAAGAATAGTCTGTTGTTTAGTCGAGACCCAGACTTCTAGATTTTCTTCATTTATTGTTACATAGTCGATTAAAACAGCTAACATTACTTTAACCGGTGGGTCTATTGTTAGTTTGCCTGGAACTTGAGAAATAGCATGAACAACACTTGCCTGTACGTTTGTTGGGTCAATGACTTCTAAATCAATATCATTCAGTGCTCTTGATAAACGCTCTCTCTCAAGCATTCCTTCAAACAATTCATCTGGGCCTTCATATATCTTAGCCATGCTGTCTTTCTTTTCTAAGCCAACATATTTATTTAAATTAAAAAAAATACAACGGCTTAATCAGAATCAATATCAACGGTCTTTTTGTGCTTGGACTCATAAACTAAAGTATAAACACCCTTCGATGTTGTTACTGTGAGCTGTTTAGAACAGAGTTTAATGTCTCGTTTACTTTTTTAAGCATTCCTTTTTATCTGCTCGGGGTCTGGCTGTTGAGAAAAACTTGTCCTCGCCTTTCTTTGAAGATCAAACTTTTGTCTTTTGTAGTCATCAAAATCGGCCTGTAAACGATTAAATTCTTCATCCGTGATGTTTGAGTCAACTAGCGCTTTATTTATTGTCAGTTTGAACGAGCTAAGTTTAGCTGTTATTAGTTGAACCATAGCTGTGTGCTTTTGGAGTTTAGTTTTTAATTTTTTGCTAGCAGCACCTACAGCTAATGAACACAGGCCGAGAGCTAAAGACAACCCGCCTAGAGGCAAAGCTGCGGGCGCACCTATGCCTGTTGCTAAGAGGCCTACACTTGTCCCCGCTGATAGAGCACTAACAGTTGATGCTCCAGTATTAACATATGTAACAGCATTAAAGGCAGCAGAATACCTTCGTTTGGTTTTGCTGTATTTTGAAAGGTCCTGCTCTAGTTTTTGTTGCATTTGTGTAATGTTTGTTAATCTAAAGGTTTTTATGTCAGGGGCTATCCCTTCTTTTGGCGACTCTGGCGCTGTAGGCACATTTGGATAAACCTGAACAGACATGCTTTTTATAAAATAAAAATAATTTAGTATTGTATATCTTTTAATCTGTTATTTTCAATATTCAGCTGCGCATCATATATTAAAAACAAATGTACATTAAGCGGTTTATCGGCTTCTTCTTCTTTATCAATTTGAATGTTTATTACGTCTCTCACAGTTCTCCCGCTTCCATGTAACTGATTATCCTCTGTTGACCTTAGGTCAATCCATAAACCGTATTTTGTTGTTAAATAATCATCAAGTCTTACATTGTGAAGATGTAAATCTTTAGACACAAGGTCAACTGTTGGATTTCTAACACTCCCGCCTCCAAACAGTTTTCTTATTTCATCAAAATGCTGATAAGGTTTAAGCCCGCTAGCGTAGATTTGGTTAGGACTACCCTCAATCGAACATTGTACTTTCGTTATTTTTGGATTAAAAAACTTTTCGCTTCCTCTTTTGAACGGTTCTTCATCTTCGCACAGCAATAAAATACCTTTAAGCGATCTTGCTGCGACACTAAAACTAAAATTCCATATAGCGTCTGCCCTGCTTCTGGGATATGTTGTATGATGAATCACTCTTTCGTAATATATTGCTAATTTTGACTGATATTGTTGCTCAATCAGCCTTGCTAAATTAGGGTTGCTAACAACGTCAAACTCTACACGAGATGTCAGAAATGCTGTACTTTTGCTTCGGTGTCTGATGATCTGATAACACGTTTGTATTCATTAAAAGTTAGTTCATATGACATCTGTCTTTTAATGCTCCTTGAAAGTATGGCGCATGCGCTTTTAACAACTCAAAATCTAAGGGAATGGAAAAAACGATTTCTATACGCAAAATTTACAGCTACAGACTTTTTGCTGCTTTTAGCATCTGCGGCGACTGCGGCGCCTATTCTAAGTTTTAGTGCTTCTTCATTTTCGATTCCTTGAAACGCAAGATCATCCCTTTCATTCCGGTTAGCCATAGATCAGAATAGGTTAAAAATATGTCTGCATTGTGTAAAGAAAATATTTCTTGCCCCTCAAGTTTTATAGAATTTTCTTAACGATTGCCCGCCCCAAATTCTGGACAACTGTCTGCTTGTGTCTGTTGTTGAAGCGAGTACTATTTTGAAAGTAAGGCGCGCAGAGCCTGGCACAATCACATCATCTGCTCCTAGGTCTGGAAATTTGACAGTAAGAATTTGATCTGCATCAATAGTAGATGGATTATTTGGAACAGTAATAGTCCGCTTATTTCCCTTCACGCCAAAGGGCTCTTTCAGTCTTCTATGCGGGTCAAGAATTGAGCCATATGCTTGTGACATTTTTATGAAGCAAAATAAAAAGTTAATTATTTAAAACATGGCAGGAATTGAAGATGAAGAAGATTATGATGTTTTTGATCGTGGAGACGACATGAGTGAAATGATCCCTTGACACAGCATCGCTCAGCGCTCTCATTGCAGCGTGAATTAACAGAAAGTAAGGCCAAATCATTTTACCAAAGTGTAGGCCAAGAACCTCCCGAATTTATAGACCCTAATGATTTTGAAGTAAAAGATGACCATTTGTTTGTGAAAAACGATCAAGGAGAACTTGTTCAGCTTACAACTAAACCAGACCCATCAAAGTTTTTAAAAAAGAGTACAATTAGACAAAGACTCCCTGCGAGCGTACAAAATCGCCTTGGCATTGCTAAACCAAAATTAGATAGGGATGCAGTTGCTAAACTTCAAAACACACTGCAGAACTCCCAACAGATAACCAATGCAAAACATGGAACTTAAAGAATTAAATCAATCGGCAGACGAATTAATAAATGCAATAGAAGCAGAAACCAGTTTTTCAGAAGAAACAGCATTAAAGACTATACACGACTCACCGCTGCCCATGCGAGAAATAGCGGCCCTTGATCATGCTTTAAGAACCATT
This sequence comes from Conus ventricosus, assembly GCA_018398815.1. Classification (NCBI taxonomy): domain Eukaryota; kingdom Metazoa; phylum Mollusca; class Gastropoda; order Neogastropoda; family Conidae; genus Conus; species Conus ventricosus. The sequence goes on along the minus strand of CM031609.1, from coordinate 81,190,187 downwards.
AGAGGCGAATTAACAAACAATTTAGCAAAACTGGGTGAAATAGATGAGCATATAAAAAGAGAAAAAGAAAAACTCGTTGAGGCTGATGACGCCAACTTAGGGCATGATATTAAAGAAAGAATAGCCCAAAGACTAAAAGATCTTGAACAAGAGAGATCAGCAAGACTAGAAGTGCTGTCTAACTAACCGAAAACAATTACGAACTCAAGTGAGCAGAATAAGAGAAACTATCCAAAGAATTTTATATGAAGACACAACACTAGCAGAACGAATCCGAACACTGTTTAGAGAGCAAGGAGTCACATTAGTAAGCTTTATAACAGCCTTAGGATTTGCAATAAGTACACTGGTGATGGCTATTACAGGCGGCGGTGGTCAAAGTTCATTACCTCCGCCGCCATCGCCTCCATCTCCGCCTGATAAATCATGGGTAAAAAAACAGCTTGATCATCTTGCAAGTTTATTAAAAAAATTAGCAGGTAAAGCCGTGAACGCTTTACCAGGAATATTGGGGAGTATTGTCAGCTGGCTTTTGTCTACTGCAAGCAAAGTAGTTGGCTTTATGGCCGAACACTTATGGCCATTAGTTCTCGTAATAGTTGGGTTACTATTTAGTAAGATAAAGACCAAGTAATCCTATGCCAGTTAATCCAAGAACAAGCGCTGTCTTTTCATATTCATGGTCATTATTTTTGACTTCGCGAACAGAGTCCGCGTCTTCAACGGTCTTTGGGCTTTGGGCCACGGGGATTGGATGACTTATTCTTGGGGGGCCATCTTGTTTTTTTACTGCTTACAATATTACTGGCTCAGAATTTATTTCGTTTTTCCCAATCTTCTGTTCATTGCCTGCCACAAGGATTTCATTATTGTAGTTTATTATTGTTCCTATCTGGAGTCTGGGGTCAGAAGGCAGCATGTATAAACCAGTGCCAACAGCAAAGTCTACTTTCGATCTTGCGTATTGTAAAACATTTTGGTATCTTTTAATACTTGAAGGTAAATCAACTGTAGAATTAATGGCGTCCTCTAAATTTGCTAAGTATTGTTTTTGCGCGTCAAAGCCAGTAGAAGGATCAGTTATGCTCGATCTTGCCTGTGCTTGCGAACCTAGCAAACACCAAACGTAAGTACGAATAGAGTCGTTTATTCGTTCTATTCCTGCTTTAGTTAGGCCCTTAGAAGTGTCTAAGATAAATGTTGTCCATGCTGTTTTATGCTCTTGCTCTAGGGACCCAGGCTGAACAGTTGTGCCTGAAAAGAAAGATTTGAAAGGAGGATGCCAGTCATAGTTATACTTTCTGTGCGTGCCCCGAAAATAAAGGGCGCCTAGGCCATGATTAAGATCCAACTTTTGTCTAAAGTCTGTCTTGATGTTAATATTGAATTCGTTACAGATCCTTTCAAAAGCCTTCATGTCTATTCTGTTGCTGAGTGGATTAAACGGTTTGTCATTTGGTAATGGAGCTTGCAGTTCAGTCAAAATACGTCTGAAGGTGTAATAAAAATGAAATCTGTACACTGACCTCACCAAAGGATCATGGTGATTTAAATGATCGGCATACGACACTCCACACCCAGTTGATGCGCAAAACACAGCAAAGTTTAACTGGTTCTGATAAAACTGCATCGGATGACTAAACCACGCTTTCTTGATGTGGTCGTTTTCAATAGGGGGTTAAGATAGCTCTTCAATGGAGTACTCACCTTTTTATGAAAAGTGACAGTCTGGGTCACAGCAATGTCAAGAGTATCAGTTGTTATATTTTTAAGATTGTAGTGCGGCCCAGCAGAATATTTTGCATCAGTATATTTGAATGCACTCATTTTTATTTCGTTTAAAAAATGTTTGTAACAATAACAACCCAAGACCGTCCTTCGTTTTTAGAACATGCTATTGATAACAATTGCGGGGCCAAAACGGTCGCGCTCCATGAAATATTTTACAAAGTCGAAGGGTTTAATATAAGCGAAACCAAGGGGAATAATAAGATTACAAAAGTTGTGGGGCTCAAAGCTAACCAGTTAACAATACCTGATGGTTATTACGGGTTTTTCTCACTAAAAGAAGCAATGAGTAAATTCGGCATTACTCTCAAACTTAACAATGCAAATCTAAAAACAATATTAACATTCAAACCTGAAGAAGCAGATTACTTATTTGATAAAGAGCTAGCTAAAATGTTAGGCTTTGAAGTTGACACTCAGGTCACTAAAAGATTTGTTGTTGCGCCAAACAAAACTACTTATGAGGGGGAAAATCCGCTCGATCTTGCATTACATTCATTACTCTATGTTCATTTGGATGAGCTGAGCACTGATGAAAACTTATATGATGGAAGGCCCTCAACTGTTTTAAGAGCTCTTCCGTCAGGGAAAGCTGCATATTGCGATTATGAAATTATACAATTCCCTAATTTACAGTTTAAAAGATTAGTTTGTGGGAGGGTCGGATCATTTAATATAAAAATTGCAGACAAAGCGGGGAAAGTTGTGGAATGTGATAACCTACACATTGTTTTGGAAATAAAATAATAAGTTGTTCTAAAAAATAATGTCGCGGGGGCCAGAAGAATCAGGAGTTACATTAGCGCCTGTGAGGTGTATAACCTTAGAATTAAAAGACCTTGCAGACGTTGCGGACTTTGAACAGAACGGTGAGATAGGCGCTTTGTATGGGTTTGAGTACACTAAAGATGGTGATTATAAACGCAAAGAGGTTGGCGACAGCAAAAAGTTTCCTAAACTAGAACAGCTGCGCAATCTAGAAGTAAATAATGTTGGTCAGTATGAATATAAAATAGTTCGAAAACCTGACCTCAAATGGCACTTGGAACCATATTTAGAATGGGAAATAAAATTTGAATTCATAAGCCCATTTACATTTTTTGGCCGTCAAAAAAGTTTCAGAAAAGCATTCAACTCTGGCCCTTTACATGTAAGTCTTATGCCAGATGACAATAGTCGGAAAGAGATTGAAATAACGCCGTATGGGAAAAAACAGTACATCCTCCACAGAAAAGAAACAGTTGTAAAAAAAGCTTCTACAAAATTACAGTTCTTTCCAAGCAGAAAATTAGGAGACACGTTCACAATAATATTTGAAATTTCTGTCTTTAAAGATGTGGAGAGGGGCGGGGTTGTGGGCGTTAGTGACGACCTTATAAAAGGAATTAATATTAGCTGGCAAAACTTAGACGTTAAACGTCTTAACGTTACCATCGTCGTTCTTCACAATGGCGAGGATATTAAGATCATAACAACAAGCAACAAAATCAATGTTGACTTAAATAGAAACAATCTTACAGAACTAAATTGGATTAATCTTACACATTTAGGCCTCATAGGGTTTTATTATACTGAACAAGTTTTGACGGAGAGTATGATAAAAATAATAACTGGATTAGATTAAATTCTTCTATAAAACCATGGAGCAGTTAAACTTTATGACAAAAACTCCTCATTGCTCATTGATTTGTGGCAGACTGGTTGTGGAAAAACAATATTTGTCCTAGACCTATTACAAACAGTTTATCGCTATAATTTTAATCATATTGTGGTTTTCTGTCCAACACTTAAATGGAACAAAGCATATCATGATAGAAGGTTTATATGGACAGATGATGACATATATTTAGTTGATCCTAGCAATAAACTGAGTGAGTGTTTAGAACAGTTTTATAGACTGTTTGAAGGAACGCAAACACTATTTATTATAGATGACTGTTCGGCAGAAAGAGACATAGTTAAAAAGAGAAACACTTTGTCAAAACTAGCTTTCAGCGGAAGACATGCTGGAATAAGTGTGTGGATTTTATGTCAAAAATAACTCAGTTTTAAAAGACTTTAGAGAACAGTTAAAGACTGTAGTGTTATTTCACATGAAAGACAGAGATGCATTTGACGAATGTTTGCGTGAAAATGATGTTATTGAAAATGATCAGGAAAAACACAGGATTAAGCAAAAACTGAAATCTGAAAAGTTTTGTAAATTAGTATTAAAAACGGATAACCCTACACAGTATGTTTGTTTGTAGGGTCGTTATTTTTTGGTTATTAAAGTCTTACTTGTTTTAATTAGTACTAAAAACGGATAACCCTGCACAGTATGTTTGTTTGTAGATAATCGTTATTTTTTGGTTATTGAAGTCTTACTTGTCAGAGAACAGTAATATGCTGATTCTAGGTCACTTTCGCCCGAAAACTGGTTGAGGGCGAAAGTGGCCTAGAATCGGCATATTACTGTTCTCTTGGCTTAATAACGTTGTTTTTTGTTCTTGCTGTTGCGGCCAAGTCTGCGGTAAGAGCGATTCAAATGCAAAAAAACCCTATGGGCTCATCTGCATTTTGTGTAATTCTTAAAACTAACTTTAGCCCGGTTTAGGCGGGGGGTTTGGGTTTCAAAAGTCTACAAATTTTTAAAATGAGTTCTAGATGGCACGTTTCTATATTTTGAATCTAACTAAACATTTTCTACAAAGCCCCTTGTTAGCATGATCCTTTGATGTAAAACCATAATCTCTTTTTGTTTATTAATCAAATGCTTTTCCCGTACTATCTGCAAACGGATTAATTACTGCTTGTCAAGTGATTCACCTAAATTTTGGGCTTGGGAGAAATCCTTAGAGGCATAATTCTTCTACAGACCAGGTGTATACTTTTTACATGATTGGTTTGTTTTGCTCTTCAAAGAATATGCTTCTATCTTACTGGAATTTTAGTTATAAAAGTTCAAACTCTTGCTTATGTTCAATTTAGAAACCTTTTTTGCATGTTTTTAACGGGATGTAGATCCAAAACCACCCATAAAACACATGTTGTAAAAATTTTGTATGTTTAAGATGCCGTTTTATCTAAACCTTTTTTGGGGGGGAAGGGAAATTTTGCCAACTATTGGATGAATTTTGTTTGTCTTAATTGATTTCAAGGACGTCCCCCTCAACCCCAAAAACCCCCTTTAAACTTTTGCCCCCTCCCTTCGGGTTAAACTGGAAGCATGTAAATCACCCCTTGAGTTAAAGTCGTGTGCAATTACTTCTTCCCCTTGTAAAACCCAAACGGGCATGTTAGTATCGCAGCGTTTTTAAAATAAATCGAAGGGCCCAAACGCACTTTATGGTGTTCCACTAATAGACTCGGGTTTTTAGAGATGGCTTCTCCTTTCATGAACGTTTTGGGGTTAATGAGCCAGTCACTTCCTAAACAATCGTTTAAATGTTTGCCACTATAAATATTTCTTCCTTTGTATTATTTTCTCCCCTCAAATTTTACTTGTGGTTGCTTTTTTAACCAAATATTTACGTAATTAAAAAAAAAAGGGGGAAATAAAAGTAAAAAAATGCGCTTTTTTTTCTTCACCCCGTGCCGCAACGTTTCAAGACACGTTAACTTCACAATAACACCCGCCTATTTTTACTTTTCTAAATCACTACAGTCAATGTTTTTTTACTTTGTTCTTTCTAATAGTTCCATTATCTTTTTATTATATCGTCATATCATTTAAAACCCAAAAATTTCAAAAAAATCAATTTTTTTTTTAATTTCTTTTTTCGCCAAATTTTCTTACAATTCTTTAAATCAATTCACTGAGTTCAGCGCCATTTTTTTAATATAAAATAAATAAAAAATTAATTGAAAATTTCATTTTTTTATTCTTATTTTTTTTTCTAATCGGAAACCTAATCTTTTTTTAAAGCAATAGTTACCCCTTCAAGTATAAAAACAGTCAGATTAACACCTTCGGAAACCTTAATCACTAAAAACCCAAAAACAACTCTTTATTGGGTTGGGGGCCCAATAATCGTATTTTACGGTGCCCGCCTAGTTTTTCTCTTAAATTTCCAAAAAAAATCATAATTAATTTTTCAAACCGTCCTTTAACTCTTCTTTCTATCCCCCTATCCAATCCAATCTTAAGAAATTTTAATACCCCTTAGCTACTTTAGGTTTTCATTTTTAAACACAAATAAAATTATAAAAAAAATTAATTAACAGTTTCTCTTGAAATTCACTCTTATTCATAGTCTTTCTAATCGTAAAACCCCGTCTTCATTAAAACGAATAGCTACCCTTCAGGGGTAGTAGAAACAGTCAGATTAACATCTTCAGGGGCCAATTTCAACTAAAAGGGCAAAAAAATTTTATAATTGGTTGGGGGCCAAATTTACTGTATTTGCTAATAGCTTCCAAAATCTTCCGAATGTCTATACGATTAAAAAACGTAATTAATTCTAAAAACCGTTCTTTAACTATCTTTATCACCCTCCCTCCCCAACCCAAACTGAAAAGTATTTAAAAGCCTGTTGCAAATTGGGGGCCCTTCTTTTTTTCCCCCAAAAAATTTAAAAAAATTTAAAAAAAAATAATTAATCATTTCTCTTTTTTTTTGTGCATAAACAGACCTGAATCACACACACACACAAAAACACACACAACACCACGCACCCGCTCTCTTTTCCCCTCTCTCTTCCCCTCTTTCTCTAACACACCACCCACACACAAACGCACGCCGCTCCTCTCTCTCTCCTCTCTCTCTCTCTCCCCTCTCTTTCTCCCCTTACCACCACACCAACACTCCCACAACAAGGGGGGGCGTAAGAAAAAACATAAAATTTACCTAACTCTCTACATAACCCGGCCTTTCTTTCGTAAACTGTGTTTGAAATCGAACTAAATTTTTAAAAATTTGTAACGAAATTTTCTTAAGAAACCCAATCTATCTGCGCCCGGTTGCTCTTACTTCTTTTGTAAATCCCGTAGTCCGTCCGTGTCTAAGATTTAGAAAACTCATTTTTTACCATTTATATAAAACTCTACCCCAAAATGTTTTTCGTTCACATTTTTGAATTCACTAAGGTTCACAGGCGTATCACAATGTTGTTTAATTTCTTTGTTAAGGGGGGGTTTACGCATGTGCATGGATTTTCTTCACGTTTTTTTCCGGTGAAAAAAAATTTCAAAGAAATCGGCAACTCCTTGCGAAAAATGTTCTCACGGGAAAATAAGGACAATTTTGGAGTGCCTGTCTAAACAGTAAGCAAGACAAAACTCTACGCTGAAGAAAGGGACGCCCCTGGGCCCGGGGTCTACAAAAAGGGCAGTATTGTTGCGGGGAGTAGCGGGGTGGGGGTGAATCAATACCGGTAAAATGAGTCCATCTTTTCAGCCCCTGCCAGCGTTAATTGTCTTGGGAGGGTAGTCTGTAACCTTTTTGTTAATCTTTTTTTGTCTATTTGGTTTTTTAATGACGGGTTTTTGTTTTTAAATGCGTTTAATGCTCAGTTACCGCGTTAAACGTTTTTCTCCACCCTTTTGAAGTTCAAATTTCGTCGCCATAATCCCACCATCCCCAAAAAGTTATAAAATTCTTCGTCCGTAATGTTTTCTCCGTAATGATTTGTATTCTTAATTTTAAATAACAAATTTTTTGCCGATGAAGGCAACAAGGGCGTGTGTTTTTGTTTTAGGATTTTTTTTTTTAAAAACACCCTTTACAATCAAGACAGGGCACCAAAACCTAACCCAGACCCCCCTAACGCAAAGGGCTGGGCACCAACCCACTGGCTAAAACGGAAAACACGACCCAGCCTTACCTACTACAGCCGAGACCAAAATTACTAAAAAAGGGTTATTTAAGCTTTGCATTTTTTTTCTAGAAATCCTAAAATTATCAAGTCGTTTTTCTTTTTCCTTTTGAAGTTCTTTTATTTCTTTTAATCAAACGGGTTAAACCCCCCTTTTTTTTAAAAAAAGATTATTTTTTAAATTAATCTTTACATATTTTCTATTAATCCTTCTGCAGCATTCATCAACAAGAAAAACGCAATAAAATCAACATTTTAAGAGTAAATCGGTCTTTATTTTGTCTTTGTAAACCATCACAGTAACCCTTTTCAGATGATACAGGGGTTTTATTTTGTCTCCGTTTTTGAAATTGCAAAAAAGTTAAGGGACCAAAGTTTTAGCCTTTATTTGTATACTTTTTTACGTATGTTCGGAAAACTAGTGTCGCCCTCCCCGAGAAAATAAAAGGCGAAAAATCATTGTCATTCCTGGTGGTTCATTTTGGGGGTAAATTCTAAGCCACGTTTCTTCCCCACTTCCGGGATTTCTTTTCTGAGATTATTCAAACCCTCTGTTTTTTCAACTTTTTTTTCGTTTTTCCGGGAAAACAAGAACAAGTAGGGTCCTACATTAAATTTCAAAAATTTTTCTTTTTTATCAAATTTAATTGGGTTCGTAGTTAAAATTTTAAATTCCAAGCAATTTCAGAACAACGCCCAAGTTCTCTTTTATGAATTTTGTATTCTGTTTTGCCAAAGTCTTTTGCCTTTAAATTTCTTATCTTTTAAGGGTAGGAGCTGCTGCGTTTTTTGTTTTCAATTTCGTTCGTTGAAACCCCCCTCTTGTATTTCAAACCATAAACATTTCCGGGGACCCTTTAATCAAAATCAGTGTTTCTAGTCTTTTAGTCTACTGCAAGCTTTAGGAGCTAGCGCACTTTTGTTTCTGGCCCCAAACTTTTTTTATAATTAAAATTAAAATAAACAAATTTTTTAATAAGAAAATCAATAATAACAATCTACAAAAAACAAACGTTTTAAGGGGGGGGTCATCCGAACATACTTACGGCTTAGATTTTCAAAACTTTTCTTTTATTTTTTTTCCCCATCTTTGTCCCATTAAAAAATTTTTCATTAAACATTTTTCAAAATTTCTTTGCCCAGGTAAATATACAACCGATTTTAACTGCGATCGAAAGTTTTTTAAAAAACAGCTTATATTTTGAGTTAAGAGCCACACAAAAACAAAGGCGGGCGCCCACAAAAGGCTGCTTTACAGACTTTTTTTTTTTTTAAACAATGTCTTGCTCACCAACAGTATCAAAATAAAAAGGTTTTGGGTTCCCCAAAAGTTTATAGTAATCTAAAACTCGCTCTTTTTGTCGTAGATCAACTAAAATAATCTCGTCCGTCCAAAAAACTCCTTTCTTTGTAAGACTTTTTGTGTTTAATGGTTGTCAGAATAAACAATGTTTTCGAATAAAACCTTAAAATTTTGAAACAAATCAATACAAACATTTTTTTCCCACCCCCTTAATCCCGCGATAAGAAACATGCGGATCTTTGAAAAACTTCAAGCTTTCCACTGTTTTTATTAGAATTTTCTTTCATTTTAAAAAGGGCGCGTCTTTAGCCGTTTTTCTTTTCAATGTTTAAGAACATCACAACCTAAAAATGTCATTTTTTTTGGGGCCGTTTCCGTCTGTTTTTTTGTAAATATTTTTTTTTTATCCCCACTTCCCCTTCCTTCTCCATTTCCCAAAACAATTTTTTGTCAAATGGGGATCTAAAATCCAACCCAAGCCCATATTTATTATAAGTATCTTCGAGTTTACATCATAAAGGCAAATTTTTTTTTCTCACGATAAAATTCAGGATCTCTTTGCCGCCCCACAAAAAACTTTCTTATTTCATCAAAGTGTTGGAAAGGTAAAAGTCCGCACCCAATAAAATGATCAACTTGCCTTTTATTACCACAACTTTCTAAATTTTTTGGGATTAAAAAACGCTTCTGATTCTCTCTGAAAAGGATTTTCTTCATAAACAAAACAAATTCCCTTTTTAAAGACTTCAAACTATTTAATGTACGTTCCCAAAAAGGTCTCGCTTTTTTTTATTTCTGTAGTAATTTTAAACCCTTTCATAATAAAAAATTTTTTTTAAACTTTTATAGGGGGTTTAAAATTTGTTTACCCATCCGGGGTTTTGAACAACACAAACTCAAAGAAATGTCACTAACCGCGTATTTAGCTTCAGGATCTTCAGACAAACAACAGAGCCGCTAGGATTAAATGTTAGATGAAAAAATTTTTTTCTTTTGCGCCCTTTGGATCTTCAGCTAAAAATCTGGGGTTCAGAATCTTTTTCCTTGCTCGTACTCCCTCTCTTTAAATCATTCTTTCACCCCCCCCCTTTAAAAGCCGGTGCTTGAGACCTTTTTTGGGCTTGTATTCCCTGAAAAACTTTCCTTTTTTTTTCTTTTTTTGGGCCCATAATCAGAATAGGGGGAAAAATGTCGCCTGCCTAGTAAAAAGACTTTCTCTACCCTCCTTGATTGAAAAATTGTTTAAACATGCCGCCAAATTAGCAACAACGGGCATTAGATCGCCGATGAATATTTTTTTAAATGATAGTTTACGGGCCCTGGTTTATAACATCGTCGCGCCAAATCGGGGAACTTAACTTTAAATCTTTCCAGGCTCAACTGTTGATGGAGTTTTTACATAATTACGTCGCCTTACACCTTTTACGCCGTGGGTTCCCTTCTCTTTTCTGTAGGGATCGAGGTCGCACCGTATGATTCTTTTTAAAAAACAAAAAAAAAAAAAAATTAAAAAAAAGGGATAAAATTTTGACCCGATTAACCCATTGAAGAAAAAGAAATAAAACAAAACGGGGCCCTTCATTGCGGGAAGTTTAAAGGGGGCACACGGGTCAAGGATGGTTTAGTCAAAACATTGCTAATAAATTTAAATCTTATATAGCCATAGGGGGCGGAGCACCAGAACACTTAGGTTTTCTAATTTTTTCAACAGTAAAAATAATATTTGTAGTAAAAACCCAGTAAAGGAAGGGGGTTACGGCTTACGAAAACCAAACCCCCCCCATTTTTAAAAGCAGGGCCACAATTCTTAGAATTCCCTGTTTTTGACCAAAAGGCTTTAAAATTTTTATGAAAATTTAAAGGCGAGGCTTTTAGTCGTTTACAAAACCTGGGGCAAGAGCTGCCAACACAACTAGATACAAAACATTCCTCTCCAAGAATTAAATCGAACAGCAATGAAATAATAGCAAAAATTGAAACGAGTTTAAGTGAGGAACGGTCAGAAAAACATTACAAAAATTTGCGATTTGAACCCCTAGCATGAAATTAAACCCTTAGGAGTGAAAAAAATTAAGCTTAGGCGCGAACTTGGGGGCTTAAAAGAATGGCTTAAAACGAAAAGGGGGGCACTACGCACAACTAGGAAAACTTGACACTAGTATAAGAAAAAGAAGAAAAAAAAAAAACCGCTGTGCAGATGATAACAATTTGGGCCGAAAGAAAAAGCTAAAATACAGAAAAAAATAAAAGTTTTAAAGGGTTGCAAAGGGAAAACCGGTTAGAATTGCTTCAACTAACAGAGCGCACTAGCACCCAAAAACAACAAATTTAAAAGAAACTAAAAAAAAAAACTTTAGAAACACTACCTAGCTGAAAGAAAAAGGCCTGTTTTGGAAAAAGGGGGTTACAATAGTTTTTAAAAAACGCCGTTTGGGGTTTTCTAACTCTACACTTGTTTTGCTTTAACAGGGGGGCGCCACGGACCAGTAGCGCCCCAACGCCTCACCCCGGGAAAAGTTTATTTGAAAAACAATTGATCTACGCCTCCCAAAGCCTCACCGTAAAATTGGATTAAAAACAATTGCATCATTAACAAACCCATTAAAGAAGTTAGCAGCTAAACGCTTTTTGTCTGCCTGGCATAATTGGCAGTGTTGTTATTGGGTTTGTCTACTAAGGGAAAATGCGGGGTTTTAAGGCGACCCTTGGGACGTTAGGGGCTAGCTCTGGGTTTTTTTTTAGTGAAAAAAGTAGGGTAATCCGTAAAGTTAAAAATACAAAAAAGGGCTGTCTTTTCGCTAGTGTGATGTCAGTGGAGGGGATAAAGGGGAAGCTTTCTGACTGCTTTCTGGTTTTGGGGGGCTTATAACTGGACCTTTCTTTTGGGTACTTTTTTAAAATAGTGGGCGGGGCTTGTGTTTTAAACCTTGATTGTGCCCCAAGTTTTTATCGTTCCCCCTATAGGATTTAAAATTTTTAATTCTGATCATGCCAAACGTATTAAGGGAAGGGGGCATGTTAATCCATGCCTAAACAAAAATTTAACCTTTGACCTAGCGTGCAAGAACGTTTTTCCCCCTTGTATGCTGGGAGGCAAATTAACAGCAATTTAAAACATCTTCTAAATTACAGAAATTGTTTTCTGGCGTCAAACCTGTAACTATCTAGTATCTGATTACTTGTTGGCTCCTAATAGACCCAAACATTTGTCCGTTGGGTCTTAATCTTTTTCACTCCTGGCATTGTTTGGGCCTTTACTTTCATCTAAATAAATGTTGCCAAGATTTGGGCTTTTTTTTTCTTTGATATCAAAACCCAACTTTTTGCTGGGGTTAAAGAGGTGCCCCCGTATCTAATTTTTCTTTTTTGACCCCACAAATCAATTTACCCCCCATGATTGCGGTCAACTTTTTTCTAAAGCTTTTAAGGATTATTTTAAATCGTTGCAATTTTTCATATCATTATTGTCCTTGGGTTTTAAATGGGTTAAATGCATTTCTTAGGGAGGGCTACTTTGTTCTTAATTTTGCCTTTTTGGAATAAAATGAAAATTAATATGCCCTTACTAAAAATTAGGATGGTTTTTAAAAAGGGTTTTCATATAAACACCACAGCCTAGTTGCGCAAAATGGCAAAATTTTTAATGATTCCGGTAAAACGTCATAGGGGGGGATGCCCATGCGATGGCCTCATCATTCTTTATTGGGATTTTAATTTTAGTTTTGTGCGTTTACAAATCTAACTTGGAAGCCATTATATTCATCTTCTGCAAAGGGTTTGATTGGAAGTCTAACGATTTGGGGTTATAAAAAGCCCCACTTTTTAAGTGGGATTTTGTTATATTTAAAGGGCTTTCCTTTTTTAAAAAATTTTTTTTTTAAATTTAAAAAAGGATTTCATCTAAAAACCCCAACAAAACGACGTGTTTCTTAACGACCAATTTTTCAATTTGGGCGGGGGGGTTTTAGATTGCTCTTAAAGAAAAATTTGGGTTTAAAGTTATGTGGGCTAACTATTTAGGGGGCCAAAATAATTGGATCAATATTAGAAACGAGCGGCAATCAAATAACCAATGCAAATACCGATGGTTTTTAAAAACTTTTGTTCTTTAAAAGAATCTTGCGAATTTGGGGATATTTAAAAATTTAAAGAAGCAAAAAAGAATTTCTATGCATTTTCCACGAAGAAAGAAAGGGAGTAAATTTCCCTAAGGGCTGGCTAAAATCTTGGCTTTCACAGTATGAAAAATTATAGATTTATACAAAGAGGGTTTTTTAAATTTGAAGGGAATAGACCGTCTGATTTTTTAGTGAACCCCCAAATTTTTTATTCCATTTACAACATTAAAAACAGAAGGTAATTTTTTTGATGGCTATCCTCTACAGTTTTTAAAGGTTTTCCTCAAAATAGGGCAGGGTTTAGCGATTATAATTTAATCCAGTTGAAAAAAAAGCAATTTAAAGAATTTTAAATTTAAAGGGCCCTTAAAATCATTAGATGTAAAAAAACAACCAAGATGGAAAGCCAGTTTTTTGTTCTGATTTTTTAAAGGTGTTTGAATTTAAAAGGGGGGGCGAAAACCCTTAAATTTTTTTGCATTGGAAGGAAGTAAAAATGTTTTGTTCCTCACCATATCTTTTTCTAGCACTAAGCCCCCTTTAATTTTCTGATTGTGCAAAATTTATGGTTTTTAGGGGTTAATTTTTTTTTTAAAAAAAAGGGTGTAAAATTTTACCAAAAATGACATTATGGACGTGATTTGGATGTGAAAGGGGGGGTTTTCGTCAGAAAAAGGTGGGGGCTTGAAAGAAGATATTTTCATTCTCTCCCACAAACTCATTTTCATTAATTAAAAGCAGGGTATACAAAAATTTGGTAGAATTAGGTTACTTTTTCCCAAATCAACTGACAATCACTCAAACATTTTAAAGGCCCACAATGTTCTTTAATGTTTTCTAGTGTTTTTCTAAGCGTTTGGGTAAAACCGGGAAAAGCTATGTTTGTAATTGGTAAAATCGGGTTTATACCAGATTTTAAACGGGGGGACTTTCGAAAATTTTAGCTTATTGGAAAGCGAAAAAATTTTTAGGGGACAAGTTGTATGTTGTTTTCGAAAACTAAAGTTTTGGGAAAGGGGCTTTTCAGGCACAAGTTGATTTAGTTTTCGGGGACTGACACTGAAAGTAAGAAAAAAAGTTTTTCCTCAGTTTTCCCTCATTCCCAACTCCCCCGGTGGTCCTTCAAATACAGAAGGGAATAAAAAACATCATCACAGACATAAAGGGGACCACAGTGGGGGGTTTCATGGTTTCTATTAACAGATTTTGTTTTTGGTACGTTTGCAACCTTTTTAAAGTTTTTTGTATGAGATGTTTGGATTTGAGGGGGTTTTTTTTAAGTCCATTTGCAGCTTTTCCCTTTGACATTGAATTTGCTCAGAAAAAAAAGACCCTTTAAAAATCTAACTTTCGTGCGCTCTTTGGGTGGTTAACGTTTTTCGCTGGGTTTTTTTTGTTGTTGTTGTTTTTTTGCATTCGTCGCCTACCCCCCCCCCCCCCCCCTTCTTTTGAGGCACAGTGCGGTCAATGGAGCCCTAAGGGGACCACTTTTTTTTCCCCTAAACCAAAATCCCCTCTTCATTTTTTTGGGGCTTCACACTGTCCTCTTTTCTGCAAAAACAAAAAACCCCCCAAAACAAAAAGCGAAAAAAACAAAACAAAATCTTTCCACACTAGCTTTTCTTTTCTTTTTTTTTTTTTTTTTTTACAACCATTTTCACACACCATGCTGGTCTGTATTTCTCTTTCAAAAAGGCAAATTTTGCTGTTTTTGTGCTTTGGGGTTTTTATACAAGGGGGGCCGGGTTGTTAATTTCTAAAGTGGTTAATGGGAAACCCACCTGATAAGTCTCTTACACAAAAAAAAAAAAACACAACAGAAACAAAAAAAGGAAAGAAAGGGGAAAGGAAAAAAAGGAAAAAGAAGGGGGGGAAAGACAAAACAAAAAAAATTCGTTGCTGGTAAAAAAAAACAAATATCAAAATAAATTACACTTAAACAAAGTGAAACCGATAATTTCCGGGTAATTTGACCGGTTTAATACACTGAATAAAAAAAAGATTTCCTTTTCCCTCCCCTTCTCCCGTGCTCCAAAAGTTTTTCCCACGCCCTCCTTGGGAAAAAAAACATCCCAAAAATGACGAAGGAACGAGCAACATGGAACGAAAGATCAAAGCATTTTTTGTACACAGTTTTAAAATAGTTCCCTACCGCTATTCCCCAGAAACGCCCCCCTACGATGAGAAAAAGAAAAATATTTGGGGAAGGGGGAGAGGGGGGGGGGGGGGGGGGGGGGGGGGGGGGGGGCGGGAAATGCAGGAGGGCGTGAAAAAGGACCCCACGAACACACGTATCCGTACGTGTTGTGGTGTGTGTGTGTGCCGCGCGCGCGCGCATGTTGTGTGTGGGTTTTTGGGGTTTGGGTTTTGTGTGTGGTGTTTGTGTGTGGTGTTTTGATGTTTGTGTTGTGGTTGGTGTGTGTGTTGGTGTGGTGTGGTGTGTTCTTTTTCTTGTGTGCATTGTGTTACGGGGGCTTGTGTCTGTAGCGCTCGCGCGGCGCTCGCGTACCAATCTGCGGGCCCCCGAAAAACATTCGTCAATATCAAAACATATACAAGTTAATAAAACCTATCCGAAATATAATAGTTTTAGAAAAAAAACAAATACAGGAATCACATCTTCCCCCCCCCCCCACCCCTCCCCCGAAAGGAAATGAAATACGTAAATAAATAAAGAATGAATGAAAATATTTCTTCAAACTTGAAACATGACCTAAAAGGATTTTAAAAAACTGTGTAAAGAGAGACCAGACTATAAAAACCCACACGGGCCCAAAAAAGAAAAAAAAAGGGGAGAAAAAGGACACGAGCGCGGGGAAGGGGAGGGGAAGGGGGGGGGGGGGGATCTAACGGGGTCGGAAAAACTGGGAAAGAGGGGAGGTAAAACGCTCCTTACGTTTAATACTTTTTTTAAAGATTGATTGCAGTAAATGTGAACCGTGCTTTTAAAACATAAGGGCAGTTTTCCCAAAACCCAATATAAAGAGTTTATGTTTTAAAAAAAACTTTTGGGGGCAGTTTCCCAACCCAAATAAGAGGGTTTTTGTTTTTACAATTTTCCACGGGGCAGAATAACTTTCAAAACCCAAAAAGACATCAGGACGACAACGTTAGCTTTAATTTTGGTCTACATACATTTTTTTCCCCCATTGAAATTCAAAATTTTTTTACAAAAAGGACAATTATAGAAAAAAAAAATTTACTTTAAAACCACCTTATCAACCAATAGACATTGATTATTTTCCCCATTTTCATTTTGTTCAACATAATTTTTAGGTAAATATTATGTAACACTTTCCCTGAAAGGATCAAGTTGGACTTTGTGGGGGTTTCTTTAGCCCTGCCAGGGCCTCTTTGTCTAGGGGGAACAAAAAAATTTTTCCTTTCCCCGAAAAAAAGGGGGCCCTTGGGGAAATTTGTTATTGTGTTGGTAACATTTTCCCGTGTTTTGGTTTTTATTGAAATGTTTTTGATCCAATCCTTCGGGTTGTGCAAGGGTCTCCTCTCTTTCCTTGAATCCACCTTTGGGGGAAAAAAGTTTATAAGGGCATTATATTCAAAAAAATGTTAGCCCTTCTTCGCCAACCATATTTTGTACTTTCCCCAAAAAACAAAATTGTCGTTTGAGGGGTTATATCTTTTATTGTTTTAATTCCGTATTTTTTCCTTTGGAAAAAAAAATTATTTATTTTTTTTATTTAATCAGAGAGTTGTTGAAAGAAGCGTGACGGAAATTACCACTGTTTATTTCACTTTGTTTACTTATGTTTTTTTTGTCTAGAAACATCAAAATGTCTTTCCAAAAATCATTTTCAAATTTTATCAATACCCTGCATATCCTTTGTCCTTTTGTTTACATTAAGAAATTTCCCCCCGTTTTCCACTTTTTTCAAAGCCACAATGGGTTTTAACCTCCAGTTTTCATCTTCTTTGGCGTTATATAATTTACCCACCATTGTACTTTAAGGCTTTTTGAATGAAGCATGTTGATATTTCAGACCCCCCTTGCCCACTTTGATTCCCTTCTTTCCCTTCACTTTCTCGAAGGGGTTTTCCTGTTAGATTTTTTTTTTTTTCTGCCTACAACGTTTTTAAAACGGGGTGTTAAATTTTAAAAGCGCACTGCATTTGGAAAAAACCAATAACTGCTTTCTAAAAAATTGACTTTTCGAAACATTTTTATAACAATCACTTTGCCTTTAATGGAGAGATCTCTCCTTTTTCCAAATTTTTATTTTACTATATTTTATTATTCTTTATTTTCCAGTCTTCACATGTTTTTTTTCGCCATCCGTTGGTATCAAAAAAAATTCCCCAAAATTTCATTCTTTCACGTTGGAAAAAGGGATCTGGGTCTTTTTTCATAGTTCCCCTTGTAAAGGTTTTTTTTCTGAACATTTAATATAAATCCAGAAAACTTTTCAAACGATGACAAGATTTCTAATGATTTAAACATACCATATCGGTCTTTGAGAAACAATGTTGTGTCATCTGCCATTTGTTTTATCTTTATACTAGAATTTTCATTCCCAGAAGGTAAAGGAACTTTGATGCCTGCAATCGAACTATTCCGAATCTTAATGGCTAGTAACTCGACAGCTAGCACAAAGGCAAATGGTGAGAAAGGGCAACCTTGTCTTATTCCGCAGTTCACATCAAAGGGCTAGGAAATCCAACCTCCGTGATTTACAGAGGTCATTTTTCCGTTTATCAAAATAGATACCCACTTTTAAAAATCTGGTCCAAAACCAAAAATGTCAAACACTTTCAGCAGAAAACTCTTTGATATCAGAGAACTATAAAACCTTCATTCTGGGCCACTTTCGCCCTCAACCAGTTTTCGGGCGAAAGTGGCCCAGAATTAAGGTTTTATAGTTCTCTGACAAGTAAGACGTCAATAACCAAAAAATAACGATTATCTACAAACAAACATACTGTGCAGGGTTATCCATTTTAATACTAATTTACTAAAGTTTTCAGAGAGTAGCGTAGGGAAAGTAGCCGGGACTGAACACGCCCCGTAGAGTAACGTAGGGAAAAGCAGCCGTGACTGAACGCGCTTCATATACAAACGGTGTCTGTTCCCACGGCTCTCTTTTCAGTACTGTCAACTCTGTCAGGGCGGTGTAAGCTTTTAATTGCTAGTTGCCGGCCTACCTGCCCAGCACTTGGGGTGTCACAAAATATAGCAGCAGTTTTTAGAAGACAGTGCGGATTCTAAGTTAGAAAAAGTTTTTGAATCACAAATGCTTTTTCAACAGCTTTATAGATTAAATTGTGCGGAAGACATGGAATCAGCTACAACTTTATATATAACCACACACACACAAACACACACACACAAACACATACACACACACAAACACGCACGCACACACACGTACACACACCCACAC
Source organism: Conus ventricosus (assembly GCA_018398815.1). Lineage (NCBI taxonomy): Eukaryota > Metazoa > Mollusca > Gastropoda > Neogastropoda > Conidae > Conus > Conus ventricosus. Next base: position 81,171,787 of record CM031609.1, on the reverse strand, counting down.
ACACACATACACACACACACGTATGCACGGCTAGATAGAACACAGCGCAGGCCGGGCGGCTCGTTTTGCAACTGTGCGTCTTCCTATGTTGTGGCCAAAAAATCAATAAACCATGCCTCGCGAGCTTACTGCGTTTCGTCTCTTACCTGGCCAAGTGCGCTGCGGGCAACTTGCCCATTATTGCGTCAGCAAATGTTCGCGAATATTCTTAGACTGCTACGTGGCACTCCACGTCAACACTACTACGCCGGCAAGAGCTGGCCATTTTAGCCATGGCTTCCAATGGAGACGGACGTGCTTTGTTTACAGAGGAACAACTTCTTGTTATGGAGGATCATATGCAATACTACAAGCTTATGATGGAGTATATAAACAAAAGAAAATTAGGTGAGCGCTGTTTTTTTACCTTGTAAGCCAAAGAGCAGTATTGCGTTTTGGAAGGTGGGGAGAAAGAAAAACGAGAACTAACCATTAACGAACTACACAGCTACCTTGAAAGCTTGTCGGTTCTACAAAGAGATTTAGAAAGAGATTTAGGCAATATTACTGAAAGAGATGTTGATGGCTTTGATAATTTTTCGACTGTTGACGAAATGATTCCATTTTTACAAAGTGGTGCTTTTTTACTAAAACTTGGCGAAAGAAAAACTATCCATCATGCTCTGATTATGGGTCACTGCCTTGAAAGGCGCAAACAATGTTTCAAAGATCAAAACCAACTGAGACATGGCGGTGAGGGGGGTGTGGTATAAACTTTTTTTGTGCAAGAAGGAAAGTATAATGAAACTCTTTGTTGTGGGAGGCAATCTGCGGTGAAGTTAGCCTTGCTGACTGCTACTATAAATAGCCGTTCATGCTGTGAACGCCTTATTTTCGTAGCAAGAGGTCTGCGGTGAAGTTAGCCTTGCTGACTGCTACTATAAATAGCCGTTCATGCTGTGAACGCCTTATTTTCGTAGCAAGAGGGCTGCGGTAAATCCACCTTGCTATAAATAGCCGTTCATGCTGTGAACGCCTTATTTTAGCAGCAAGAGGGCTGCGGTAAAATCCGTTTTGCTATAAATAACCGTTCATGCGGTGAACGCCTATTTATAGTAGCAAGAGGGCTACGGTAAAATCCGCCTTGCTATAAATAGCCGTTCATGCTGTGAACGCCTTATTTTAGCAGCAAGAGGGCTGCGGTAAAATCCGCCTTGCTATAAATAACCGTTCATGCGGTGAACGCCTATTTATAGTAGCAAGAGGGCTACGGTACTGCCTGTACTTGCTATGTGCGGACACTAAGGGAGGTAACTCCTGCGCACCCCCACCCCACGCACGCACGTCTCCCCACCCCCACCCCACGCACGCACACTTAAGTCATCCTCAAGTCATTCACAAGTCATCCTCAAGTCATTTACAAGTTATCCTCAAGTCATTCACAAGTCATCCTTAAGTCATTCACAAGTTCTTACTTAAGTCATCCTCAAGTTATTCACAAGTCATCCTCAAGTCATTTACAAGTTCTTACTTAAGTCATCTTTAAGTCACCCCAAGTCATCCTCAAGTTCTTACCCAAGTTAACCTAAGATCATAGCTAAGTCATCCTCTAAGTACAACCAAGTTCTTTATTTAAGTATCTTATAATTATCAAAAAAATACAAGCTATGTTTTTATCTTAAATAGTAGATGTCTAATATAGTACACACACGCCTCAAAAAACGTGTCATCGTTGAGGATGTCTTGCTCAGCGTTCTCTGCATAGATCTTAAGGAAGGTCTTACATCCGAAGCAACCGCATTGATTACAATTCTGGTCTATGGAAATGTCTTTTATAGACTCCATGTCTTTATTTATTGACTTTATCATTTTATAATACGCCATGATCTATTTTTATTAAAAAAATTTAAAATTAAGTTCTTAAAATATTATTACATTTCAAATGGATCAAAATGATGCTTTGTTATTGGCGGTTTTGGCGTGCAGTTGTGTTCGGCTTCTGTATTTAGCGGTGGAGATTGTTTGGGCTCTTGTTTTTGCCAGCGTTGTTTATATATTTTATAACCGTAATAACAGCCCCCAGCAGCAGCAAGGGCGCCAAAAATGGCAACAGTTTTAAGTTCAATATACCATGAAGACTTTGGTGCTGTAGGGCTTGTATCACATGGAGTTTTTATAGCGGGCATTGAATTAACTTGTTCTGGCGTTGGCGGTGTTATGTTTTCATGATGAGTTATATTCTGTAACATTAATTTTTTTTTGTCTGTTCCACTCTGCTAATTTTTTTCCTGCTTTAACACGCCCAGGATGAGGGTTCTTTTCACTGGTCCCCACCTGGTTCAGTGTTTTCTGCTGATTTTCTGGCTTGGTTACTTTCTCCACCTGATTCTGATTCTGCTGATTTTCCAGATCGTTCATTTTGAAGAGAAATAAAATCTATATGATTAAAAGTAATCAATCCCATGATTAACGGCGATAACAATGTTCCAAATCTGTAATATAAATCACACCCTAGAGACTCTAATGTCTTTGTTAAAACTGGATCTTGCGTTAAATCATACGTAAGATCTTGTTCAGAATCAATGGGAGCAAATCTACTGACTAGTTTAGTGTACAAACTAAGAGCCGTTTGCCCCACACTTTTTACCATTCTCGACCCCAGCTGCGCTTCATACCTGTTATGATACTTTATAATGTCTTGCGGCGACATCTGTTGAATCTGTTCAATGCTGAATTCAGTTCCGAGGAACTGTTTTGTTTTCCCACATGCTGCCAAAGAATACAACCTCTCCTTTTTGGGCATAATAGCTTGGTCATCAGCTTGGTCATTCATAAGTTCAGGAAGGTTTAGGCTGCCTTGTAGCTGTAGGAGATCATCACTGTTCATGTTTTTTAATAATTATAATTATTTTATTTTCTAAAAAATGAGCACCGAAAAAACTGTTGCTAACCTTGTATACCATTCTGCTGTTATTGGTGGTCTAAGTGTAGGATACTCAATGCTGGTAAAAGCTTGTTAAGAATTAAACCAGCAGATCTTGGCAAACTAGACTTTGAGGATTCAGCAAAGCTAATTGCTATCATTGCAGCTTCGGTTGCTACGAAAGATTTTCTAGTTAAGCAAGGAATAATTCCAGACAAAATAAATATGTAAGAAAAAAATACATTTATAAAAAATGGCTTCACTCGCAATAATGATAGGCGGCGCTGTGGTGAATGCGCTTGCTTTTTAGCGGAAGTAATTTCGCATTTAGTAAACTGCGGGATGACGGCGAGAGAAAAAGACATAACAAAGCTATGGAGGAACTAGCAGCTGCACAAGACGCCTATGAAAAGCAGAGACTTGAGCAGTTAGATTTTATTAATGACACACTGAAAGAACAGGGGCATGCAGCTTACACATTTAAAAATGTTGATCAAGCAATAAAACATATTATCTAGTAACAGGCAAACCGGTCCAGACATTGCCCCACCAAAATTCAGTGACTTTTATCAACCATCAGAAAAACAAAAGATGCAAGAAATCGGGTTTATTGTCGTTGGTATGACCGTCGTGTATTTTGTTGCGCATAATATTGGCTGAATAAAAAATGAACAAAATCTATTATTCGCCCAAAGGATATTGGAAGGGCATCACGGCAATAAAAAGCTAAGCCAAGCAGCAGGAGTCAGTGAACAAACAGCAAAGGAATGGTTATCTAAACAAGCGATTTGGCAAATTTATTTACCAGCGCCTAGACGAATACAGAGACCGCACTTTGTGAACACAATACCGAACGACACCCATCAAATGGACCTTCTATATTTACCCTCTGATAGGATTAGACGAAAAAGATTTAAGTACGCACTCACAGTCATTGATATAGCTTCAAGATATAAAGATGCGGAACCATTAACACAAAAGAGTGCTTCTGCTGTTGCTGTTGCCATACAACTGATATACCAACGAGGCCCCTTAACTTATCCTCGCATGATTCAAGTTGATGATGGAAAAGAATTTAAAGGCCAAGTGAATCAATTATTGTTAAAACATAGAGTTACCATTAGAAGAGGCATTCCATGAGTTCACAGATCACAGGCTTTAGTCGAAAACTTTAACAAACAGTTAGCTGAAAGACTTTTTTCCTACCAGTATCACAGAGAGCTTATTGACAACTCTCGCAACACAGAATGGGTTAGAAGACTGCCCTCAGTTTTGCGCGCAATGAATAATGAAGAATTTAAAGGCCTAAAACCAGTACAAGCAATCAAAAGAAAAACAATAAATGTTGTTGAAGGAGAGACTTCATCTGGCAAACTATTGCCGTTTGGATTGAAAGTAAGGTACCTTTATTTACCGGGGAAGCAGAAGGGGACACTCGCATCAGGGCAACTGATCCGGTTTGGAGTGTTGATCCATATGAAATAAAAAGAATTGTAAAAATGAATCCGCCCGTGTATTATTTACGAGAAACTGACACAACAAAACAACCAGCTCCTCAAAGATCTTTTGTGAAGGAAGAACTGCAGATAATTCCGCCAGACACAGTTCCGCTTTAATTAATTTACGTAAACATATTTTGGTTTAAAATGGAAGGCCAGAAGGAAGCGCAGAACGAAACAAGAATGGTAAAGGAAGAGACCTTGAAAATGATACGGGAATCATTTCAGGCGTGTAATGCTATTAAGGAAACATTTTCGAGGATTAATCAATGCATGCTAAATCATCCAGATCACCTACAACTCAAACCCCCAAATTGGGAAAAAGAATATCTTGAAATAAAAAAAAAATTCGAACTCGTCAAGCAAACATGAGAAAAGATTTAAATGAATTGGATGAAGCTATGATTGATCTTATAATAAAAGTTGATGAAAAATATAAAAACCCTTGTTTATGCGGTTCTCCAGTGCCCAATTGCATATGAAAACTCTGGATTAACAAACACCCGTTTTGTGTTTGTTCTATCTAATGACTTCTTTGTTACAACAGTTGTGTTGATCTCATGTAGATTAGATCGTAGTTTTACGTTGTCATGATGAAAAGTCTTATTGCCAAACAATGCTTCTTTGTAATTGTCATGTGATATGTTTGACTGCACAACGCTGCGAGATATTCCCTTTGCTTTCTTAATGATTTTCTCCTGGCTCGAAATACTGTACATTTTTGACCTTAAACCAACATACTCCTTAATCACCTTTCCAGATAATTCATCCTTCATCTTTCCTAAAACCTTCTTGTTAGTAATTGAATGCAAAGGCGAATCTTTAGGGTAATCAGATGTATCATACCATCCCGCATGACCTTTAGCCACTTCTAATTCCATGTCTTTATAGATGTCTTCAGTAGGGATATCTATAACAAAACTGTCTGTATCTGTGTAAAGTACTCTGGACTCAGGATACGAGGGCTTAAAGTAGTCATAAAGAAACTCTAACATCAAAAGCTTTGATAATTCTAAAACAGTAAACCCAATAAATACAGGTTTTTTAAATTTTGACTTTTTTTTTTTTTCTCTTATCCAAAAAGGATCAGAAATTTTTAAAAAGTCCTGATAATTTTTTTTGAAGTCAGCTTAATTCTTTTTCCCTTTTTGGTGATAATCGACATCTTTAGCTTGTGCGGATTTTCCATAGTTTTCCAAAAAGTTTTTGTTCATCCGCTTGAAAAAGTTTTTTTTCCCCGAAGCATTGTGGATTTAGTTCTGAGATCAGTGTTTTTTCATGATTTTGGGTTTCAAAAAATTTTTTGTCAAAAGGATTACCTTTTGTGTTCTTTTTTTTTTTTTTTTTTTTTTTAAACATAATTTTTTTTTAAATTTTTCCCCCTTTAGGGGGGCTCCTTGGACCCCTTTTTAGCTTTCTGCTGTAAGGATAGTCATTAGGGTCAGGATTTATGGGGAAAATTTCTAAACTTTAAATATAGCCGGGTCGAGGGCGTTAAATTTTCAACCATTTTAAGCCTTTTGATTTTTTTTCCCGGGCCGCCTGTTACATTTTAAATTTTACGTAAAATGAAGTGATTGTGCCATACCCCAACCATAAGTTTTTTGCATCTAATACATAGTAGTTAATTTTTTTATTTGGGATCAAGTGTCCAAGTATTTTTGTTTGCTTTACAGTAATGATGCGACGCCATCAATTCCTCCACGCAATCCGTTTAAATCTCTGAATCATTGGTGGTAGAAAATAATCATCTTTTCGTAAACTTTAAGAAACATCCAGCTCATCCCGGGGCAGAAATGTAATGCGCAGGATCCAGGTTTAAAATTTTTCATGAGGTTTTTCTGAAAATTTTCAAAATATCCGCCCCAAACTACATTCCCCTCAAGATGAACATATGCCCCCACGTTTTAAAATCTAATTCTCCCACACTTGAGCATGCTGGTAATCAAATCATGATGTCCTTTCCTCTAAGATAAAAAAACGCCCCTTTGGGCGGAAAAGTGTATCTATCAAACCTTTAAAAACTGTTCTGATCAAAGGGAAAAAGCCTTTCTAAAAAGAGTGGTCAAAATTTTTTTGTTATTGGGCAGGTTTTTAAAGACATAGCTAGGACTTAATGACCATAGTGCTGCTAGGGTCAAAAAACATTTATTAGATTTAAACACATGTACTTTTTGATGCTGTGCAGGCATGACCCCCTAAAGGATCGTCACTGCTTGCAATATAAGAGAGAGTCGTAAACCCGCAAGTTATAAAGAAGATGGGGTTTCCATTTTGGGATAAACTTTAGTTAAAATTTGCATTTGTTGTGCGTTTCTCCTCTGAATTTCCATAATTGATCATGGTCTCTTACTTTTGGGTTTTCCTGCGCGATGAGAGCTAAACCCAAACCCAAAACGTGAGGGGTGAGGCATATGTTGTTGGTCTTCAAGTCATCTGATTTCAGATAAATTAGTTTATTAGAAAAATCTTACGCACTTGCGGCGTGTAAAAATTTTTAGCCGCTGGCCCTCTATAAAATTTTCGGCTCTAAATAAACGCCACCCGACCTGAAACGTGAAAGCAAATGAAAAAATTTGATTTATTCTTTAAGGGACTTTTTTGGTTTTTGGGGCCGGCCTTCATAAGTAACAAAAAGCGACTCGAAGTCTGCGAAACAAATTGGAGAATGTTGCAGCCTTTTTTCCCCGTTCTTAAAACAACTTTGATCCGGGCGGGGGCGTAGTTAGTTCTGTTTACAGTCTACAGAATTTTTTCAATGTTTTTATGTTCGCTCGGGGTTGAACAGATGGATTTTTTTTAAAAACTTTTCACAGATTTTGTTTGCCATGATCTTTGAAGTAGCGTTTAGTCACTCATTTTCGTTAAAATGTGTAAGGGGGCAGCCCTGCTGGCAAAAACATTAGGAGTAAGTCCACATGATTTTGGCGGGTTTTCCTATTTTGGACTGTTCTTGGACATTTTAAATTTGGCACCAAATTTGTTTCCTCATCCCATGTGTAACTTTAAAACAGTTATTGGGTTTTTTTCTTAAAAACTATCAATGGTCTCATAACGAAAAGGTTTTTCCTTTAAATTTAAATTTTTGGGCGTTTTCCGATGGTTATCACTCTTTCGCGTGTTCGCGGACATGATGCCCACCCTTGCAAGAACACACACAAATAAACATTTGGCGTTAAATTTTTTTTATGTTTACAACGCTCTTTTTAAACCCAACCTCGGGGTAGGGAAATGTAAGTTGCCTACAACGGTGCTTATTTACCGTTTTAATCGCTCTAACTTTCCCTCTGCCCAACCAAGCCCTTCTTTTGGCTTCTTCAGCGGCCCATAAAACTGTGTAAGCAGTTCGTCTGCCCCCCGGGGTTAAGTCGTTAGAAAAAGAATAGTTGTGTTGAGTTGACCCCCCGACTTCTAATTTTTCATTTTTTGTTACATTGTCGATTAAAACGCAAACTTTTCTTTAAAGGGCGGGTTATTGTTAGTTTCCCGGGAACTTGGAATGCATGAAAAAACATTGCCTGTGTTTGTTGGGTCAATGACTTCAAAATAAATATTTCAGTGCCTTGAAAAACGCTCTCTCTCGAGCATTCCTTCAAAAAAATTCATCGGGGCCTTCATATTTTGCCATGTGTTTTTTTTCTAAGCCAAACAAATTTATTTAAATTAAAAAAAATACAACGGTTAATCAGAATCAATATCGACGGTTTTTTGGTTTGGGGACTCTAAATAAGTAAAAACCCTTTTGGTTTTGTTAATGTAGCTTTTTAGAACGGGTTTTTAATGTCCGTTTAACTTTTTTTTAAGCTTTCCCTTTTTTTATTGTTTGGGTCTGGTGTTGAGAAAACTTGCCCTCCCCTTTTTTTGAAGATAAAATTTTTGGTTCTAAAAATGGCCTGTAAACGATTAAATTCTTCATCCGTGTGTTTGGTCGTAGTGCTTTATTTATTGCATTTAAAACGAGTAATTTTACCCGTTATTAGTTGAACCATAGCTGTGTGTTTTTGGATTTTTTGTTTTAATTTTTTTTTGCCAGCCGCATTACAGCTAATGAACAAGGCCGAGACAAAAGACAAACCCTGAGGTAAAGTGCGGGCGCACCTACGCCTTTGTAAAGACCCACTCGTTCCTGCTGAAAGGCACTTATAGTCGATGCCCCCAGTTTTTAACATATGTAACAGCATTAAAGGCAGCAGAATACCTTCTTTTGGTTTTGCTGTATTTTGAAAGGTCTTGCTCTTACTTGCTGCATTTTGTAATGTTTTGTTAATCTGAAGGTTTTTTATTTCGGGGGTTTCAAAAAGCAGAATTCCCTGCTATCTTTCCTTTTGGCGACTCTGGCGCTGTGGGCACATTTGGGAAAAACCTTAACAACATCTTTTTATAAAATGAAAAAAATTTTTTTAGTATTTACCCCTTGTAATTGTTTTCCCCAATATTAGCTTGCTCTTTTAAATAAAAAAAAAATGTAATTAAGGGGTTTATCACTTCTTTTCTTCTCAATTTGAATGTTTAGTTTTTAACCCTCCCCACTTTTTGGGAATGATTATCCTCTTTGACCTTAGGTCAATCCATAAACCGTATTTTGATGTTAAAAAATCATAAAGCCAAAACACGTAAAGGGTAGATCTTTAGACGCGGGGTCGTGTTGGTTTTTACCCCTCCCCCCCCCAAAAAATTTTCTTATTTCGTCAAAATGATGAAAGGTCAAAGCCCGTGAAAAGATTTGGTTGGACGCCGTCTTTGTACATTGTATTTCGTTTTTTTTGGTTTAAAAACTTTTCACTTGCTCTTGCGAAATGGTTTCTTCATTTCACACAGCAAAAAAACCTTTTTAAACGATTTTACGCGACCTAAAATAAAATTCCCTTAGGTCTGCCCTGCTTTTTGGTTGTTGAATGATGACGACGTTTTCGTAATATATTGCTAATTTGGACTTAATTTGTCCCCCAACGCTTTGCTAATTTAAGGGTTTCTAACAAAAGTAAACTTAAAAGAGGGTGTAGAAATCTGTACTTTGCTTCGGTGTCTGTTTATTTAAAACGTTTTTATTCATTAAAGTTATTCTTGACAATTGTCTTTTAATGCTCCTTAAAGATGGGGGTGCGCTTTTTAAAAACTCAAAAATTAGGGGAATGGAAAAGCGATTACCATACGATAACTTCAGCTAAAGCCCTTTTTTTGCCTTTTTTTCCCTGGGCGATTCGGGGCCTTTCTAAGTTTTTGTTTCTTCATTGCCGTTCCCTTTAACGCAAAATCTTCCCTTTCATTCGCGGTTACCATAAACAAAAAGGGTTAAAAATATGTCTGCATTGTTTAAAGAAAAAACTTCTTTCCCTCAAATTTTTTCAGAAATTTTCTTAAGATTGCCCCCTCCCCAAAATTTGGAAATGTTCTGTTTGGTTTGTTGTTGAGCGGGTTTTTTTTTAAAAAATAAGCCGTCAGAGCCGGGGACGATCAAAACACCGCTCCTAGGGCTGGAAAAAAACAGTAAGAATTTGATCTGCTCAATGTAGATGGATTATTTGGAACAGTAATTTCCGTTTATTTCCCTTCACGCCAGGGGTTTTTCGCTTCTATCGGGTCAAAATCAAGCCATAGTTGTAATTTTTTTTTAAAAAAAAATAAAAAATTAATTATTTAAAAACATGGCAGGAATTTAAGGGAAGAAAATTATGTGTTTTTGATCCGGAGACGACATGAGGGGGTGACCCCTTTTACACAGCATCGTCAGCGCTCTCAATGCGGCGTGAATTAAAAGAAAATACGGGCGGGGCATTTTTTCAAAGTTTAGGCCCAAAAACCCCCCGAATTTATAGACCCAAATGTTTTAAATTTGAAATGGTCATTTGTTGTAAAGGGGGTCAAGGGGAAACTGTTCCTTCAAATAAACCGACCCCTCAAAATTTTTTCCAAGAGTACAATTTAAAAGACTTAGTGTAAAAAATCAAATCGCCTTGGCCTTGTTAGACCCAAATTAAATGGGTTTCATTGCAAACTTCAAAAAAACACTGCAGAACTCCCAACAGAACCAATACAAAACATGGAAAATTAAAGAATTAAATCAAACGGGAGATGAAAAATAAATGCAAAAAGAAAACGAAACCATTTTTCAGAAGAAACAGCATTAAAAACTTACACACTCACCCCTACCATGCGAAAAATACGGCCCTTTATCAGCTTTAAAAACATTGAGGCGAATTTTAAAAAACAATTTAGCAAAACTAGGTGAAAGATGGCTATAAAAAGAGAAAAGAAAAAAAGTTGAGGGATGAGCCAATTAGGGCTGATATAAAAGAAAGAAAAAACAAAGACTAAAAGTCTTGAACAAAAAAGTCAGCAAGCTAAAGTGTAATACTAACCCAGACCAATTACGAATCAAGTGAATAGAATAAGAGAAACATCGAAAAAATTTTATTGAAAAACACGAACTGCAGAAGAAAACGAACACTGTTTAGAGACAAGGAGTCAATTGCAAGCGTTTAAAGCCTTAGGATTTGCAAAAAGTCACTGGTGAGGTATACGGGCGGCAGTAGCCAAAAATTCAGTACCTCCCCCTCCATCGCCTCCGCCTGAAAAATCATGGGTAAAAAAAACAGTTGATCACTTGCAAGTTTATTAAAAAAAATTTTTGGTAAAACCGTGAACGCTTTCCAGGGAAAATTGGGGAGTATTGTCGCGGTTTGCTACTGAAGAAATAGTTGGGTTTATGGCCGAGCACTTATGGACTTAGTTTTTTTTAATAGTTGGTTAAAATTTTTTTAAGATAAAGACCAAGTAATCCTACCCGAATCAAAAAAAAAGCGCTGTCTTTTTAATTCGGTCATCGGAACAGAGTCCGCGGCTTTTGCTGAGTCTTCAATGATTTTGGGGTTTTGGACTTCAGGGATTGGATGACTAATTTGGTGTTTGTTTACTGCTTGTAAATTACTGGGTCAGAAATTTAGGTGTTTTTTCCCAACCTTCTGTTCATTGCCTGCTATAAGTTTCATTTTTTTAGTTTATTATTATTCCCACCTGGAGTCTAAGGTCAGAAGGGAACATGTTAAAAACCCGTGCCAAACACAAAGTCTCTTTCGTCTTGCGTATTGTAAAACATTTTGGTTCTTAATTGAAGGTAAATAAAATTAAAAATGGGTCCTCTAAATTTTGCTAAGTTTGTTTTTGTGCGTCAAAGCCAGTGAAGGATCTTATGTCGATCTTGCCCTTTTTGCGACCCTAGCAAAAAAACCAAACGAAGACGAATAGAGTCGTTTATTCGTCTATTCCAGCCCTGTTAGGCCCCTTGAAGTGTCTAAGATAAAGTTTCCATGTGTTTTATGCCTTGCTGAGGGACCCGGGGTAAAAGTTGGCCAAAAAGAAAGATTTGAAAGGAGGATGCCCCGTCATTTATACTTTCTGTGCGTGCCCGAAAATAAAGGGCGCTAGGCCAGTTATGATCCAATTTTGTCTAAAGCCCCGTCTTGATGTTAATATTGAATTCGTTTTCAGATCCTTTTAAAAGCCTTCATGTCTATTTGTTTTTTTTTTTTTTTTTTTTTTTTTTTTTTTTTTTTTTTTTTTTTTTTTTTTTTTTTTTTTTTTTTTATTTTTTTTTTTTTTTTTTATTTTTTTTTTTTTTTTTTTTTTTGGTTTTTTTTTTTGTTTTTTTTTTTTTTTTTTTTATTTTTTTTTTTTTCTTTTAAAAAAAATTTTTTCAATAAAAAAGCCCGTTTCCCCCTTTTTAGGGAAAACTGTTAAAAAAAGGATGGGAAAAAATGGTTTGCATCCGAAATTTTACAATGATGGAAAAAGGCAAAGTAAAAGGTTCTTTATAAAAACAGGGACCAAAACGGGTTTCAAAATGTGGTTTTAGGGGGTTAAAAAAAGAATGGGGTAAAACCCCCCCTTTAAAAAAACAATGCGAATTAAAAAACATTTTTAAAATTCCCCCCAGAAAATAGGTATATTTTGATGAAACTTAAATGTTAAATTTTTAACTAAAACGGGCTTTTTTTTAGGAGTTTCCAGAAAAAACATGGGGAAAAATGTGACCCTGAAATTCTACTTTTGTTTATTTGGGGGAGGAGAATGTTAAAAATTATAAAAGGAAGGCCCTCAAACTGTTTTTTAAGGTTTCCTAGGGGAAACTGATATTTTTTTTTTTCTTTTAAAAGCCTTCATGTCTATTATTTGCTGAGTGGATTAAACGGTTTGTCATTTGGTAATGGAGCTTGCAGTTCAGTCAAAATACGTCTGAAGGTGTAATAGAAATGAAATCTGTACACTGACCTCACCAAGGATCATGGTGATTTTAAATGATCAGCATACGACACTCCACACCCAGTTGATGCGCAAAACACAGCAAAGTTTAACTGGTTCTGATAAAACTGCATCGGATGACTAAACCACGCTTTCTTGATGTGGTCGTTTTCAATAGGGGGGTTAAGATAGCTCTTCAATGGAGTACTCACCTTTTTATGAAAAGAGGCAGTCTGGGTCACAGCAATGTCAAGAGTATCAGTTGCTATATTTTTAAGATTGTAGTGCGGCCCCCAACAGAATATTTTGCGCCAGTATATTTGAATGCACTCATTTTTATTCTGTTTAAAAAAATGTTTGTAACAATAACAACCCAAGACAGTCCTTCTTTTTAGAACATGCTGTTAAAAACGATTGCGGAACAAAATGGTCGCACTCCATGAAATATCTACAAAGTCGTATGGTTTAATATAAGTGAATCCAGAAGAATAATAAGGTTCAAAAATTGATAAAACAGGGACCAAAGTTAGCGAGTTAACAATACCTGATGGTTATTACGGGTTTTGCTCACTAAAAGAAGCAATGAGTAACTTCGACATTACTCTCAAACTTAACAATGCGAATCTAAAAAACATGTTAACATTCAAGCCTGAGAAGAAGTGGGTTACTATTTTGATAAAGAACTAGCTGAAATGTTAGGCTTTGCAACTAACAATCGGGACTTTCATAGTTTTAGAGTTACACCAGACAAAACTACTTATGAGGGAGAAAATCCGCTCGATCTTGCATTACATTCTTACTCTATGTTCATTTGGATGAGCTGAGCACTGATGAAAACTTATATGATGGAAGGCCCTCAACTGTTTTTAAGAGCTCTTCCGTCAGGGAAAGCTGCATATTGCGATTATGAAATTATACAATTCCCTAATTTACAGTTTAAAAGATTAGTTTGTGGGAGGGTTGGATCATTTAATATAAAATTGCAGACAAAACAGGGAAAGTCGTGAAATGTGATAACCTGCACATTGTTTTGGAAATAAAATAATACGTTACTAAAAAATAATGTCGCGTGGGCCAGAAGAACCAGGAGTTACATTAGCGCCTGTAAGGTGTATAACTTTAGAATTAAAAGACCTTGCAGACGTTGCGGACTTTGAACAGAACGGTGAGATAGGCGCTTTGTATGGTTTTGAGTACACTAAAGATGGTGATTATAAACGCAAAGAGGTTGGCGACAGCAAAAAGTTTCCTAAACTAGAACAACTGCGCAATCTAGAGGCAAATAATGTTGGCCAGTATGAATATAAAATAGTTCGAAAACCTGACCTCAAATGGCACTTAGAACCATATTTAGAATGGGACATAAAATTTGAATTCATAAGCCCATTTACATTTTTTGGCCGTCAAAAAAGTTTCAGAAAAGCATTCAACTCTGGCCCTTTACATGTAAGTCTTATGCCAGATGACAATAGTCGGAAAGAGATTGAAATAAAGCCGAATGGGAAAAAACAGTACATCCTCCACAGAAGAGAAGCGGTTTTAAAAGATGCTTCTACAAAATTACAGTTCATGCCGCAAATGAAATTAGGGGACACGTTCACAATGATATTTGAAATTTCTGTCTTAAAAGATAAGGAGAGGGATGGGTTGTGGGCGTTAGTGACGTCCTTTTTAAAGGGATCTAATTAGCTGGCAAAACTTAAACGTTGACAGTCTTAAAGTTACTGTTGTCATTCTTCACAATGGCGAGGATATTAAGGTCATAACAACAAGCAACAAAATCAATATTAGTCTAAATAGAAACAATCTTACAGCACTGAATTGGATTAATCTTACACACTTAGGCCTTATAGGATTTTATTATACTGAACAAGTTTTTAAACAGAGGGTATGATAAAAAACAATAACCGGATTAGATTAAGTTCTGTTTATAAAACTATTGGAGCAGTTTAAACTTTATGACAAAAACTCCTCATTGCTCATTGATTTGTGGGCAGACTGGTTGTGGAAAAACAATATTTATCCTCGACCTGTTACAAACAGTTTATCGTTATAATTTAATCATATTGTGGTTTTCTGTCCAACACTTAAATGGAACAAAGCATATCATGATAGAAGGTTTATATGGACAGATGATGACATATATTTAGTTAATCCTAGCAATAAACTGAGTGAGTGTTTTAGAACAGTTTTATAAAGTGTTTGAAGGAACGCAGACACTATTTATTATAGATGACTGTTCGGCAGAAAGAGACATAGTTAAAAAGAGAAACACTTTGTCAAAACTAGCTTTCAGCGGAAGACATGCTGGGATAAGTGTGTGGATTTTATGCCAGAAATATAACTCGGTTTTAAAAGACTTTAGAGAACAGTTAAAGACTGTAGTTTTATTTCACATGAAAGACAGAGACTCATTTGAAGAATTTGGCGCGAAATGATGTTATTGAAAATGACCAGGAAAAACATAGGATTAAACAAAAACTGAAATCTGAAAAGTTAGTAAATTAGTATTGAAAACGGATAACCCTGCACAGTATGTTTGTTGTAGATAGTCGTTATTTTTGGGTATTGAACTTACTTGGCAAGAACAGGAAAACCTTTAATTCTGGGCCACTTTCGCCCGAAAACTGGTTGAGGCGAAAGTGGCCCAGAATGAAGGTTTTCCTGTTCTCTATATCAAATCAAATGCTTTTGCATAATCATAGCGAGCAAAAAGCCGGCTCTATTAGTTTTATTTAGGTAATTGATTACGTCATCAATCGATCTTTGACTGTTGCGATGTTTCTACCTTTGATGTAAACTACCTGATCTTCATTTTACCAAGCTAGTGATGACTCGTCCAAGTCTTCACGCTAAGACTTTGGCTAATAATTTGTAATCACTGTTAGTTAACGTGATTGGTCTCCAGTTGTTTAATTTGTCTCTATCTAAATCTTTTCCCTATATAGTAGCAGAGTTATTACACCATATATTGAGAATTATGATGTTTACCAACATGGAAAGCTTCCATGAACGACTGAGTAAGTGTTTTACATATTTATTCCAAATTTTTTTATAAACTCTATGTCATTGCCGGGGCAGATCCATTTCTCATATTCTCAGAGCGCTTGTCATTTCCTCCACTGTCACCATGCCTCACATGAAACAGCTTCATTAGCGTCTAGTCTTGGAAAGTTTCATTTTCCATAAATGTATTTATTGCTCCCTAACATCTTTTTCCACAGTTTCTTGATTATAAAGTTTCCTGTAAAAATAGACTTGTTCTTACAAAATTCTGTGTCTAATCTCGTTATTACTTTCTTCTTCCTCTAGCCGTTCCGTTGCAAATATTTTGTATTCCTTCACCTTCTCAATCCATTAACTCTTGCTCTAATTTGCGCTCTCTCTTCTCTCAAA
>CM031609.1:81150704-81155444 GCA_018398815.1 Conus ventricosus | reverse complement strand
CATACACGTCGGCTGGTGGGAACAATAGGAGGATGGAGGCTCCACTTACTGAAAAAAAAAAAAAGAAAAAGAAAAAAAATGTGGGAACAAATTGGAGATTGGAGCCCCCCCCCTCCACCCCACCCCCCGACACACACACCACACACACACACACACACACACACACACACACACACACACACACACACACACACACACACACACACTGAAACATAATGCTGCACACATAAACACTCCATATAACACGGTGAATAGCTCATTTGTGCACTAGCAAAGTTTGCAATTGACATGTAGTAATTTAGTAATATTTCAGGTGGTATTCTGCAACTGGCGTTTGAACAGATACGTTTTAAGTGCAGACTTGAAAGTCGGGAAGGAAGGGGTATGACGTAGATGGAACGGCAGTGAATTCCGCAGAAATTGAGAATGCTCTTTAACCGCGCTGCTTTCGGTTATATGAGGGAATTCGAAAAATTCGGTCATGAGAGGAAGAACGGACGGCACGTGTAGGAATTCCTATTTCGAAGCGATCAGAGAGATAGGTAGGCGCTTGACCTGTGATAACCTTATAACAGAGACAGGCCGACTTATACTGAATTCTGTGCTCGAATTTGAGCCAGTGAAATTTCTTCAAGAGATCCGAAGTATGGTGCTGTTTTGGCACCTTGAAAATAAGGCGTGCGGCTAAGTTTGGAACACGTTGTAGTGGCTGGAACTGCGGGTACACCAAGGAGAAAAGCATTACAATAATCTAGTCTTGACAGAATGCAAGAAGACGCCAACGTCTTCGTGGCCTGTTCTGTAAGGAAAGGTCTGATAGAGCTGATTCGACGGAGTTCGAGAAAGGATGCTTGGCAGGTTGTGGCTATGTGGTATTTCAGGGTGAGATCAGAGTCGAGATAGCAGGCAAGGTCACAAACAATTGGCATAAATGAGATGTCAGCGGAGCCTAAGACTATTGACGGATGAAGACAGGGGTCTTGAGCTTGAGCGTGTTTTGTAAACAGGATAGCTTCTTTTTTTATCATTATTTAATTTCAGCGTAATAGAGTAGACATCCACTGTTTGATATCAGAGGGACAGCCTTAAAGATTTTTGACAAGACTGTCATAGTTGTCTAGCGTGTCAGAATGTTCAAACTGAGTGTCATCGGCGAACATTTCATGATGAACAGAATGGCTGTTAATGATCTCAGTCAGGGGCGTTGTGTACATTATGAAAATGACTGGAACCAGCACAGATCCCTGGGGAACGCCAAAGTTTGATGACATTTTAGAAGACCGTTTCTCATTAATAAGGACGAACTGATGTCTGTTTGACAGATACGGTCTAAACCAATGAGCGAGTACTTGCTCTTGCATTCACTTACCCAGGCGGTGACACTTATATAGAGTCAAATTGCGAACGCACTTGAGCGAGAGATTCGCTTAATGTAACACAGGCTTAAGGGGTTTGAGAGACAGGCATTAGAATCATGATTCACGTGCACAACATCAGTCGCAGAGAGAGAGAGAGAGAGAGAGAGAGAAAGAGAGAATGACAATGACAAATGTTTAATGAGCCAGGCCTTCTGTCAATATCAAGGGGAGGGGCCACAAAGTGAAATCATGTCGGGGTACTACATTGAAAATGGACATGATTAATATTCATACTAATCTGTAGACGAGATACCAAGATCAGGGATTTTAAATGCACCAGTTTGATATGCTGCTAGTCTGCACATACATCTAGTGTCACACATCAGTAACGATAACCCGAAAGTTGAAGAGTTATTGTAATACTTACGGGGATGTATTTTTCTCTAACATGTGAATATTTGGGACAGACGCATATAGAATGGAGTTCACTTTCCGGGACACTCTCACAAAATGGGCAGTTAGGGGAGACATGATAAGAATATCGGTACCGATGCGTTCGTAATGCTGAAACACATAATCTAAATCTGATTAAGCTCTTTTTCAATACACACTGTTTTAAGTCGAACAAGTATTGAGATGCACCAAAAATAGTTTGAAAGATGCATAAAATGTACACCGAATTTTATCTCTAAACTGAGCGTCCCATCCTTGCATGAAACAATCGATTAGCCTTTGCTTCAATTCTCTGAGAAAAAGATGAATATTTTGAACACCTTGGTGTTCCCATACATGTCCGAATCCTTATTTGTATAAAGTAAAGCATACGGCAGAAACCCAATTGTTCTGATTTTATAATGAAGAGCTAACAGCATTTTATAAGATTTTAAAGGCAGACGCTCATCAGACATTCTCAAAAGTGTCAACCAATATTTAACACATCTTGTAAAAGTATGAACATAAAGAGGATATCTACCACATTCACCATAGACGAAGACATTAGGTGTCTTAACGCTAACATATAACCATCTTTTCAATGCAAACACATGTACTTTTTCAATCAAATTCTGATTTGCAATCAATGCCCAAACTTCAGAACCTTATTTTAGCATTGGTAGGATTTGGCAATGAAATGAATTAAAGAACACTTTTGGATGCTTTTCACCGAGGGACCATAGCAGTTTTAAGATACATACAGCTCCTCTCTTTGCTTTCACGGCGTTATCTCCCATGGCGTAGGAAAAAGGAGAGGGTAGAAGAAAAAATGATTCCAAGGTATTTATACTGATTGACCTTCTCTAGCTTGTTGCTACCAAAAATCCCCACTTTTCTCTCGCTGCAATATAACCGCCTTTGCGAAAGGCGACCACTTTAGTTTTATCTAAATTAACTGATAAACTCATTCGATGCGAGGCATCTCTCAAAATATTCAGCTGACGTTGCAGACCAATAACCGATGAAGAAAGAAACATAACATCATCAGCAAAACCTAGTATCAAAAATTTCCACTGAATCTGGGGATAGCTTTACAGCAACATTATAGATTACGTCATTTAGAGAGAGAGAGAGAGAGAGAGAGAGAGAGAGAGAGAGAGAGAGAGAGAGAGAGAGAGAGAGAGAGAGAGATATTTCTGACTGGACGCTCTGTGTGTGAGCTCATGAGCATTCGTGTCTTCATGAAGACTTCTGATGCTTCGCACCTTTAAAAACAAAATCAACAAAAAATTAAGAAAAGAAAAGAAAAAATTCTGAGGCCAGAATTTAGCCTTGTTCATGACCAGCATCAAAACCCAACGCTGTTCCACATCGAACACATGTCTCCACCAATGAATCTCAATCAAACAAGGGGCGCTACTTTCGCATCGTGACCAAGCAAGAGAAAACAGCTGGAATTTTAACGAAAAAGAAACATGTCGATTTTACAGAACTGCACAGAGTCCCAGAAAATCTACACCAATCACTCCTTGCCTGTTTTGCTATGACAGAAACAAAAGAAAAGTTCCCGTGAACATTGTTTTGGGCGAGGAACTTTCTGAACAAGCAAACGGTGCGACCAAGATGTACAAACAGAGTTGTCAGGTTGTAAGAGCAGGATATAGGCAACGGGCATTTAAAAGTGCGGGCATCACGTTAGCCTGTAAGGTCGATGATTAATTCTGACGCTGACGTCTTGTGTGAGATCACCCCAGAGGAGAGTGCTCCCCCCCCCCCCCACCGTTACGGAGGGAAAGGGCTGGGGAAGTATGTGGGAAGTTCAGGTCGAGGATTCAGACTTCTGGGGTAAACACTGGGTTCTCCTCTTTTATTCATTCAATTTGTTTTGTTCCTCTTTTAAAAAAATACTTTTTCCTCCCCATCTCTTCGTTTCTTTCTTTGTAAACAACGGGGTCGTTTCGTTTTCTTTCGTCCATTCATTTTGTTCCTTTATCCCCCCCCCCCCCCCCCCCCACACACACACACACACCCATTTATTTTTTTCTTTCTGTTTCTGTTTGCTTCTTCTTTCTTTCTTTCTTTATTCTTTTATGTTTCTTTTCCATTTTCTTTTCTGAGTTTTTTGTTTCTTCCTTTGTTCTTTTTCTTCTTTCTTTCTCTTTTTTGTTCGTTCTGTTTGTTCGTGTGCTTCTTTCATTGTTTCTTTCTCTATTTCTCTTTTTCTTTGGTCAGTTCTTTGCTCCCCACTCCCCCACCCCTCTCTCTCTTTCTTTCCTCCCCTTTCCCTTTCTTTCGTTCTCTTTCTTTCGTTCTCTTTCTTTGTTCCTGTCTGCCTCTGTCTCTCCGTCTCTCTCTGTCTCTGTCTGTGTGTGTCTCTGCCTGTCTCTGTCTGTCTGTTTTTCTGTCTTCGTATTACAACACCATTTGCATAAAGAAATAATCATTTACCTACATCTCTTTATCCCCTTCAAACCCCTCCTCTCTGTCCTTCTCCTTTATCATCAGTATACCTCTCTCTTACACACACACACACACACACACACACACACACACACACACACACACACACACACACACACACACACACACACACACACACACACACACACCGATTGACCCAGATGGCTTCAACAGGAAAGGCAAAGAAAATGACGAACAGATTTCAAGTCCTGTTGTTTACTACAAAGTTAGCAAATAAACTAAACTTGAAGCAGCACAAGATACATAACAATAACGAGAAACTGTTCCAATTACATAGACATAGATGCACGACAAGCGCTTTCGCGTTTCTGAAAAAAAAAAAAGGTTGTTAGCGTGCAAACCCATTATATTTCAATAAATGATGCCAGGAATCCGAAATCATTCTTTGCATCATGCGTGCCTGGTAAGAGAATGAGAGTCTGCGAGATGATATATTACAGTAAATTATCATTTGTTAGGGTAAGATCTA
>CM031609.1:81138204-81145704 GCA_018398815.1 Conus ventricosus | reverse complement strand
TTGCTATGACAGAAACACTACCAGCACAATAGTTGTTATAGAAACACCTGGCCAGCAAATACTTTTGACAATGTGTGTGTGTGCGTGCGTGCGTGCGTGAGTGTGTGCGTGCATGTGTGTATGTGTATGTGTGTGTGTGTGTGTGTGTGTGTGTGTGTGTGTGTGTGTGTCTCTCTCTCTCTCTCTCTCTCTCTCTCTCTCTGTGTCACATACATGCGCGCACGCACACTTACACACACACACACACACACACACACACACACACACACACACACACACACACACACACACACACACACACACGCGCGCGCGCGCTCGCGTCTACGCATACAAGCACAAAAGCACGTATGCACGCACAAACGCGCGCGCGCACACACACACACACCCCGACACACACACGCACACACACACACGCACACACACACACGCACACACACACACACACACACACACACACACACACACACACACACACACACACACACGGTGTGACTGGTGGCCGTCAGGAAGTTCCTTTTCTCCCCCCAGACTGGGTATCTGTGTGATGCTGCTTGGTGGCGGCTTTAGTCGTCATTAATAATGTGACCGCCCAGCCCTCTCCTGGACGACATAATCCCCCCCCCCCCCCCCCCCACTCCCAGGGGAGAGCACCCCGCCACGTATGGCCATAGTATTTTTAGAAAGAACCAGGAGTATATTTACCTTGACAAAGAGAGATCGACTACACGCTCATGCTCCACCGCCTTCTACCTCCCTCCCTCCCTCTCTGTCTGTATGTCTGTCTGTCTGTGTCTGTCTGTCTGTGTCTGTCTGTCTGTCTGTCTGTTTCTCTCTGTCTCTGTCTCTGTCTATCTCTGTCTCTCTCTGTCTCTCTCTCTCTTCTTTTCTCTCTCTCTCTCTCTCTCTCTCTCTCTCTCTCTCTCTCTCTCTCTCTCTCTCTCTCTCTCTCTCTCTCTCTCTGTCTGACGAAGTTTCGTTTTCCCTGCGGTGAAGTCCATAGAAAATGAAATGATTCTGTTTGGAGCGTGCCTCCAGGTCATCAGTCGTCCGTTCCAGTTCCTGCACGTTCTTCCTCAGGTCTTCACTGCTGTCACGGAGGTCGCCGTTCTCACGCCGTAAGTCTGCACCCTCCTCCTTCAAGGATCGTATCTCTTCCTGTAGGACAGAGAGACCGTCAAGGATGTCCCTGATGTCGCCCGTCATCTGATCGAACTTGAAGTTCATGGACTGGAGCAAGGACATCAGTTCCAAGTTGGAGGGTTCCGCAGCAGACGACGAAGTTCTGGGCGTGCTGGCGGAGGAGCGGCCAGTGTCCACGCTAGCTCTGCATCCTGCACTGGTCAGCGTGCTCTGTCGCTGAAAGTTCTTCGCTGGTCCTGGGGTTTGCTTAATACATCTCCACGCTACGGCAGAAAAAAATCTCCCAGAACAAAAAAAAGCACGAGGAGGCAACCTACAATGACACCGCCCGCTATGGTTTTGATTTTCAATGTCCGCATGGCGAATTGCTTTCCTGGCTCTCTTCGACATGAAGGCGATGAATACAGGGTGGAAACAACCACATCTCGACCGAAAATCTATGTTGGAAGAAGGCACGGTCCTTTACACAACTCTTTGCAATGTCTCAAGATCAAACACTGTCTAAATCCGGCGTAACTGACGAGTTAATTGGGAGCAATCACAGAGCAACTCTCATATATCTGAACACAGTTCAGTTACTTCATTAGGGGCAATGGCCTGAAATGAAGTAAACTTTTGAATCTGAATCTCGCTCTCTCTGTGTCACTCTCTGTCTGTCTGTCTGTCTGTCTGTCTGTCTGTCTCTCTCTCTCTCTCTCTCTCTTCTCTCTCTCTCTCTCTCTCTCTCTCTCTCTGTCTTTCTCTCTCTCTGTCTGTCTGTGTCTGTCTGTCTGTCTGTCTGTCTGTCTCTCTCTCTCTCTGTCTGTCTGTCTGTCTGTCTCTCTCTCTCTCTCTCTCTCTCTCTCTCTCTCTCTCTCTCTCTCTCTCTCTCTCTCTCTCTCTTCCCACCATCAGTCATTTTCATACCTTAAGTCGTTGACCTTCCATATATGCTAATCTTTCTATCACAGCAAGAAAGCGGAGATTCACCAGAAGCCGATGCTGAATCAGTCAGGATTGATCAGTGAAGGATTGAGGCAGGGAGCCTCCAAGAGTCACTCTCTGAGGAATCAGGCATCATGCATATTCATGAAGGGACAATGCGTTCAAGATGCCATCAGCAGGAGCGATTGACTAGCAGCTTATCATTGAAAAGTTACAAAGCAAGGGTTTGTTCCAAAGTCAGTGCGCTGCTATGGTGTTTTGCGCGTTTTCCCGTCTGACATGTCTTTCATTTCAGAACATGCATTTCCTTTTTCACTGTCTTCTCCTTAGACCTTCCTTGCTATCCCTCTGTTTCAGATACTATCGCTACATCTCTCATTGTGGTGTGACACGCTATAAACATTGTCGCTGTGCATACACGATCAAGAAAAGGTATCTAATAGGGAAAAAAAAATTACGATGCAACCGAACGAAAGAAACAAATTACAAGACGGACACGACACGTTTCGACCTCTTTGGTCTTCTTCGGGCAAGACAAACAATATTCAAGACAATGAAAATGAAGAAAAAACAAAACCACTTTGCGCCCAATTTGAGGAGATCAGTGATAATGTCTTCTTCGTTTCGTTGTGTTGGATGTTGTTTTTCTTACCTAAAGAAGGGCAAAGACGTCGACTTGCCTTGAAGTGTGTTTCTGTCGTTCGGGGGTGCTACAGGCTTGCCTTGAAGTGTGTTTCTGTCGGTCGGGGGTGCTACAGACTTGCCTTGAAGTGTGTTTCTGTCGTTCGGGGGTGCTACAGGCTTGCCTTGAAGTTTGTTTCTGTGGGTTCGGGGGTGCTACAGAGTTGCCTTGAAGTTGTTTCTGTCGTTCGGGGGTGCTACAGACTTGCCTTGAAGTGTGTTTCTGTCGTTCGGGGGTGCTACAGAGTTGCCTTGAAGTTTGTTTCTCTCGTTCGGGGGTGCTACAGACTTGCCTTGAAGTGTGTTTCACTTTCGCTGCGTCACCTCACTTTGAACGTGTAATAAGGTTTCCATACAGTGTGAACAGGGTATAGTTTTCATACGTGTTTAACAGTTTTAATGGGGTTTCAATACAGTGTTGAACAGGTGTAATAAGGTTTTCATACAGTGTTGAACAGGTGTAATAAGGTTTTCATGCAGTGTTGAACAGGTGTAATAGGTTTTCATACAGTGTTGAACAGGTGTAATAAGGTTTTCATACAGTGTTGAACAGGTGTAATAATGGTTTTCATACAGTGTTGAACAGGTGTAATAAGGTTTTCATACAGTGTTGAACAGGTGTAATAAGGTTTTCAATACAGTGTTGAACAGGTGTAATAAGTTTTCAATACAGTGTTGAACAGGTGTAATAAGGTTTTCATACAGTGTTGAACAGGTGTAATAAGGTTTTCATACAGTGTTGAACAGGTGTAATAAGTTTTCATACAGTGTTGAACAGGTGTAATAAGGTTTTCATACAGTGTTGAACAGGTGTAATGAGGTTTTCATACAGTGTTGAACAGGTGTAATAAGGTTTTCATACAGTGTTGAACAGGTGTAATAAGGTTTTCATACAGTGTTGAACAGGTGTAATGAGGTTTTCATACAGTGTTGAACAGGTGTAATAAGGTTTTCAATACAGTGTTGAACAGGTGTAATAAGGTTTTCATACAGTGTTGAACAGGTGTAATAAGGTTTTCATACAGTGTTGAACAGGTGTAATAAGGTTTTCAATACAGTGTTGAACAGGTGTAATAAGGTTTTCAATACAGTGTTGAACAGGTGTAATAAGGTTTTCATACAGTGTTGAACAGGTGTAATAAGGTTTTCATACAGTGTTGAACAGGTGTAATATGGTTTTCAATACAGTGTTGAACATGTGTAATAAGGTTTTATACAAAGTGTTGAACATGTGTAATAAGGTTTTCATACAAGTGTTGAACAGGTGTAATATGGTTTTCAATACAGTGTTGAACAGTGTAATAAGGTTTTAATACAAAGTGTTGAACATGTGTAATAAGGTTTTCATACAAAGTGTTGAACAGGTGTAATAAGGTTTTCATACAGTGTTGAACAGTGTAATAAGGTTTTATACAAAGTGTTGAACATGTGTAATAAGGTTTTCATACAGTGTTGAACAGGTGTAATAAGGTTTTCATACAAGTGTTGAACATGTGTAATAAGTTTTCATACAAGTGTTGAACAGGTGTAATAAGGTTTTCAATACAGTGTTGAACAGGTGTAAGTAAGGTTTTCAATACAGTGTTGAACATGTGTAATAAGGTTTTCATACAGTGTTGAACATCTGTAATAAGGTTTTCAATACAGTGTTGAACATGTGTAAGTAAGGTTTTAATACAAGTGTTGAACATGTGTAATAAGGTTTTCATACAGTGTTGAACAGTCTGTAATAAGGTTTTCAATACAGTGTTGAACAGTGTAATAGGTTTTAATACAGTGTTGAACATGTGTAATAAGGTTTTATACAAAGTGTTGAACATGTGTAATAAGGTTTTCATACAAAGTGTTGAACAGGTGTAATAAGGTTTTCAATACAGTGTTGAACATGTGTAATAAGGTTTTAATACAAAGTGTTGAACATGTGTAAATTTAAAGGTTATTATATTTTCATAAGTGTTGAACAGGTGTAATAAGGCTTTCAATACAAAGTGTTGAAACAGTGTAATAAGGTTTTCATACAGTGTTGAACAAATGTGTAATAAGGTTTTCATACAGTGTTGAACGGAAGGTGTTGAATTAATGGTTTTCAATACAGTGTTGAACAGGTGTAATAAGGTTTTCAATACAGTGTTGAACAGGTGTAATAAGGTTTTCAATACAGTGTTGAACAGGTGTAATAAGGTTTTCAATACAGTGTTGAACATGTGTAATAAGGTTTTAATACAAAATGTTGAACAGGTGTAATAAGGTTTTCAATACAAAGTGTTGAACATGTGTAATAAGGTTTTCATACAGTGTTGAACAGGTGTAATACGGTTTTCATACAGTGTTGAACAGGTTGAATAAGGTTTTCAATACAAGATGTTGAACATGTGTGATAAGGTTTTTAGTACAAAGTGTTGAACATGTGTAATAAGGTTTTCAATACAAAGCCCATAATCAGATCAGCATGAGAGAACTATCCTCTGAAATACCGCTTATCTCCGTCAAATATTAAAATTTGGGAGCAAGAAACGTGTCAACTTGTGCAGTCACTCCACATTTATACAAAACATTTTGAACCTTGCCAGAAAACAAAACAGATATACATCAAATTTTTTTAAGGAATTTAAAGTAAATCCGCCAGTTAATTGGGACAGACAAATCACAAGACAAAACACGACGCGTTTCGATCTCTTAGGTCTTCTTTAGGCAAGGTCAATAACATTCAGGACAACGAAAACGAAGAACACGCAATCCCTTTTCTTCTCAAATCTGGCGCAAGATGGATAATTCAGCGATGGAGAAGATAAGTGATTGCTCGTTCTTTGTGTTCATTGTCCTGAATGTTGTTTATCTTGCACGAAGAAGACCTTAGAGGTTAAAACGCTTCGTGCTTTGTCTCATAATTTGTTTGTCCCTGTTAACTGGCGGACTTACCTTAAATTCTTTTTAGAATGTGTTTGGATTTCCCCACTGCAGTCACCTCCTTTGGAAACTAGAGAGACATCAGGTCTGAAGGCAAGCAGTGGTAGTACCTCCACAGAATACTTCTGGTGTATAACTCTGGCTCTCTCTTACACAGGAACCCCGGGATATTTCCTTTGCAGCCCCATTACCTCATCGAAAGGAAACAGTCCAAACAGGTCGCCAGCCAGTAGGAAACTCACTAAAGGACACCCGCACTGCCGCCCAGTCAGATGCTCAGTGGTGTCTGTTCTGATTCAAAGCTTGCATGAGGCAGCTTACAAGGTCTCTTTCTAATGGCAGCTGCGTAATCACACAACCAGACTAAGCTTTTGAGAGATCACACACACACACACACACACACACACACACACACACACACACACACACACACACACACGTGCGCATGCGAGAGAGAGAGAGAGAGAGAGAGGAGAGAGAGAGAGAGAGAGAGAGAGAGAGAGAGAGAGAGAGAGAGAAAGAGAGAGAGAGAGAGAGGGAGGGATCCGTGTGTGTGTGTGTGTGTGTGTGTGTGTGTGTGTGTGTGTGTGTGTGTGTGTGTGTGTGTGTGTGTGTGTGTGTGTGTGTGTGTGTGTGTGTGTGTGTGTATGTGTGTGTGTGTGTGTGTGTGTGTGTGTGTGTGTGTGTGTGTGTGTGTGTGTGTGTGTGTGTGTGTGTGTGTGTCTGGAAGAACACTTCCTTCTCATCCTGTGCACATTTACCCCAACAAGTTCAGTCCGTAACTCTGCACGGAGAACATCAAGCCAACTTCAATTCTGTTCATATCGTAAGAATGCAGAGACCTTACTACACACACCTATGACATGTAAAAAGAACCAACAACCCACCTAACATACAACACCTAGCACCTCTCTCTCATACACATCATCAGCACCCTGCATCTACTACATTGACTGTTCCAGACTCTCAGCTTCCTGTCTTCTTCACCTGCTGCGCCCCCCCCCCCCCCTCCCTTGTGCAGTCACAGCTGCTCAAGGGGGCCATATCGAGGTATGTCGCTGACCCCAAACTGACCCTATCGCCGGCGGCAATGCTGCACTACACGTGGTCTTGACGCTCCTTGCCTCTTGTCAGGATGACTGTGTGTGTGTGTGTGTGTGTGTGTGTGTGTGTGTGTGTGTGTGTGTGTGTGTGTGTGTGTGTGTGTGGTTTGTGTGTGAGTGTGTGTGTGTGTGTGTGTGTGTGTGTGTGTGTGTGTGTGTGTGTGTGTGTGTGTGTGTGTGTGTGTGTGTGTGTGTTTTGTTGTTGTCTTCAATTTAACGTCTTTCCACATTAAGTGATATTAGACGAAGGGAAAGGATTTGGAGAGGGGGAGCATGAGGAGGAGGTGGGTGGGTCATCTTGCACTCATATACAAAAACAAAAACAAAAAAGCATCTTTACAATCTTTGCAATAAAAAAGAAGAAAAAAAAAGTTATGGGAAAGCCAACTTTAAATAACTATTTTGAATCATAACACAAACTATAACAAATGTCCCATAGGACTGCGTAGTAAACACTTCGCAAAATCAAACAACAAACTAAAATTCTCAAGAATACTGTCAAGAGAACGTTCAGAAATAGCCGGTAAAATAGGTCTCAATCTCTGGCATTCCAGAAGAATGTGTTGGTTTGAAATTTGTTCACCGCACAGACATTTAACATTCTTGCTGAATTTTGTTTTGAAGGCATTAAGCTTTATCCTATAAGAGAGCGAAGTAATGTGTCTAAATTTGAAACTGTTGCTATAATTCACAGCTATTTTGTTTGTTAAACTAACCGAATTCAGTAAGAGACCAGAGAATTTCT
>CM031609.1:81120704-81125704 GCA_018398815.1 Conus ventricosus | reverse complement strand
CTGGCAGGATATCACTGCCTACGGTGTCTGCGTAAGTCTGACACGTGCAAACAAAAGCTAACTGAGGATAAATCAAAGACAGGTCTATAGCACTTGCTCCATCAGAGGAACTATCTTGAATTTTACTCCAATCATTTAGCAACCGCAATGCAGAGTGGACTACCTTTCAACAAATTGGTAAACTAGCTGTAAAAGAACAACCTTCTCCCCTAAACAGAGAATGGGCAATAATCCGCTTTTCATTGTGTTTTCTATGGCATGTAACCATTCAATATTTTTGTCATTTGGCCCTTTAGGCAAATACACGTAGACAACACTGAGAACAGTTTTGTTAATAACCTTCTCACTAGCTGAACATGAATACAGCTATGGCAGATCTGATGGTGCTGGTGATGGACATTGGCAATATTCGGTGCCTTCTCTTATGTACAAAGCAGTGTTGATTTAAAAAAAAAATCAGAATCTCGATTATCTACATGAGATTAATAAAACTGAACTAAACTTGGTAACTTCGATTGTTTTGTGAGTTCAAAATGAAGAGATGGTACTAATGATTTGCAAGGTGTTGAATTGACAGCGACTCATTTGTCAGCACCGATCTGTCATTCTACTGTAAAATCTTTACACATATATCAAGCACCCTGGCATATTACTGATACAATATCAGTTCAATTTGTGGGATAAGCGCAACAAATGAAAAACACTTTAAAAGAAAGTGAAAAACAACACAAAAATTCGGTGTGTTGTCTTTTAAGATGCAGCCGAGAGAGAGAGAGAGAGAGAGAGAGAGAGAGAGAGAGAGAGAGAGAGAGAGGGGAGGGGGGGGGGCAGACAGACAGACAGCCAGACAGAGACACGGCGATTTCAGTAAGTCTTCAAAAGAGCGTAAACTGTGGTGGCTACGCAAGCTCATGAAACAGTTAAACACGGTTATGCTAAAATCAAAGCAAATCTACACAGTCCGATTAGAACTACATCTATCGTCAGTCTCTCAGGGCATCATGGTAGTTCCACCAGGCGCCCCTCTCATGAAGAAAAGGTCGATCCAGATGTCTTAGGCAGGATGAAAATTCCTTGGGAGGATGAAGCACGGTGTGTCTCCTTGTCTTCTTCGGCGTTGTCCAAAACAGTCGCCGGACATGTCTCCCAACGTTGCCCGCAAGCACGCTGGCTCCTCTCCGGGTCGGCTGAAGGTCGTCTCTCTATGTCCGGGTGTTCGGCTGTGGATTGGCAGGGCTAATGAAGAATACATTAGAAATTCCATGCAACTCCGAGCTCGTAAGAGGTTGAACAGCTCTCTTTTGACTTCAAGGTCTGGATTGCTGAGGAGAGCGATTTTACTGACTCTAGCCTTGGCTGTAGGGTTCTCGGTGCCAATTGCTTTTACAGATTCGGTGAAGTCATTATTACAAAAATCTTGCCTTGATTTTTTGGTACTATTTACACTTGTCCACTTGTCATTTTACGGAGGTGAGAGCTGTTTGAAGTGTTCATTTGATTTTTGGTTGTAAAAGCTTTCCTTAATACGGTTCGAAAGCCGTAAGACACACCCAGTCCCTTCCCATTCACTCCATTCAGGAGTGGGTCATGCAAATTAACGACTGGAGGAACGTCTGGTCTTTCTTTCTTTCGTATTGTCCTCCCTTCCACCGAGTTGCAGTTTGACGTCATTTTTGTACTCCCAGTTCTTATAGAACAGGGAGTACTTTAGAATGGGAACGAAGAAATGCTGTGTGTGTGTGTGTGTGTGTGTGTGTGTGTGTGTGTGTGTGTGTGTGTGTGTGTGTGTGTGTGTGTGTGTGTGTGTGTGTGTGTGTCTGTCTGTCTGTCTGTCTGTCTGTCTGTGTGTCCGTGGTCAAAATGTGTTCCACTCGCTCCAGACAAAACTACTGGGCCGATCTTTCTGAAAATTTTTAGGTATGTTCATTATGGGCCACGGATGATGCCCGATGTTTTAGTTTACCGCTATATCCGTTACTAACGGCTGTAACGGCCTGTAACGGTTTTTATTCTTTACGGAATATCTCAGAAAGTACTTGGCCGATCTTTGTAAAAATGAGCAGGTGCGTTCATTATGGGTCACGGATGATGCCCGATGTTTTAGTTTACCTCGTTATAGCCGTTACTAACGGCTGTAACGGCCTGTAACGGTTTTTCTTCTTTATGGAATATCTCAGAAAGTACATGGCCAATCTTTCTGAAAATTTGTAGGTATGTTCATTATGGGTCACGAATAATGCCCGATGTTTTTGTACCGTTATAACCGTTACTAACGGCTGTAACGGCCTGTAACGGTTTTTCTTCTTTATGGAATATCTCATAAAGTACTTGGCCAATTTATAAGCGGTTTGGATGATCTTGTGACAAATCGGAGCCTCTGTCCATATGTAAGTGATGTAATGCTGAAAATGGATTAAACAACCGTTAAAAACCGTTATTCTGCCGTTATTTCTTATATATTGGTGGATTTTAATGAAATTTGGCATCCAGAAAGGTTATCACACACAAATGGCACTTCTATACATCGGATCAAAATTTGACCGTTAAAAACCGTTATTCTTGACATATTGTCCGATTTGGATGAAATTTGTTTTGTACACAGGCTTTAGCCCAGTGAGGAGTAAAATACCGGTTTCGAAAGTATATATCGGATATATAACCGTTAAACCGTTATTTTGCCGTTATTTTTTATATATTGGTGGGTTTTAATGAAATTTTGTATATAGAAAGGTTATTACACACAAATGGCACTTCCATGTAGTGTTTCAAAATCTGACCGTTAAAAACCGTTATTCTTGACATATTGTCCGATTTGGATGAAATTTGGTATGTACACAGGCTTTAGCCCAGTGAGGACTAAAATACCAGTTTCAAAAGCGTACATCGGTTAAATAACCGTTAAAACTGTTATTTTGCCTTTATTTCTTATCTCACAAAGCACTTGGCCGATTTATAAGCGGTTTGGAAAACTGGGAGTACGTTTATATGCTTCGCATCTTGTTTTTGCACTCCCAGTTCTTAAAGAACAGGGACTACTTTAGAATGGGAACGAAGAAATGCTGTCTGTGTGTCTGTCTGTCTGTCTGTCTGTCTGTCTGTCTGTGTGTCTGTGTGTCCGTGGTCAAAATGTGTTCCACTCGCTCCAGACAAAACTACTGGGTCGATCTTTCTGAAAATTTGTAGGTATGTTCATTATGGGTCAAGGATGATGCCTGACGTTTTCGTTTACCGTTACAGCCGTTGCTAACGGCTGTAACGGCCTGTAATTCTTTTTCTTCTATATGGTATATCTCAGAAAGTACTTGGTCGATCTTTCTGAAAATTTGTAGGTATGTTTATTATGGGTCACGAATAATGCCCAATGTTTTAGTTTACCGTTATAACCGTTACTAACGGCTGTAACGGCCTGTAACGGTTTTTCTTCTTTATGGAATATCTCAGAAACTACTTGGCCGACCTTTATGAAAATTAGCAGGTATGTTCATTATGGGTCACGGATGATGCCTGATGTTTTAGTTTGTCCTGTTATAGCCGCTACTTACGGTTGTAACGGCCTGTAACGGTTTTTCTTCTTTATGGAATATCTCAGAAAGTACTTGGCCAATTTATAAGCGGTTTGGATGATCTTGTGACAAATCGGAGCCTCTGTCCATATGTAAGTAATGTAATGCTGAAAATGGATTAAACAACCGTTAAAAACCGTTATTCTGCCGTTATTTCTTCTGTTTAGGTGTATTTTAATGAAATTTGGTATCTAGAAAGGTTATCACGCACAAATGGCACTTCTATATAGTGTTCCAAAATCTGACCGTAAAAACCGTTATTCTTAACATATTGTCCAATTTGAATAAAATCTAATATGTACACAGGCTTTAGCCCAGTGAGGACTAAAATACCGGTTTCAAAAGTGCATATCGGTTATATAACCGTTAAACCGTTATTTTGCCGTTATTCTTTTATATATTGGTGGGTTTTAATGACATTTTGTACATAGAAAGGTTATCACACACAAATGGCACTTCCATGCAGTGTTTCAAAATCTGACCGTTAAAAACCGTTATTTTTCACATATTGTCCAATTTGGATGAAATTTGGTATGTACACAGGCTTTAGCCCAGTGAGGACTACAATACCAGTTTCAAAAGTGTATATCGGTTATTTAACCGATAAACCGTTATTTTGCCGTTATTTTTTATATATTGGTGGATTTTAATGCAATTTTGTATATAGAAAGGTCATCACACACAAATGGCACTTCCGTGCAGTGTTTCAAAATCTGACCATTGAAACCGTTATTCTTGACATATTGTCCGATTTGGATGAAATTTGGTATGTACACAGGCTTTAGCCCAGTGAGGACTAAAATACCAGTTTCAAAAGTGTACATCGGTTAAATAACCGTTAAAACCGTTATTTTGCCTTTATTTCTTATTCATAAAACACTTGGCCGATTTATAAGCGGATTGGAAAACTGAGAGTACGTTTATATGCTTCGCATCTTGTTTCTTTTTGCGTCATTTCATTGACTGTAGACTCCGTTGTACTTTTATTTCTTTGGCTTTAACTTCTTTATCAGTTTTGAATTTTTCTGCTCCATAAGCCCTGCACCTGCTGTTGGTGATGATTTGGGAGGACGAGTTGATGAAGAGGTCCTTGCTGCTTCCGCGTAAGCGCGAGAAGTTGTGGAACGACTCATTGTTGACCAAAACTTTTGTCTGTCGACAGTAAAAGACCTGGTAGTTTCAGAATTTTTTTTAAACTAAAGCTTGCTAGGCCCATCAGATCAATTTGTTCGTTGGAGACGCTTTCTGGGTAGGAGATTTTGTTGGTTAGCTTATCGATCCTGTTTTTAATTGTTTGATCTCACTTACTTCACTTCCTTCTGCGTTGATCGCTTCATTGACAGTTTGGTTGGTCTTATTCTCAGCTTCTCAAACTTGCTGTACAGCTCGCTCCAAAAGTTCATTCCGCAACCTTGCTGATTCTTCCTGCTTTGAACA
>CM031609.1:81105704-81115704 GCA_018398815.1 Conus ventricosus | reverse complement strand
ATCAACTGTAACGTATACAAAGAGCAAGAACGATATAACAAAACCCAAAAACACAACTTACAAAGAAAAGAACACTGACAACAACAACACCAACAAAACAAGAACGAGACAGCAACATCGACGACAACAACAACGACGACCTACAACAACAGCAACATCATCAACAAGAATAACAACACTAATAACGACAACAACAAGAACAAAAATCAACGATAACAACAGCAGCATCAACAAGAACGAAAATGACGATGGCAACATCAACAAACACAGCAGTAACAACATCAATGTCAACAACAAAAACAACATCAGATACACATACAAGAAACACTGCAATGATGACAACATCAATGTCAACAAAAAAAACAACATCAGGTTCACATACAAGAAACACTGCAATGATGACAACATCAATGTCAACAACAAAAACAACATCAGGTTCACATACAAGAAACACTGCAATGATGACAACATCAATGTCAACAACAAAACAACATCAGGTACACATACAAGAAACACTGCAATGATGACAACATCAATGTCAACAACAAAAAAAACATCAGGTTCACATACAAGAAACACTGCAATGATGACAA
Organism: Conus ventricosus; assembly: GCA_018398815.1. Lineage (NCBI taxonomy): Eukaryota > Metazoa > Mollusca > Gastropoda > Neogastropoda > Conidae > Conus > Conus ventricosus. The sequence goes on along the minus strand of CM031609.1, from coordinate 81,115,111 downwards.
CATCAATGTCAACAACAAAAACAACATCAGGTTCACATACAAGAAACACTGCAATGATGACAACATCAATGTCAACAACAAAAACAACATCAGGTGCACATACATGAAACACTGCAATGATGACAACATCAATGTCAAAAACCCAAAAACAACATCAGGTACACATACAAGAAACACTGCAATGATGACAACATCAATGTCAACAACAAAAACAACATCAGGTACACATACAAGAAACCACTGCAATGATGACAACATCAATGTCAACACAAAAACAACATCAGGTACACATACAAGAAACACTGCAATGATGACAACATCAATGTAAACAACAAAAACAACATCAGTTCACATACAAGAAACACTGCAATGATGACAACATCAATGTCAACAACAAAAACAACATCAGGTTCACATACAAGAAACACTGCAATGATGACAACATCAATGTCAACAACAAAAACAACCATCAGGTTCACATACAAGAAACACTGCAATGATGACAACATCAATGTCAACAACAAAAACAACATCAGGTTCACATACTAGAAACACTGCAATGATGACAACATCAATGTCAACAACAAAAACAACATCAGGTTCACATACAAGAAACACTGCAATGATGACAACATCAATGTCAACAACAAAAACAACATCAGGTTCACATACAAGAAACACTGCAATGATGACAACATCAATGTCAACAACAAAAACAACATCAGGTTCACATACAAGAAACACTGCAATGATGACACATCAATGTCAACAACAAAAACAACATCAGGTGCACATACAAGAAACACTGCAATGATGACAACATCAATGTCAACAACAAAAACAACATCGGGTACACATACAAGAAACACTGCAATGATGACAACATCATGTCAACAACAAAAACAACATCAGGTTCACTACAAGAAACACTGCAATGATGACAACATCAATGTCAACAACAAAAACAACATCAGGTACACATACAAGAAACACTGCAATGATGACAACATCAATGTCAACAACAAAAACAACATAGGTACACATACAAGAAACACTGCAATGATGACAATAGAACGAAGAACGACAACAAAACTAGCAATAACATGTAACGAGAAAAAAACGATGTAAACAGTACCACAAATAGCATCAGAAACTACAACAACGAAACCGACAACACCAGCCTCCAAAACCAACAGTTGAGCCACCTGCCTATTGACACGCGAAGAGCAGTGGCATGCAGACTGAATTCTGCACATACACACGGCTACCCCCTCACCCCTCAGTCTCCCCACCTGCTTCCATGCCCAGCGTCTGTCAAGAATAGAAACAATAAAATGACAACAACGCCAATTGCAACATCGATGAAAGAACAACAAACAAACAAACAAACAAACAATCATTTAAGAGTGGCAACGATGATATTGAAACACCAACATCAATTGTTTACAACTATACAATGAGCAAAAACAACGTACAAAAAATACAAACAACAAAAAAGAAACAGTAAACACAAACAAAACGAAACAAACAAACAACAGCAACCACGAACAACAACAATGACACAAAAACAACAAAAACAAACTCAAGAAACTTAGAACAATAGCAGCATCATCAACCACAACAACAACGACGACAAAAACCTAAAGAAAAACGATCTGCAAAAAACAGCAACATTATCAACAACGAAACGAACAACAAGGACTCTAAAACGAGAAGAACATCAACAATAACAACAGTAACATAAACGAGACGAAAATGACGACGACGACAAGAACAACAACAACAACAACAACAACAACAACAACAACAACAACAACAACAACAAGAGCAAGAAGAAGAAGAAGAAGAACAACGACAGAAATTGAATCAACGTTAACAACAAAAAAGACTTCAGGGATTTTTACAAGAAAAATAACCACAATAACAACAAAACCACGAATGACAAGGAAGACCACACAAAAAACAGCAGGAATGAAATAAACAGTGTAAACGGCAGCAAAGATAATCAACACAAACCACAACAACAAAACCAGCACCACCACCAACAGTCTGCAAAGCAAACACGCACAGCCACCTGCCCACTGACACATGAAGCTCGAAGAGCAGTGGCATGCAGACTGAATTCTGCACATACACGCTGCTACCTCCCCTCACCCCCTCAGTCTCCCCATCTGCTTCTGTGCCCAGCTTCTGTCCTGGATGCTCGCTAGCTGTGAAAGGTTCAGAACGCCAGAACAGCTACATAAACAAATTCCGTAATCTGGAAGTGCTGATTCAAGGGGTTGGCACCAGGACACGTTGGTAGTTCACGTTTGTTTAGGAGCGTTTGGCGAGTCTTCTTGCAAAGGAATTCACACTCTTAAATTTTGTTTATTTGTTTGTTTGCTAAGTTCCTTTCCTTGTATCTGTCGTCCTTCGTTCCTTCCTTCTTTTTTTTCCTCTCCACTTTTGTGTCCCTCCTTCCGTCTGTGATTTTGACAGTGGCTGTGTAAGATACTTATGTTTAGCCAGTGAGTTGAGTTCCTCAGTTTCTTTTAAAGAGGTTGTTGATTGCTCAGAGGATCAAGTTACACAAGTGTGTGTGTTTTGTGGTGTGTGTGTGTGTGTGTGTGTGTGTGTGTGTGTGTGTGTGTGTGTGTGTGTGTGTGAGAGAGAGAGAGAGAGAGAGAGGTGTGTGTGTGTGTGTGTGTGTGTGTGTGTGTGTGTGTGTGTGTGTGTGTGCTTGTGTGTACGAATGCGCGCGCATGCGGGCTCGTGCGTGTGCGTATGTGTGTGCGTATGTGTGTATGTGTGTGTGTGCATGAGCGTGTGTATGGCATGTGTGCATTTGTGCGCGTCTGTTTCTGAGTACATGTACATTCCATGTATGTGTGTGTGTGTGTGTGTGTGTGTGTGGTGTGTGTGTGTGTGTGTGTGTGTGTGTGTGTGTGGAGAGAGAAGAGAGAGAGAGAGAAGAGAGAGAGAGGGGAGAGAGAGAAGAGAGAGAGAGAGAGAGACATGGTGTGTGGTGCGCGCGCGCACGAGCGTGTGTGTGTATGAATGTGCATGTGTGTGTTGATAGCGTAGGTGATAGAAGAATGGCCATAAACAGCAGCAGCAGCAGCAGCAGTTGTAGTAGTGTGTGCATGCTTGTGTATACGTGCTTGTAGGCAGGTGTACACGTGTACCCTTTTGTTCCTCTCTGTATGCCTCAAGGACCGTCAGTGACTTCCCACTGAACGGTACAAGACCTAATCCTACCTGCCGTATGAATGGCGATGCTGGCAGCAGCAGACAAGGTAATTTCTCCCTGAGCGGGCACTGGGCCATAGTGTCACTGGGCGGAGAGACCTGTCCACAATAATGGGGACAAAGACGCCTGGTGAATGGACCCACTGATGTCCAGCCAGCAACGTCAGCCAACGGGTTCACCTTGTGGTCATCAGTCCCTGTGACGAGATCCAATGGCCTGGCTGACCACAACCCATTCTCCAGAGACCTGCTGACTACAGGGATGGAGGGGCAGGCAGACAAAGAAACAAACGAGGCACTGACGGCTGTGAGAAAGGACAGAGAACAGACAGCAGCCATCCCAGCCTTGGGCTGCAGGGGATGGAGGGGCTGTGGAGAACAGACAGCAGCCATCCCAGCCTTGGGCTGCAGGGGATGGAGGGGAAGGAAGACAAAGAAACAAACGAGGCACTGACGGCTGTGAAGAATGGACAGAGAACAGACAGCAGCCATCCAGTCCTGGGCTGCAGGGGATGGAGGGGCTGTGGAGAACAGACAGCAGCCATCCCAGCCTTGGACTGCAGGGGATGGAGGGCTGTGGAGAACAGACAGCAGCCATCCCAGCCCTGGACTGCAGGGGATGGAGGGGCTGTGGAAACAACAGCAGCCATCCCAGCCTTGGACTGCAGGGATGGAGGGCAGGCAGACAAAGAAACAAACGAGGCACTGACGGCTGTGGAGAAAGGACAGAGAACAGACAGCAGCCATCCCAGCCTTGGCACACAGCCCACAGGACTGGAAGAACCTGCTGGTCCGTTTGGTGCTACAGTGATCCCCCCCCCCCCACACACACACACACACACAGAGATAGATAGAGAGAGAGAGAGAGAGGAGAGAGAGAGAGAGAGAGAGAGAGAGAGAGAGAGAGAGAGAGAGAGAGAGGGGAGAGAGAGAGAGAGTTTGCTTTGCTTCCAGGGTAACCAAAATGCTGCGGAAGAATTTTGATGACGTTAAGTGTTTGTTAAATGAATAAAGAATAGGAGGAATCAATGTGCAAGTATACGATTACTGACAATGACTTGACAAACACAAACACTTCCTTACAATGACTTGACAAACGATTACTGACAATGACTTGAAAAAACAATTCCTTACACTGACTTTGACAAACGATTCATCACATTGACTTGACAAAGACAAAGGATTACTCACAATGACTTGACAAAGACAAAGGATTACTCACAATGACTTGACAAAGACAAAGGATTACTCACATGACTTGACAAGGCAAACAATTTCTCACTATGAATTTACAAAGGCAAACAATTCCTCACAATGACTTGGCAAAGACAAAAAAAATTCTCACAGTGATGGCAAAGAAAAACTATTTATGTCGACTCGGCATAAATTACAATATTCCTCACAATGACTTGATAAAGACAGACGATTCCTCATGGTGACTTGGGAAAGACAAACAATTCCTGAAAATGACTTTGGAAAACAAACGCTTCCTGCAAATGACTTGGGATAGACAAACGATTCCTAGCAATGACTTTGGAAAGATAAACGATTCCTGACAATGACTTGGGAAAGACAAACGATTCCTGGCAATGACCTGACAAAGACAAACGATTCCTGAAAATGACTTGGGAAAGACAAACGATTCCTGGCAATGCCGTGACAAAGACAAACGATTCTGGCAATGACTTGGCAAAGACAAACGATTCCTGGCAATGACTTCACAAAGACAAACGATTCCTGAAAATGACTTGGGAAAGACAAACAATTCCTGGCAATGACTTGACAAAGACAAACGATTCCTGGCAATGACTTTGGACAGACAAACGATTCCTCACAATGACTCGGGAAAGACAAACAATTCCTGGCAATGACTTTGGAAAGACAAACGATTCCTGGCAATGACTTTGGAAAGACAAACGATTCCTGACAATGACTTGGGAAAGGCAAACAATTCCTGGCAATGACTTTGGAAAGACAAACGATTCATGGCAATGATTTGAGAAAGACAAACGATTCCTGGCAATGACATGAGAAAGACAAACGATTCATGGCAATGATTTGAGAAAGACAAACGATTCATGGCAATGTCTTGAGAAAGACAAACGATTCATGGCAATGACTTGGGAACCGAATTATGAGAAAAGAAAGTTTGGCACAGAGATGAAAAGAGGGTGATCGTCTGACCTGATAGTGATCCGTCTCCATAGCTTCTGTCGTCCTTTCTCCAACCTCATTACCCCTCTCACCTCTATACCCTCCCACTGCACCCTGCGTGCCAAGCACGTGACATTCATCAGCAGTGAGCCATGGCTGTGGTCCCAATCCATTAGATGACGTCCTCTCTAAATCGCTCTCACGTCTGGGTCGACCAACCGATCACTGTAGAAGAGAATTTGTGCTCGTGTCCCTAACAATGGGTCAACATTGTAATACTACATCCGTAATTGGATTCCTTGTTGGTTCGCTTGTATACAGCACTGAGTTCACACCAGACGTTGATAGTTTAAATCCCGCTGGCTGATACCTAGTCTTGTCGCTCTAGTGGAATTTTGACTGTTGGAAAGGTCTTCTTGTGCCACTGTCTTTGGATAGTTTATCATATTCAGCAAAGATGCGTCTGGAAAACAAATACTCCAACCATCTTAGGATGCTTACAGATGGCTTACTGGTAAAAAGAATAAATACATAAGATAAAGAGGACGGGGCTGCTTTTGTTATTCCATCACTGAAAGTGGAAAAATCATATTTCGGTAGAAACAATAGATCTATATTCGTTCTGAAATGATGGCTATACAAATGGCTTTGATGTCAGCATTAAAAATCCATTACGTTTTGATGAGAAATAGTCAGAATAAGCTTAATTCTCGTGTTAAAACACAGAATAGTCAACGTTTCAGTATTACTTTTGTTAAAGGCGTCCAAAACCTGCAATTTCCTGCTATGTATCAATATGATTAATACAGAGATTTTGTTTCAACTTTTTTATTAAAACAAAATTAGATGAACTCAGAACTAAATATAATGCTGCAGCAAAATGTGTATGTGGCGAAACCTGTCAAGACGTCATAGTTTGTTCCAATGTGTGCTTGTTCAGGCATGCTTACCATTTTATCAGGCATGTCTTTTACGGTAGTCTTTTTTGTGTGTGATACTAATCCTGCTGTGAACGTTACTTCTTGTTTGATGTAAAGTCTGATTAGATATTTACCTTATTGACACTGGGGGTCTTTTTGTCATTATATGTACACACCCACACCTGTAGACAAAATTCACCCATGCATGCACGCACACGCGCATGGAAGCACACGCTCTTCTGTCTGTCTGTCTGTCTTTTTCTCTGTGTCTGTCTCTGTTTCTCTCTCTCTTCTCTCTCTCTCTCTCCTCTTTTCTCTCTCTCTCTCTCTCCCCTCTCTCTCTCTCTCTCTCTCTCTGTCTCTCTCTCTGTCTTCTGTCTGTCTGTCTGTCTGTCTGTCTGTCCTGCTCTCTCTCTCTCTCTCTCTCTCTCTCGCTCTCTCTTTTCCCTCTCTCTCTCTCTCTCTCTCTCTCTCTCGTCTATTTTGTGAAAAAACCATGAAAATACGACTGCTACTACAATCTTTCCATTTTTCTTGTCCCCCGGTCTTCTCTCCCCTTTTCTCCTTTCCATATTCCTGCTTATCATTTTTTTGTTTCCCCAAGTCCGACCAAAAAGTATATGAAGAGAAAAAGATACACCCAAAGGTGCGGCTGGGACCCAGAGAAGTACTGTCCTCAACTGCCGAACCAACCAGCTGGAGCAATCCTGCACCAGCCTTGGAAGCCTGCGCTGTGTTCACATAGGGTGCAGGCACGCACAGGGCAGGCCATTAAGACGTCGAGGACATCATAGCTACCCGGCTTGTGCTATTGTGTAATGGCCACTGGATGTGACACGACAGAACCTCCAGGGAGAATTCCCATGGGTGCACCAGCCCACATTTCATAACTGCAGAGTCTACTGGTGAACGCTGCCACCGTCAAACAACTGCCGTGTGCTTCCCGTACCTCACAAGTTGCTCGTTTTTTCTCCAAGTCCGATAAAACTATACTGCTCAAACAATTTAAGAGCCACCTGCATTTTCATATGGTTTAGATAACGCATCGTAGTGTATATAATTAAAAAGCTTTTGTCCATTTTTTGCACTGAAAGTGTGACAACTGCTTCAATGCAAAACTGGTTTTGTGTTCAGTTAATCTGAGTCTAGTGGATTGAACGAGTTCACAAAAGAAACACCGAAATCACAAAAACATGGTCGCGGTTTGCGAGCTCAGAGCTGAGGCAGCAGAGTTGGGCTGACTGCAAACCGCATTCCACGTGCAAGTCGTGCCTTTACTGAACACATGGCAACCAGTTTTTGCTGACCAGTGGTATGAGGGTGTTTTTAACCATGCCACCAAGACGGAAATTAAATGACACTGACCGGGAAGGCTGTTGCTTGGCTTCAAGAAGTGTAGCACAGAGAAGTTGGTCGTGGCCTTCAAGTGCATCATGCTGTCATCCAAAGACTTCGTGACCACTTCACGCCACCAGTAGTACTGCTGAATGAAGATGGTCTGGCCAGCCTAGGTCCACCACCAGACAGCAGGACAGACTGGCTGGTTCTGACGGCGCTGAGACAAAGAACTGTCACTGCAAACAACCTCAGGCGACAACTGCGTGCTGCAGCGAACGTCAAACTTTCCGACCAAACTGTTTGGAACTGCCTGAGAGAAGTTAACCTCCAAGCAAGACGGCCAGCTGTTCGACCTGTGCTGACGGCGGCTCACCGTAGGGCGCGACTGACCTGGTGCCGAGCTCATGTGGCCTGGACGAGGCAGCAAATTGGGGCCCGGGTGATGTTTTCTGATGAGTCGCGTTTTGCTCGACTCTTCCACGATGGTCGCATACGTGTCGGTGGCGGACGGGTGAACGCTACCAAGAAGCCAACGTAATCGAACGGGACCGGTATGGCAGCGGGTCTGTCATGGTGTGGGATGGCATAGGAAGGAATTTCAGAACCCCCCTGTACCGAGCTGAAGGGAACCTAACTGGTGTGTGGTACAGGGACAACATTCTTCAGCCTCTGGTCCTGCCTGCCCTGCAGGCCCTGAGCCCTGACGTCATCCTCCTGGACAACAACGCCCGTCCCCACCGTGCCATGGTGGGGAAACGTCTTCTTGGAGAACAGCAGGTCAACCGCCTCGACTGGCCAGCGTCCTCACCCGACCTTAACCCGATCGAGCACGCCTGGGACGTCCTGGGGGGCCTGCCTCACGAGAACCACCCTCCAGCAGTGAACCTGGGCCAACTCTTCGACTTCTTGCAGCAGGGGTGGAACAACATCCCCCTGCTGACTCTCAGTAGGCTTGTGGACTCAATGAGACAGAGATGTCTACTTGTATCCGCGCTAATGGCGGCCATACTGAGTATTGACATTGATTGTCATTTGATTTGACTGTCCTTATTTCTGAAATAAGGTGATCATCAATTAAGCCATGAAGCTGTTTTGAACAGCTGTTGTTCGTTTATTCCTGATGTCATTGTTTCGTTCGATAGATGAATTTTCAATTAAATATGTTTGAAGAAATTAGTTTGCTTTTCGTTGAATTGTGTGCAAATGTTTCAACTGGATCTTAAATTGTTTTGAGCAGTATACATGTAAGTGTTCTCCAGTTTAAGTCCCTGACACACGAGCCTCCCCGCCCGTACGGTTGAGACGAAACGTTTGAACCTGTGCGGGCCGACCAGTCATGTCGAACGGACGGAGTGCTTCACGAAACGTTTGAACCTGTGCGGTCCGACCTATACGCGAGTTTTAAACCCTTCGAGTTTGATCCCACATGCCGCTTCAAAGGACTGTACAATTGAATACGAAGCTTTTTCTCGAATATTTAGATCCTATAATTTTTTGAGTTGACATTCCAAAGCACATGATGGCCTGGTACGATTCAATCAAATGTTTGGTCTCCGAATCGGACAGTCTGATCGCCTTGCTGGACGACGCCATTTTTCCGTTGTCATGGGTGTTCGCTCAATGGTGAGCGTTGATTGGTTGGAGGATTCTAGCTGTCCGTTTCGAATAGATCACGGTGTATCTCGAACGGTCGGGTCGAACTGGATGCCGAAGTCCGTTTGAGACGTACGTTTACTATGACAGACGCTCCGTTTGGGATCAGTT
>CM031609.1:81098204-81103204 GCA_018398815.1 Conus ventricosus | reverse complement strand
GCTCCCTTAGGTCCCTTTCCACCTACAGTCTGATCCTTGTTGGGTGGGAGTGGGAGGGGGGTGTAATAGAAGATTGACTGTTCCGCCGAACGAAAGAGACCAACAAATCACAAGACAAAACACCACGTGTTTTGACCTCTTTGGTCTTCTGCAGGCATGACAAACAACATTCATTCAGGACAATGAAAACGAAGGAACCGACTGATTCTTGTTGGGTAAGAATTCCTTTAAAAAGTGATTAGCGAAAACGTCTCCCATTACGGCATTGCCAGAGATTCTATGGAGCTGCAGGGGTTATGTTAGCTTTTTTGTGTTATGAAACAACTAAAATATACTAAATGAAGCACTTAAACACACACACACACACACACACACACACCACACACACACACACACACACCGTGAAAAGAATAACGCGTTTTGATTTCGTATTTAGATGTTATCTCCGAGGACATTGTTAGAGGAGAAGTGACATCATTGTCACAATATCACTAGTGCTGCAATCACATTTTTACACTCGATTTTTTTTACAAATGATCTGTATTCATAATACTACAACTCATCACGAAAAACAGAAAGGTGTTTGGAAAATCACTTTTTTTTTTTTTCAGGTGGTAAGCATGTATTTCTCCCTCTAGTTCTAGCGTTAAAGTGTACAAACGGATTGAAGATGCTATCACCTTCAATCTGTATATAAAAAAAGACAGTTTCTGAACAGTTTTGACTTGAGTTTCATGCACCTTTAAAGATATCATCAAGGATAATGGAGACAGCATAACATGGCTTACTGACGTTTTGTACTCATTCATTGTTACCGAATCTAATCAAGGTTCTCTTTTCTTTGTACTTTTCAAACTTCCAGGTGAAGGAGCTCAAACGTGAGAAAACAAACAAACAAACAAACAGAGACGAAAGCATGGTCATACAAGCACACTTGGCTACACTTGCGTGATCACGACACCAGTAACAGCTCTTACGGCTTCTCAGGTGAACTGTCATTGACTGACTTCAGCCAACGGAAGGCATCTGTCGGAAAGGTACTCATGGGAAGATGAGGATGACGCCAGTGTGCTCCGACCTTTGTGATGTGCTGACAAGGGGTAAGATGCCCCCTCGCGCGTCTCTTGGACAGCGGTTCTCTCCCTTTTCACCTCGTTGCGTAGCAAAGCTGCATCGATAATGTCATGTTCACGCGTTCGGAAGAAAGGTGCATGCGCTAACACCAGGTGGAAAAAGTGGACTGGTGATTGTGTTGTTATTGTTGTTGTACTCTCTCTCTCTCTCTCTCTCTCTCTCTCTCTCAGATGTATATTTGATGTGAAAGGCCACTATATAAATACAATTAGTGCGAGTACGCCACATCTTTTCCCTGCCTCTTCTCTGCCCCTACCACTGACATGTGTGTGTGTGTGGGTGTGTGTGTGTGTGTGTGTGTGTGTGTGTGTGTGTGTGTGTGTGTGTGTGTGTGTGTGTGTGTGTGTGTGTGTGTGTGTGTGTGTGTGTGTGTTGAAAGAATCATGAAAAACAGAATAGAACATTTCCTTGAAAAAAATGGAGTTTTGCCTTTATTCCAGGCTGGTTTTAAGAAAGGTAGAGGAGTCACAGACCACATTGTCCACTTATCTCGAATGTGAAAAAAGCTCTTGCCAAGCGTCATTCGACCCTTGCAACGTTCTTTGATGTTCATAGAGCCTACGATTCAGTATGGCATTCTAAATTGTTGTACAAAGCACATGAAGTAGGAATACGAGGTCGTTTTTTCCAATTTCTGAAAGCTTTCTTATCGGACAGAACTATCCAAGTCAATGTTCATGGAGCTTTATCAACTTCTAAGACTATCAACATGGGGTTCCCCAAGGAAGTGTAATCGCTCCAACACTTTTCTCGCTAATGCTTTACGATATTAAACAGGTTAATACAAAAGGTGCCACATTAGCTCTGTATGCAGATGATATTGCTCTGTGGTGAAATGTAAACTGCAATTTTTCCAAACAACAAACCAAAAGAAAGAAAATCATTGAACAGTATCAGGAAATAGTTGACAATATATTTTTCATTACATGAAATCAAATGGGTTCGGTTTATCTGCTCACAAAACGGTTTTTGTTGTCTTTACAAAGAAAACATTGCGTTTGAAGGCAGAGAAGCTGTCTCTATAAAGGTAGATAATAATTTAATATACCCAAGCAAACAAGTTAAGTTTCTCGGTGTAATCTTCCACTATAAACTTTTTTGGAGTAAACATATCAATTACCTTGTAGAAAAGGCTAGGAAAAAAGTTGGTTTATTACGTGTTCTATCTGCTATACCTCTGATTAACTGGGGATCTAATCTCGTCTATGTCGCCTCAGGGCTAGTTCGTTCAATTCTGTCGTATGGCCAAGAAGTTTTTTTACAGCTGGAAAGACAGATTTACACAAGCTAACCAGTATTGACTCGTTAGCCTTTAAATTGCATTAGGACTTCCCCGATGGGCTTCAATTGATCTGACGTACAAGGAGGCTGGTGTGTTACCCTTAAATGAACACAGGCTAAGTTGCGCCTGTAATTTTACAGTGAGAGCTAGAACCATTCCAAATTCAGTAATGACTGAACTGGATGGAAGTACGTATGTTTCAAGAGATCCGTAACAAATCGGTATTACATGTCCCTAGGTGATTATGTTTCCCCGTTATTTCAGAACTGTAACCTGTCTCTTGATGGTATTGCCGAGGTTCCATGTTGTTCATACCCTTCGTGGTTGTCAGAGCAGGCTGAAATCATTTACACTTACGGAGATCTGAATAAAAAAGATAATCCTCTGTTACTATCATCCTATGCCAAAGACTTGATAGATAGGAAATACGATTCCTATCTACACATTTTCACGGATGGTTCTGTTTTAGATTCTTCCGATGTTGGGGCTTCCTTTGTAATACCAGCGCTCAACATTAGAAAGAAATACCATATTACGAAAGGATGTTCTATATTTACAGCAGAGTTATTTGCCATTTTGAAAGCACTAGATTTTATACTTGACATGCCTGTTATACATAGACAAATACTTTATACTATCGGACTCAAAATCAGCGCTTACGGCTCTACATTGTCAATCAAAATCTAGTCGTTCAGACTTGGTGTGTGAGATCTTATTTCTCATTCATCAGCTAATAACCCGGGGTATCAATGTAACTTTGTTATGGGTCCCAGGACACTCCAGTTTACGTGGCAATGATTTAGCTGACTTTTATGCAAAGGAAGCTGCAAGAAATAAATCTGATGTTTTGAATTGTGATATCCCTCTTTCTTCATCTGAAGCTATCCACATTCTGACAAGTTCAATCTGGAGCATAAGACAGAATCAGTACCTTGAAGATTCAGCTCGGAAGCACAGATGGGATGTGACTAAACCAACAAGCAAATGTTGTAATCCTCCAGGGCAATCCCAAATCGTAACCTTGTACATAGGCTGCGGGTTAATGGTTGGTTATGCAGGTATTTAAAACCGGCACCTGCTTGTGCATGTGGTCAGACTCTCGATATCCCTCATTTTTTATTTGACTGTACTAGTACAAAAAAAACACTTTCAGCCTCTTCATGATAAGATGAAGTCCTTCAAGCTTCCGCTGACTATGTCTAGTGTTTTCAATCCCAGTTATGAGAACGGTTGGAGTCTGGCAATGTTGGCTGTTTATCTTATTAAATGTCATCCACTTGGAAGATATTTTTAACTCTTCCACCGCCCCACCCCCTCGTCACTGCCTCCTTCCCCCTAACAGGTGTGTGTGTGTGTGTGTGTGTGTGTGTGTGTGTGTGTGTGGTGTGTGTGTGTGTGTGTGTGTGTGTGTGTGTGTGTGTGTTTCTTCTCCAATTTGCAAATTTTTGAAATGTTAAAATCTTATTCTAGGCAAAAAACTATATCAGTATGGTTCGGCGTCTAATTTGCACGTAGAGCAAGGCTTTTTCATCCCCCCCACCCACTCTCTTCCTCCCTCTTCTCCCCTTCCCCATACACACTCATAAGCTGTTCGACTCTTACGAGTAATATGTCAGCCAGTTCCATACTTTAATGATCCTTGATTACCATGTATTGGATATACATGTAATCACACAGAATTGGTGTTTCTGAATACCAGTATATATGGGCTCTTAGTGTGCGCGCGCGCGCGCGCCCGCGCGCGCGCGCGCGCGCGTGTGTGTGTGTGTGTGTGTGTGTGTGTGTGTGTGTGTGTTTGTGTGTGCTTATGTTTGTGTATGTAGAAATTATCTCGTCTATAGCCATATTGCTTTGATGTTTGTGGACGAACGAACGAACGAACGAAGTTTAATGATGTTAGGCTGTAATACCCATTAAGCAAATCGACGCGATGGACAACAACAAAACGCGACTCAATTTCGATTTCATTAACATGGAAACCACAGCAATGTCCTTTTCTTTCACTTTACATGATGAATTTGAGAACGAGAACATGTCACTGGTATTCACTGTCAGTTCTGTAGACGACGGTCACCCCAGGTAAAACTGGATCAGTCCGTGGACAGCGTGCAGGCGCCATAGAGCACATGCTTGGGTCTCTGCATGCTTCGTGTTGCCGCTGCGTCTTCTTTTCCGAAGGCAGGCCAATTTAACACATTCCTCCTATGACATGTGTCTTTCTTCCTGCTTGTCAAAACAGAATAGCAGTTGTCTTCCGAACACGATCGCAGGAATATTCTAGAACGACGTCGTCTGATTCACACAGCAGCACACCCACGTCATCCGTTTGATGGAGCACGACCTTCCGAAAAGCTTGATTTCTGTGCGGATCTCGGAGTCGTCTCTGCACCTGTCGCTCTGTAAGAGTAACGGCATAACCCTTAACCATTCCCGTATAAAAAACCAGCGATAATTTTGTTTATAGCTTGCTCCAGACTTGTGTCGATGTCCGACGGGTGGATTTCTGGGCCCCTGCTGTTTCACTCCTACATGTAGATCGGAACGCAAACACCGAGCGTATCCTGAATATACGACGTGTCATCAT
>CM031609.1:81087058-81094704 GCA_018398815.1 Conus ventricosus | reverse complement strand
AAAAAACAACCACAAAAAACAAAACAGAAAATGACAAGAAGACCAACAAAAAACAGCAGTTGTAAATAAAAATAACAACAAACACGATGACAAGGAGCCCACACAAAAAACGCAGGAAGAAATAACAGTGTAACGGCAGCAAAGATAATCACACAACCACAACACAAAACCAGCACCACCACCAACAGTCTGCAAAGCAAACAGCACAGCCACCTGCCCACTGACACATGAAGCTCGAAGAGCAGTGGCATGCAGACTGAATTCTGCACATACACGCTGCTACCTCCCTCACCCCCCTCAGTCTCCCCATCTGCTTCTGTGCCCAGCTTCTGTCCTGGATGCTCGCTAGCTGTGAAAGGTTCAGAACGCCAGAACAGCTACATAAACAAATTCCGTAATCTGGAAGTGCTGATTCAAGGTGTTGGCACCAGGACACGTTGGTAGTTCACGTTTGTTTAGGAGCGTTTGGCGAGTCTTCTTGCAAAGGAATTCACACTCTTAAATTTTGTTTATTTGTTTGTTTGCTAAGTTCCTTTCCTTGTATCTGTCGTCCTTCGTTCCTTCCTTCTTTTTTTTCCTCTCCACTTTTGTGTCCCTCCTTCCGTCTGTGATTTTGACAGTGGCTGTGTAAGATTTCTTATGTTTAGCCAGTGAGTTGAGTTCCTCAGTTTCTTTTAAAGAGGTTGTTGATTGCTCAGAGGATCAAGTTACACAAGTGTGTGTGTGTGTGTGTGTGTGTGTGTGTGTGGTGTGTGTGTGTGTGTGTGTGTGTGGTGTGTGTGTGTGTGGTGTGAGAGAGAGAGAGAGGAGAGAGTGTGTGTGGTGTGTGTGTGTGTGTGTGTGTGTGTGTGTGTGTGTGTGTGTGCTTGTGTGTACGAATGCGCGCGCATGCGGGCTCGTGCGTGTGCGTATGTGTGTGCGTATGTGTGTATGTGTGTGTGTGCATGAGCGTGTGTATGGCATGTGTGCATTTGTGCGCGTCTGTTTCTGAGTACATGTACATTCCATGTATGTGTGTGTGTGTGTGTGTGTGTGTGTGTGTGTGTGTGTTGTGTGTGTGTGTGTGTGTGTGTGAGAGAGAGAGAGAGAGAGAGAGAGAGAGAGAGAGAGATGAGAGAGAGAGAGAGAGAGAGAGAGAGAGCATGGTGTGTGGTGCGCGCGCGCACGAGCGTGTGTGTGTATGAATGTGCATGTGTGTGTTGATAGCGTAGGTGATAGAAGAATGGCCATAGCAGCAGCAGCAGCAGCAGCAGTAGTAGTAGTGTGTGCATGCTTGTGTATACGTGCTTGTAGGCAGGTGTACACGTGTACCTTTTGTTCCTCTCTGTATGCCTCAAGGACCGTCAGTGACTTTCCCACTGAACGGTACAAGACCTAATCCTACCTGCCGTATGAATGGCGATGCTGGCAGCAGCAGACAAGGTAATTTCTCCCTGAGCGGGCACTGGGCCATAGTGTCACTGGGCGGAGAGACCTGTCCACAATAATGAGACAAAGACGCCTGGTGAATGGACCCACTGATGTCCAGCCAGCAACGTCAGCCAACGGGTTCACCTTGTGGTCATCAGTCCCTGTGACGAGATCCAATGGCCTGGCTGACCACAACCCATTCTCCAGAGACCTGCTGACTACAGGGGATGGAGGGGCAGGCAGACAAAGAAACAAACGAGGCACTGACGGCTGTGGAGAAAGGACAGAGAACAGACAGCAGCCATCCCAGCCTTGGGCTGCAGGGGATGGAGGGGCTGTGGAGAACAGACAGCAGCCATCCCAGCCTTGGGCTGCAGGGGATGGAGGGAAGGAAGACAAAGAAACAAACGAGGCACTGACGGCTGTGAAGAATGGACAGAGAACAGACAGCAGCCATCCCAGTCCTGGGCTGCAGGGGATGGAGGGGCTGTGGAGAACAGACAGCAGCCATCCCAGCCTTGGACTGCAGGGGATGGAGGGGCTGTGGAGAACAGACAGCAGCCATCCCAGCCCTGGACTGCAGGGGATGGAGGGCTGTGGAGAACAGACAGCAGCCATCCCAGCCTTGGACTGCAGGGGATGGAGGGGCAGGCAGACAAAGAAACAAACGAGGCACTGACGGCTGTGGAGAAAGGACAGAGAACAGACAGCAGCCATCCCAGCCTTGGCACACAGCCCACAGGACTGGAAGAACCTGCTGGTCCGTTTGGTGCTACAGTGATCCCCCCCCCCCACACACACACACACACAGAGATAGATAGAGAGAGAGAGAGAGAGAGAGAGAGAGAGAGAGAGAGAGAGAGAGAGAGAGAGAGAGAGAAGAGAGAGAGAGAGAGAGAGAGATTGCTTTGCTTCCCAGGGTAACCAAAATGCTGCGGAAAGAATTTTTGATGACGTTAAGTGTTTGTTAAATGAATAAAGAATAGGAGGAATCAATGTGCAAGTATACGATTACTGACAATGACTTGACAAACACAAACACTTCCTTACAATGACTTGACAAACGATTACTGACAATGACTTGACAAACAATTCCTTACACTGACTTTGACAAACGATTCATCACATTGACTTGACAAAGACAAAGGATTACTCACAATGACTTGACAAAGACAAAGGATTACTCACAATGACTTGACAAAGACAAAGGATTACTCACAATGACTTGACAAAGGCAAACAATTTCTCACTATGAATTTACAAAGGCAAACAATTCCTCACAATGACTTGGCAAAGACAAAAAAAATTCTCACAGTGATGGCAAAGAAAAACTATTTATGTCGACTCGGCATAAATTACAATATTCCTCACAATGACTTGATAAAGACAGACGATTCCTCATGGTGACTTGGGAAAGACAAACAATTCCTGAAAATGACTTTGGAAAAACAAACGCTTCCTGCAAATGACTTGGGATAGACAAACGATTCCTAGCAATGACTTTGGAAAGATAAACGATTCCTGACAATGACTTGGGAAAGACAAACGATTCCTGGCAATGACCTGACAAAGACAAACGATTCCTGAAAATGACTTGGGAAAGACAAACGATTCCTGGCAATGCCGTGACAAAGACAAACGATTCCTGGCAATGACTTGGCAAAGACAAACGATTCCTGGCAATGACTTCACAAAGACAAACGATTCCTGAAAATGACTTGGGAAAGACAAACAATTCCTGGCAATGACTTGACAAAGACAAACGATTCCTGGCAATGACTTTGGACAGACAAACGATTCCTCACAATGACTCGGGAAAGACAAACAATTCCTGGCAATGACTTTGGAAAGACAAACGATTCCTGGCAATGACTTTGGAAAGACAAACGATTCCTGACAATGACTTGGGAAAGGCAAACAATTCCTGGCAATGACTTTGGAAAGACAAACGATTCATGGCAATGATTTGAGAAAGACAAACGATTCCTGGCAATGACATGAGAAAGACAAACGATTCATGGCAATGATTTGAGAAAGACAAACGATTCATGGCAATGTCTTGAGAAAGACAAACGATTCATGGCAATGACTTGGGAACCGAATTATGAGAAAAGAAAGTTTGGCACAGAGATGAAAAGAGGGTGATCGTCTGACCTGATAGTGATCCGTCTCCATAGCTTCTGTCGTCCTTTCTCCAACCTCATTATCCCCTCTCACCTCTATACCCTCCCACTGCACCCTGCGTGCCAAGCACGTGACATTCATCAGCAGTGAGCCATGGCTGTGGTCCCAATCCATTAGATGACGTCCTCTCTAAATCGCTCTCACGTCTGGGTCGACCAACCGATCACTGTATGAAGAGAATTTGTGCTCGTGTCCCTAACAATGGGTCAACATTGTAATACTACATCCGTAATTGGATTCCTTGTTGGTTCGCTTGTATACAGCACTGAGTTCACACCAGACGTTGATAGTTTAAATCCCGCTGGCTGATACCTAGTCTTGTCGCTCTAGTGGAATTTTGACTGTTGGAAAGGTCTTCTTGTGCCACTGTCTTTGGATAGTTTATCATATTCAGCAAAGATGCGTCTGGAAAACAAATACTCCAACCATCTTAGGATGCTTACAGATGGCTTACTGGTAAAAAGAATAAATACATAAGATAAAGAGGACGGGGCTGCTTTTGTTATTCCATCACTGAAAGTGGAAAAATCATATTTCGGTAGAAACAATAGATCTATATTCGTTCCTGAAATGATGGCTATACAAATGGCTTTGATGTCAGCATTAAAATCCATTACGTTTTGATGAGAAATAGTCAGAATAAGCTTAATTCTCGTGTTAAAACACAGAATAGTCAACGTTTCAGTATTACTTTTGTTAAAGGCGTCCAAAACCTGCAATTTCCTGCTATGTATCAATATGATTAATACAGAGATTTTGTTTCAACTTTTTTATTAAAACAAAATTAGATGAACTCAGAACTAAATATAATGCTGCAGCAAAATGTGTATGTGGCGAAACCTGTCAAGACGTCATAGTTTGTTCCAATGTGTGCTTTTCAGGGCATGCTTACCATGTTTATCAGGCATGTCTTTTACGGTAGTCTTTTTTGTGTGTGATACTAATCCTGCTGTGAACGTTACTTCTTGTTTGATGTAAAGTCTGATTAGATATTTACCTTAATTGACACTGGCGGTCTTTTTGTCATTATATGTACACACCCACACCTGTAGACACATTCACCCATGCATGCACGCACACGCGCATGGAAGCACACGCTCTGTCTGTCTGTCTGTCTGTCTTTTTCTCTGTGTCTGTCTCTGTTTCTCTCTCTCTCTCTCTCTCTCTCTCTCTCCTCTCTCTCTCTCTCCTCCCTCTCTTCTCTCTCTCTCTCTCTCTCTGTCTCTCTCTCTTCTCTGTCTCTGTCTGTCTGTCTGTCTGTCTGTCTGTCTCTCTCTCTCTCTCTCTCTCTCTCTCTCTCTCTCTCTCTCTCTCTCTCTCTCTCTCTCTCTCTCGTCTATTTTGTGAAAAAACCATGAAAATACGACTGCTACTACTAATTCGTCCATTTTTCTTGTCCCCCGGTCTTCTCTCCCCTTTTCTCCTTTCCATATTCCTGCTTATCATTGTTTTGTTTCCCCAAGTCCGACCAAAAAGTATATGAAGAGAAAAAGATACACCCAAAGGTGCGGCTGGGACCCAGAGAAGTACTGTCCTCAACTGCCGAACCAACCAGCTGGGAGCAATCCTGCACCAGCCTTGGAAGCCTGCGCTGTGTTCACATAGGGTGCAGGCACGCACAGGGCAGGCCATTAAGACGTCGAGGGACATCATAGCTACCCGGCTTGTGCTATTGTGTAATGGCCACTGGATGTGACACGACAGAACCTCCAGGGGAGAATTCCCATGGGTGCACCAGCCCACATTTCATAACTGCAGAGTCTACTGGTGAACGCTGCCACCGTCAAACAACTGCCGTGTGCTTCCCGTAGCCTCACAAGTTGCTCGTTTTTCTCCAAGTCCGATAAAACTATACTGCTCAAAACAATTTAAGAGCCACCTGCATTTTTCATATGGTTTAGATAACGCATCGTAGTGTATATAATTCAAAGCTTTTGTCCATTTTTTGCACTGAAAGTGTGACAACTGCTTCAATGCAAAACTGGTTTTGTGTTCAGTTGAATCTGAGTCTAGTGGATTGAACGAGTTCACAAAAGAAACACCGAAATCACAAAAACATGGTCGCGGTTTGCGAGCTCAGAGCTGAGGCAGCAGAGTTGGGCTGACTGCAAACCGCATTCCACGTGCAAGTCGTGCCTTTACTGAACACATGGCAACCAGTTTTGCTGACCAGTGGGTATGAGGGTGTTTTTAACCATGCCACCAAGACGGAAATTAAATGACACTGACCGGGGAAGGGCTGTTGCTTGGCTTCAAGAAGGTGTAGGCATCAGAGAAGTTGGTCGTGGCCTTCAAGTGCATCATGCTGTCATCCAAAGACTTCGTGACCACTTCAACGCCACCAGTAGTACTGCTGAATGAAGATGGTCTGGCCAGCCTAGGTCCACCACCAGACAGCAGGACAGACTGCTGGTTCTGACGGCGCTGAGACAAAGAACTGTCACTGCAAACAACCTCAGGCGACAACTGCGTGCTGCAGCGAACGTCAAACTTTCCGACCAAACTGTTTGGAACTGCCTGAGAGAAGTTAACCTCCAAGCAAGACGGCCAGCTGTTCGACCTGTGCTGACGGCGGCTCACCGTAGGGCGCGACTGACCTGGTGCCGAGCTCATGTGGCCTGGACGAGGCAGCATTGGGCCCGGGTGATGTTTTCTGATGAGTCGCGTTTTGCTCGACTCTTCCACGATGGTCGCATACGTGTCTGGTGGCGGACGGGTGAACGCTACCAAGAAGCCAACGTAATCGAACGGGACCGGTATGGCAGCGGGTCTGTCATGGTGTGGGATGGCATAGGAAGGAATTTCAGAACCCCCCTGTACCGAGCTGAAGGCAACCTAACTGGTGTGTGGTACAGGGACAACATTCTTCAGCCTCTGGTCCTGCCTGCCCTGCAGGCCCTGAGCCCTGACGTCATCCTCCTGGACAACAACGCCCGTCCCCACCGTGCCATGGTGGTAAACGTCTTCTTGGAGGAACAGCAGGTCAACCGCCTCGACTGGCCAGCGTCCTCACCCGACCTTAACCCGATCGAGCACGCCTGGGACGTCCTGGGGCGCCTGCCTCACGAGAACCACCCTCCAGCAGTGAACCTGGGCCAACTCTTCGACTTCTTGCAGCAGGAGTGGAACAACATCCCCCTGCTGACTCTCAGTAGGCTTGTGGACTCAATGAGACAGAGATGTCTAGCTTGTATCCGCGCTAATGGCGGCCATACTGAGTATTGACATTGATTGTCATTTGATTTGACTGTCCTTATTTCTGAAATAAGGTGATCATCAATTAAGCCCATGAAGCTGTTTTTGAACAGCTGTTGTTCGTTTATTCCTGATGTCATTGTTTCGTTCGATAGATGAATTTTCAATTAAATATGTTTGAAGAAATTAGTTTGCTTTTCGGTTGAATTGTGTGCAAATGTTTTCAACTGGATCTTAAATTGTTTTGAGCAGTATACATGTAAGTGTTCTCCAGTTTAAGTCCCTGACACACGAGCCTCCCCGCCCGTACGGTTGAGACGAAACGTTTGAACCTGTGCGGTCCGACCAGTCAGTGTCGAACGGACGGAGTGCTTCACGAAACGTTTGAACCTGTGCGGTCCGACCTATACGCGAGTTTTAAACCCTTCGAGTTTGATCCCACATGCCGCTTCAAAGGACTGTACAATTGAATACGAAGCTTTTTCTCGAATATTTAGATTCCTATAATTTTTTGAGTTGACATTCCAAAGCACATGATGGCCTTGGTACGATTCAATCAAATGTTTGGTCTCCGAATCGGACAGTCTGATCGCCTTGCTGGACGACGCCATTTTTTCCGTTGTCATGGGTGTTCGCTCAATGGTGAGCGTTGATTGGTTGGAGGATTCTAGCTGTCCGTTTCGAATAGATCACGGTGTATCTCGAACGGTCGGGTCGAACTGGATGCCGAAGTCCGTTTGAGACGTACGTTTACTATGACAGACGCTCCGTTTGGGATCAGGTTCGACCGGTACGTCCGAAGCGTACGGGCGGGGAGGCTCGTGTGTCAGCCTCTTTATAGGTCTATTTAGTGTAGC
>CM031609.1:81082058-81084558 GCA_018398815.1 Conus ventricosus | reverse complement strand
TTCCGCCGAACGAAAGAGACCAACAAATCACAAGACAAAACACCACGTGTTTTGACCTCTTTGGTCTTCTGCAGGCATGACAAACAACATTCATTCAGGACAATGAAAACGAAGGAACCGACTGATTCTTGTTGGGTAAGAATTCCTTTAAAAAGTGATTAGCGAAAACGTCTCCCATTACGGCATTGCCAGAGATTCTAAAGGAGCTGCAGGGGTTATGTTAGCTTTTTTGTGTTATGAAACAACTAAAATATACTAAATGAAGCACTTAAACACACACACACACACACACACACACACACACACACACACACACACACACACCGTGAAAAGAATAACGCGTTTGATTTCGTATTTAGATGTTATCTCCGAGGACATTGTTAGAGGAGAAGTGACATCATTGTCACAATATCACTAGTGCTGCAATCACATTTTTACACTCGATTTATTTACAAATGATCTGTATTCATAATACTACAACTCATCACGA
Organism: Conus ventricosus; assembly: GCA_018398815.1. Lineage (NCBI taxonomy): Eukaryota > Metazoa > Mollusca > Gastropoda > Neogastropoda > Conidae > Conus > Conus ventricosus. The sequence goes on along the minus strand of CM031609.1, from coordinate 81,084,068 downwards.
AAAACAGAAAGGTGTTTGGAAAATCACTTTTTTTTTTTTTCAGGTGGTAAGCATGTATTTCTCCCTCTAGTTCTAGCGTTAAAGTGTACAAACGATTGAAGATGCTATCACCTTCAATCTGTATATAAAAAAGACAGTTCTGAACAGTTTTGACTTGAGTTTCATGCACCTTTAAAGATATCATCAAGGATAATGGAGACAGCATAACATGGCTTACTGACGTTTTGTACTCATTCATTGTTACCGAATCTAATCAAGGTTCTCTTTTCTTTGTACTTTTCAAACTTCCAGGTGAAGGAGCTCAAACGTGAGAAAACAAACAAACAAACAAACAGAGACGAAAGCATGGTCATACAAGCACACTTGGCTACACTTGCGTGATCACGACACCAGTAACAGCTCTTACGGCTTCTCAGGTGAACTGTCATTGACTGACTTCAGCCAACGGAAGGCATCTGTCGGAAAGGTACTCATGGGAAGATGAGGATGACGCCAGTGTGCTCCGACCTTTGTGATGTGCTGACAAGGGGTAAGATGCCCCCTCGCGCGTCTCTTGGACAGCGGTTCTCTCCCTTTTCACCTCGTTGCGTAGCAAAGCTGCATCGATAATGTCATGTTCACGCGTTCGGAAGAAAGGTGCATGCGCTAACACCAGGTGGAAAAAGTGGACTGGTGATTGTGTTGTTATTGTTGTTGTACTCTCTCTCTCTCTCTCTCTCTCTCTCTCTCTCAGATGTATATTTGATGTGAAAGGCCACTATATAAATACAATTAGTGCGAGTACGCCACATCTTTTCCCTGCCTCTTCTCTGCCCCTACCACTGACATGTGTGTGTGTGTGCGTGTGTGTGTGTGTGTGTGTGTGTGTGTGTGTGTGTGTGTGTGTGTGTGTGTGTGTGTGTGTGTGTGTGTGTGTGTGTGTGTGTGTGTGTGTGTGAAAGAATCATGAAAAACAGAATAGAACATTTCCTTGAAAAAAATGGAGTTTTGCCTTTATTCCAGGCTGGTTTTAAGAAAGGTAGAGGAGTCACAGACCACATTGTCCACTTATCCTCGAATGTGAAAAAAGCTCTTGCAAAGCGTCATTCGACCCTTGCAACGTTCTTTGATGTTCATAGAGCCTACGATTCAGTATGGCATTCTAAATTGTTGTACAAAGCACATGAAGTAGGAATACGAGGTCGTTTTTTCCAATTTCTGAAAGCTTTTCTTATCGGACAGAACTATCCAAGTCAATGTTCATGGAGCTTTATCAACTTCTAAGACTATCAACATGGGTGTTCCCAAGGAAGTGTAATCGCTCCAACACTTTTCTCGTAATGCTTTACGATATTAAAACAGGTTAATACAAAAGGTGCCACATTAGCTCTGTATGCAGATGATATTGCTCTGTGGTGAAATGTAAACTGCAATTTTTCCAAACAAAAAACCCAAAAGAAAGAAAATCATTGAACAGTATCAGGAAATAGTTGACAATATTTTTCATTACATGAAATCAAATGGGTTCGGTTTATTGCTCACAAACGGTTTTTGTTGTCTTTACAAAGAAAAAAATTGCGTTTGAAGGCAGAGAAGCTGTCTCTATAAAGGTAGATAATAATTTAATATACCCAAGCAAACAAGTTAAGTTTCTCGGTGTAATCTTCCACTATAACTTTTTTGGAGTAAACATATCAATTACCTTGTAGAAAAGGTAGGAAAAAAGTTGGTTTATTACGTGTTCTATCTGCTATTACCTCTGATTAACTGGGGATCTAATTCGTCTATGTCGCCTCAGGGCTAGTTCGTTCAATTCTGTCGTATGGCCAAGAAGTTTTTTTACAGTGGAAAGACAGATTTACACAAGCTAACCAGTATTGACTCGTTTACCCTTTAAAATTGCATTGGGGATTTCCCCCGATGGGCTTCAATTGATCTGACGTACAAGGAGGCTGGTGTGTTACCCTTAAATGAACACAGGCTAAGTTGCGCCTGTAATTTTACAGTGAGAGCTAGAACCATTCCAAATTC
>CM031609.1:81066869-81076958 GCA_018398815.1 Conus ventricosus | reverse complement strand
GTCCAAGGGTAGCGAACTTGTCACAAATCCCGAGAGTCGGGTTACAATTACTCTCATTGCACAGTCACATACAAGGGCAAGGGGGACAGGCACACTCCTCCAGCAACAATCACAAGACACAACAACCACGAAGGGACTCGCCGTGGGAGCGGAGGACGAGACTAGAGTCCTGCAGCGCCACAGAAGACACGCCGACGAGGTTCACTGCCAGGGATCCGGCGGGAGCTCTCCACCTGACGACGATCTCCGTGGCTGGCGAGGCCTCGTGCAGGCACCTAGCGGGGGGCTCCGATCTCGGCCGGGGAGACGTCAAAGGCCCAGCGCTCCCAGGGCAGGAAGGTGCAGAGAAGGTAGAAAACGGAGGAAGGTGCAGAGAAGGTTGAAAACGGAGGAAGGTGCAGAGAAGGTAGAAAACGGAGGAAGGTGCAGAGAAGGTAGAAAACGGAGGAAGGTGCAGAGAAGGTAGAAAACGGAGGAAGGTGCAGAGAAGGTAGAAAACGGAGGAAGGTGCAGAGAAGGTAGAAAACGGAGGAAGGTGGAGGAATGGGCAGGTGACGAAAACGTGGGACGATGCACCAAAGGGAAGGTGATGAAACAAACTCTGCAAACCAATCATGGTCTGGATGTAGTTCCAGAATATGGAGCTGTGTGGGGTGTCTTATGTGACTATGCTAGGAGAGGTAAGCACTGTCAAACCCCCTCCCTCCTTGCTAACTTGCTCTGTTTACAGGGAAGAACCCTCATATGCTATTTGTGTTGATTGTTCTTTTTCTTTCTCTTTATAAATTCTACTATTCGCCCAAAGCCCCTCCTCTGCCTATAATGTCGAGGACTGCAATCAATAAAAGAAGGAAACAACCAAGGAGCAATGATATCCAAACTCCGCCTCTCTAATTTCCCTCTTCCCCTCATTTCCGGAGGAAGGATTACAGGTTGACAAATTGCTATACACAAAGAAAAATAAATGCGCAGGCATGTGATATCAATGTTAGTTTACACAACTCTGAGGTCATCAGGGAATCTCAGAAGGAACAGGGTTTTCATGGAGTCTGCTGTAAAGTGTTTATGGCTCGCATCGTGCCAGTCCCAACTCTCTAAAAGAATATGTTTCAGTGTGAGTGGCACATGAAATAGAATGCACCGCGGATCTTCTTCACCTTTTAAAAGATAAGAATGGATGTAAAACGAGTGGCCAGTATGCAAACGGCACAAGACTTTCTTCCTTACGGCCGCCTCTGAAACATGGTAAAAACTCTTTCGGGTTTGGACGGATTTTAAATAGTTTTGTTATCCGTCTGCGAGTTCCATTCCTCTTGCCAGAGGTTTTTGACATAAGTCTGTGTTTTGGGTTTGCACGACCTGTATGACGTCACTGGAAGATGGATGGTGGTGATGATGAAGACGATGATACCACTACATGACTTGTATGATGTCACTGGAAGGTGGATGGTGGTGATGATGAAGACGATGATACCACTGCATGACTTGTATGACGTCACTGGAAGTTGGATACCACTGCATGACTTGTATGACGTCACTGGAAGGTGGATGCTGGTGATGATGAAGATTATAATGGATGGTGGTGATGATGAAGACGATGGTGATGATGAAGTCGATGATGGATGGTGGTGATGATGAAGTCGATGATGGATGCTGGTGATGATGAAGTCGATGAAGGATGCTGGTGATGATGAAGACGATGATGGATGGTGGTGATGATGAAGACGATGATGGATGCTGGTGATGATGAAGACGATGATGATGATGAAGACGATGATGGATGGTGGTGATGATGAAGGCGATGATGATGATGAAGACGATGATGGATGGTGGTGATGATGAAGACGATGATGACGATGAAGACGATGATGGATGGTGGTGATGATGAAGACGATGATACCTTGGCCCGACCTGTATGACATCACTGTAAGATGGATGGCTGATAGTGATGATGAAGACGATGTTCAAAATTAAGACTACCAGGTCCTGAAATGGACTGGATCATGTTGTAACGGTGACAACTGTGATCACTCGAAAACACACACGCACACGCACGCACGCACGCACGCACACACACACGCACACATGCACACACGCACATGCACTCGCATACACACACACACACACACACACACACACACACACGTCAACACACACACACACACACACACACACACACATACACACACACACGCGCGCGCGCGCGCGCGCGCACGCGGGCGTACACACACAGACACACACACACACACACACACACACACACACACACACACACCATAAACAGGCGCGCGCGCACACACACACACACACACACACACACACACACACACACACACACACACACACACACACACTTGGGGTGGTAGCTGTTTGAAGGACAAGAATCGGATTTCGGAGGGGGTAGCGGAGGAGAGAATAAAAAAAAAAGAAAAAAAAAAAGAAAAAGAAAAATAGAAGTAAAAAAAAAAAAGAAAAAGAAAAATAGAAGTAAAAAAACAAACAAACAAACAAACAAAAAAAAAAACTACGGTGGGATATGTAAGCAACAAACATAACTTGTGGGGGACAACAAGTGCAAGCGAACGTCTGTCTCCTCCGTCGTGACGACAATGACTCGGCAACTAAAGAATCAACAAGAACACTTTGTGTGTGTTCAGAACAAAGGTTAGAAGGACGAAAGGAAGGGGGAGGGGGTGGGGGTGGGTGGGGGTGGGGAGTGGGGTGGGGGGGAGTGAGGGGGAGGGGTGGTGGTGGTTGATGCTGAGGATGAAGAAGGAGAAGACCTGAAGGTGTAGATATTAACCCCTTGACTGTTACTGACGAGTACCGTCGTCACTGTGGGACTGAAACATCTCCATGAAGGGAAGGAGCAGGCAGACTAGTGACTGACCGGGTACGACTGCCCGCCTCGTTTTCTTTTACTTGGGGGGGGGGTGGGGGGGGGGGGGGGGGCGTGTGTTAATTTACAGGATGAAAGGACGCTTTTGAAGAGCACATCAAGTGTCTGCACTCTGTCCAATCCATGAATACCAACCTGCACTCACCCGTGACCCTATCCTTGCATGCATACCAACCTGCACTCACCCGTGACCCTATCCTTGCATGTATACCAACCTGCACTCACCCGTGACCCTATCTTTGCATGTATACCAACCTGCATTCACCCGTGACCCTATCCTTGCATGTATACCAACCTGCATTCACCCGTGACCCTATCCTTGCATGTATACCAACCTGCACTCACCCGTGACCCTATCCTTGCATGTATACCAACCTGCACTCACCCGTGACCCTATCTTTGCGCCAGTTGGAAACCCCCATGCAGTCCCATTCCTCTGCCTGCTTGGAACCACCTGGCGTGTACCTTGACGTCCGTATGACAGACAATGAGGAGAATCAGCTGACAGATACCATGAACATTCTCAAAACAGTCTAATGGCGCCAGTCTGTAAGTACTCGACTCCTGGAAACAGTCTAATGGCCCCAGTCTGTAAGTACTCGACTGTCAGATACTATGAACATTCTCAAAACAGTCTAATGGCGCCAGTCTGTAAGTACTCGACTCCTGGAAACAGTCTAATGGCGCCAGTCTGTAAGTACTCGACTGTCAGATACCATGAACATTCTCAAAACAGTCTAATGGCGCCAGTCTGTAAGTACTCGACTCCTGGAAACAGTCTAATGGCGCCAGTCTGTAAGTACTCGACTGTCAGATACATGAACATTCTCAAAACAGTCTAATGGCGCCAGTCTGTAAGTACTCGACTGTCAGATACCATGAACATTCTCAAAACAGTCTAATGGCGCCAGTCTGTAAGTACTCGACTGTCAGATACCATGAACATTCTCAAAACAGTCTAATGGCGCCAGTCCGTAAGTACTCGACTCCTGGACACAGTCTAATGGCGCCAGTCTGTAAGTACTCGACTCCTGGACACAGTCTAATGGCGCCAGTCTGTAAGTACTCGACTCCTGGAAACAGTCTAATGGCGCCAGTCTGTAAGTACTCGACTCCTGGACACAGTCTAATGGCGCCAGTCTGTAAGTACTCGACTCCTGGAAACAGTCTAATGGCGCCAGTCTGTGAGTACTCGACTCCTACACACAGTCTAATGGCGCCAGTCTGTGAGTACTCGACTCCTGGACACAGTCTAATGGCGCCAGTCTGTAAGTACTCGACTCCTGGACACAGTCTAATGGCGCCAGTCTGTAAGTACTCGACTCCTAGACACAGTCTAATGGCGCCAGTCTGTAAGTACTCGACTCCTGGAAACAGTCTAATGGCGCCAGTCTGTAAGCACTCGACTCCTGGACACAGTCTAATGGCGCCAGCCTGTGAGTCTGGCGCGTTCATTCTTAATGTGCAGTTTCAGTTTCAGTTTTGCACTGATACTGAGTTCAGTCGTGTATCCCTGGGGCTTGACTGAAGTCAAGCCACGCCTGTAGGCCACTCGTTTGTGACAGAGCTGCACAATGCAATGAATGCAGGGGCGTGTAGGCCACTCCAACTCGTTTGTGACAGACCTGCACAGTGCAATGAATGCAGGGGCGTGTAGGCCACTCCAACTCGTTTGTGACAGAGCTGCACAGTGCAATGAATGCAGGGGCGTGTAGGCCACTCCAACTCGTTTGTGACAGACCTGCACGGTGCAATGAATGCAGGGGCGTGTAGGCCACTCCCACTCGTTTGTGACAGAGCTGCACAATGCAATGAATGCAGGGGCGTGTAGGCCACTCATTTGTGACAGAGCTGCACAATGCAATAAATGCAGGGGCGTGTAGGCCACTCATTTGTGACAGAGCTGCACAATGCAATGAATGCAGGGGCGTGTAGGCCACTCATTTGTGGCAGAGCTGCACAGTGCAATGAATGCAGGGGCGTGTAGGCCACTCATTTGTGACAGAGCTGCACAATGCAATGAATGCAGGGGCGTGTAGGCCACTCATTTGTGACAGAGCTGCACAATGCAATGAATGCAGGCGCGTGTAAGCCACTCATTTGTGACAGAGCTGCACAATGCAATGAATGCAGGGGCGTGTAAGCCACTCATTTGTGACAGAGCTGCACAATGCAATGAATGCAGGGGCGTGTAAGCCACTCATTTGTGACAGAGCTGCACAAAGCAGGGGCGTGTAGGCCATGACTACGGGCATTTGCGTTATAGCTCGGGATTGTGTCATATTGCGTTGAAACAGTGTCTTGAATTTGAATGCAGCGTGTAGGGTACTTAACGCACTCAGACAGTTGGAACACACACACACACACACACACACACACGGGACACACACACACACACACACACATACAGCCATGACCTTTTTGGAACGCAGTGCAAGAAGGAAAGTGGCGACACGGGCAGAGGGTAGGAGGGGGTGGGGTGGGGTTGGGGGGACGGTGAGAGGAGAGGGGGGTTAGTTGGTAATGTGGCTCTGAACTGGCCCTCAAAACCACTTCCTACCGATCTTCTTGTCAGCTGTCTTGCACGTTCACCCCGTGAACCCACAGAGCCAGAAACATACGATCCCACGGTATCGATGACACCTCACTTAATAACAACGCCAAAACAACGCACTCTGCTTGCCTCTGCTAATTTGCTGGTATCGATTTCTCCAACACTGCCGTACACTGTACGCCCTTTACAAATACAGGTATAACAATGACCGTAATCTTCACCACCATCGCCAAAATGCACGTTATACAAGCGGCGACAGACACGAATTAAGATCGCTCACATGACAACGTCTTCGTGACATACATGTCCTCAAAAAAAATATGTAGGTCGGTTGAACACAGGACGGTACGGCTTTGTTACTTTTTGTACTCCCAGTTCTTGTAGAACAGGGAGTACTTTACAATGGGAACGAAGAAATGCTGTGTGTGTGTGTGTGTGTGTGTGTGTGTGTGTGTGTGTGTGTGTGGTGTGTCCGTCCGTCCATGGTCAAAATGTGTTCCACTCGCTCCAGACAAAACTACTGGGCCGATCTTTCTGAAGATTTGTAGGTATGTTCATTATGGGTCACGGATGATGCCCAATGTTTTAGTTTACCGTTATAGCCGTTACTAACGGCTATAACAGCCCATAACGGTTTTTCTTCTTTATGGAATATCTTAGAAAGTACTTGGCTGATCTTTCTGAAAATTTGTAGGTATGTTCATTATGGGTCACGGATGATGCCCGATGTTTTAGTTTATCGTTATAGTCGTTACTAACGGCTATAACAGCCCATAACGGTTCTTCTTTTTTATGAATATCTTAGAAAGTACTTGGCCGATCTCTCTGAAAATTTGTAGGTATGTTCATTAGGGAACGTCCCACTAGTCCGAGGGTTCACTAGTCCGAGGGTTAGGGTTAGGGTTAGGGTAGTCCGAGGGTTCACTAGTCCGAGGGTTAGGGTTAGGGTTAGGGTAAGGGTAGTCCGAGGGTTCACTAGTCCGAGGGTTAGGGTTAGGGTTAGGGTTAGGGTTAGAACCCTACCCTCAGACTAGTAAACCCTCGGACTAGTGAACCCTCGGACTAGTGAACCCTCGGACTAGTGAACCCTACCCGTTCATTATGGGTCACGGATGATGCCCGATGTTTAAGTTTACCGTTATAACCGTTACTAACGGCCCATAATGTTTTCTTTTAAATGGAAAATCTGAGAAAGGACTTGACCGATCTTTCTGAAAATTTGTATGTTCATCATAGGTCACAGATGATGGCCGATGTTTACCAGAATAGCCATTACTAACGGTTACACCAGCCCAAGACGGTTTTTCCTCTTTATGGAATATCTCACGTGTATTCAGGATAAACTGGGAGTGCGTTTATATGCTTTGCATTTTGTTCTTTTCTATTCTTTTGCATTTTCTTCGAATGAGACTAGAAACCGAGGTTCCGTGTGTGAACGCACGCATAACATCTTGCACACACGTAAAATCCCATCACCAACTTTCGGAAGAGTAGGCCAGTTTGGCCGTTAGTATGGATGACACGTTACACATAGCATGCACCCAGCGTGAGAAATGGAAAGAATGAAGGAAGTAAGGAAAATGAGTGATCGATATTGAACGATATTGACTGGATGACACGGGAAACGACTGAATGAAGTGCCAGCTGGCAGCTCTTCAGTCGGCACTACCCAGGTAGGCAGCCCGTTGTGTAAACGAGTGTTGATTGTAAAGCGCTTAGAGCTTGGTGTCTAGCTGAGAATAGGCGCTACATAAGTATTCATTATTATTATTATTATTGTTTTAAAGGAAACGGTTAAGTGCGTTTTAGTGGTGAGTGTTATTTCATGAACTGAACTAGGCCATCTTAAGTATCAAAATCGTATTTAAGTAACTGACATGGAGGAATGATAATAATAATAATTTTTAAAAAAAATTCAAAGCTCAAAACCGATTAGGAGCTTTAAGTATGCCTGTCAGTATGTTTTTAACATTCGTGCCACATGATGGATATTAAATGACACAGTCGTAGTTTTCACTTGATAACTGAAACAGGTTTTGAGATTACATGATAGAATTTTAAGAGTTTATCAATAAGGCTTGACCCCACATCTATCGCAAACATTGCTTGTTTATGTAAACAAACAAGGAGTTAAAAACCAAACCAAACCAAACCAAACCAAACCAAACCAAACCAAACCAAACCAAACCAAACCAAACAATAATAATAACAATAATAGTAATGAATATTTATATAGCGCCTATTCTCGGCTAGAGACCAAGCTCTAAGCGCTTTACAATCCAAACTCGTCTACACAACGGGCTGCCTACCTGGGTAGTGCCGACTGCAGAGCTGCCAGCTGGCGCTTCATTCAGTCGTTTCCCGTGTCATCCAGTCAATATCGTTCAATATCGTTCACTCAATTTCCTTACTTCTTTCATTCTTTCCATTTCTCATGCAGGGTGCATGCTATGTGTAACGTGTCATCCATACCAACGGCCAAACTGGCCTACTCTTCCGAAAGTTGGTGATGGGATTTTACGTGTGTGCAAGATGTTATGCGTGCGTTCACACACGGAACCTCGGTTTATAGTCTCATTCGAAGGACTGTAGGGGAATGGAGTCAGAACTAATGTTAACTCCGAGGGAAAAATCCCCCTGTACCGAAACGGCCCGGCGGCGGAGATTCGAACCCGCAACCCTTGGATTACGAGTCCGGCGCTCTACCAACTGAGCTATTTCCGTGTCAAAAAACAGAATAAAGCAACAACAAAACACCTCCACCGTGGTAAGGCTTATATTTCAGTAAAAGCATGGACTCCTGAAACCCGGCTTCCTATGAGGGGGCATAGCAGGGAGCGCTGAGGGAGAGGTGGCAGATCTCTCTCGAGGGACACTGATGTGAGAGGTCAGTGTCAGGGGGCGCAGGCAACCCGGCCTCCAGCCATGTGGGTGACGGTAGGTCTAGCCAGTGTCGCCGGGGGGAGAAGTGGGGCGATCGGCGATGGAGCGCTGCCACACTACGATTCTCCGTGGCCTGAGAAACCATACTTTGAAAGGGGGAAGGGGGGGGGGGGGGGGGGGGGGGGGGGGGGGGGAGGGGGGGGGGGCAGGGTGGACACCTCTCGGGGCTCGGCTGGAAACTTGCTCTCTCGGTCGTGATCAGCCACTTTTTTTTGTTGATCTTTGCAGAGACTCGTGCAGCGCTCCAGCGACTTTCGTCCTGCTCCTTCTTTGAGGCGGCCTCGTGCGGCACAGGACCATCGCCACCAGAGCATGAAGAAGGCCGCCTGTGGGTCCTGGAGACAGACCTTACGGGTGGAAAAGGCGAAAACATCGATGCCCACAGTCGGTGGACTTGCTATGTATCTAACAACTGAAACAAACGGAAAAGAAAAATCATTATTCCACCAGACAAAAGGGATAGACCAATTGCAAGACAGAACACGACGCGCTTCGACCTCTTTGGTCCTCTTCGAGATAAACAACATTCGGGACAATGAAAACGAAGCACGAGCAGTCACTTCTCCTCTCAAACTGGGCGCAGAATGAACGTTCGTTGGAGAAGATCAGTGATGGCTCGTTCTTCGTTGTCATTGTCCTGAATGTCGTTTCTCTAGCCTGAAGAAGACCAAAGGGGTCGAAACGCGTCGCGTTCTGTCTTGTAATTCGTTTGTCCCTTTTGTCCGGCGGATGAATGATTTTCCTTTTCACTTTGTTTAATTCGTGTGTCCCTTTTGTCCGGCGGATGAATGATTTTCCTTTTCACTTTGTTTAATTCGTGTGTCCCTTTTGTCCGACGGATGAATGATTTTCCTTTTCACTTTGTTTAATTCGTGTGTCCCTTTTGTCCGGCGGATGAATGATTTTCCTTTTCACTTTGTTTAATTCGTGTGTCCCTTTTGTCCGGCGGATGAATGATTTTCCTTTTCACTTTGTTTAATTCGTGTGTCCCTTTTGTCCGGCGGATGAATGATTTTCCTTTTCACTTTGTTTAATCCGTTTGTCCCTTTTGTCCGGCGGATGAATGATTTTCCTTTTCACTTTGTGTCAGTTTCCGCTTGCAGTCGTTTCATTTTGAAACGAACAAACACTTTAAGATGTGGCCGCCATCCTTGAAAATCAATACTTTTTCAGAGCAAATCTGAGATGAGTACATCAAGCTCAATGAAGTGTCATGCGTTTTACATGAAATAGTACTCATTCGTGGCGTGAATTTTTTAAAAATATTATTTATGAAGCCTTTTGGGACAGACACATCGACGCCCTATCTGTGCAAAGAAGGCGGATCAATATCTATGATGAGTACCTGGAACCTTTCACCCCAACTGGGACCGTGTGAAATTGAAGCCTTGGCCTGTGTCTACCGTGGGAACGTGTGAAATTGAAGCCTTGGCCTGTGTCTACCGTGGGAACGTGTGAAATTGAAGCCTTGGCCTGTGTCTACCGTGGGAACGTGTGAAATTGAAGCCTTGGCCTGTGTCTACCGTGGGACCGTGTGAAATTGAAGCCTTGGCCTGTGTCTTCCGTGGGAACTTGTGAAATTGAAGCCTTGGCCTGTGTCTACCGTGGGACCGTGTGAAATTGAAGCCTTGGCCTGTGTCTACCATGGGAACTTGTGAAATTGAAGCCTTGGCCTGTGTCTACCGTGGGAACG
>CM031609.1:81036869-81054369 GCA_018398815.1 Conus ventricosus | reverse complement strand
GTCTGTCTCTGCCTCTCTGTCTCTGTCTGTCTGTCTGTCTGTCTGTCTGTCTGTCTATCTATCTATCTGTCTGTGTCACGGACAAAAAAATGAAACAACCTAACTTGGGGGAAACAACCTAACTTGGGGGGAACAACCTAACTTGGGGAGTCCCCAGTCAATTTGTTCGGAATTAAGTCCAAACTCAAACATTCTAGGCGTCAGAGAGACGGGCCCATAGGTCGGGTCCCGGCCAATTAAGCTTAGTGGAGAGGCTTCAGGAAGAGGTCTGTCCGGCTATACGGGCTAAGCGCTTTGACCGACGCCTCGATGTCTAGCGAGACGAGTCGCAGAGCCCAGCTCAAGCTCATCTAGCCACTTTGTGGAACCAACGTCATTGTTACTCGGACGTCGTGGTGCCTACCCAGACTCAGCTGGCCAATTTAGATTGACCAGTGTCCACCACTTAAGCCACACCGCGCAGTGAAGTAGGGAAGGGGGGAAGGTAGTGTGTGGTGGGGGTGAAATCTGGCTAATCAATTAAATGACCAATTGACCACCACAGAGAGTAAGGCGTGTAGACGGGACTGTCGTGATGTGAATATCCAATGGAATTAGAGGGAGACAACTTCGGGGTGTCAGGGCGGTAAAAATACTGACCAATGGTACTGGCCCTTGGACATGGGGTTAGAGCATAAAGGAATGTGTGAGGGAGAGACAGGGAGAACGAGAGGAAGGACGAACAGACAGAGAGAGAGAGGGGAGAAGTTCGGGAGAGTAGGCTCTCGCCTACAGGAAGGCAGGGAAAGAGAACGAACAGAGACAGGGAGATGAGGAGGTTTTGGTGTAGTCTCTGCACGAGGGAAAAGGCAGAGAGATGAAGAGAGGGGAGAACGAGGGGAAGAACGAACAGAGAGAGAGGGAGAGAGAGGTTCTGAGTGGAGCTCGCAGGAGAGAAGGGCAGAGAGAGAGAGAGATGAGGAGAGAAGAGAACCAAGTTGAGAGATTAGCATGAGATAGTCTGCAGAGGAAGGGGCTGAGGAGAGATGTGGAGAGAGAGAGATAGTTGCTAATTATGAAGAAGAAAGAAAGAAAAGAAAAAAGAAAAGAAAAGCAACCATGTCCATTTGATAAGAGCAGACTAGAAGAGAGAGAGAGAGAGAGAGTGCAATGCGTTAATGCAGGAAGAAAGAAAGGAGAACAGATCGATGTTGATAGTCACTGTTCTACCCTAACCGGGGGTTCGACCTCATACCTGGCAGCGTCACTTCGCCAAGCAGAACCACAGACCAACGCCAACAGTCTCACCTGACCAGGCGCCATCAGACCAACACCAGTGCCGGCAGTTGTGTCGTGTTGTGAAAGTGACAGTGAAAAGAAAAAGAAAAGAAAAGAAAAGACAGTGATTCGTGAATAGTTAAGATCACCTGGCCAGGTAAAGTAGAAATCTGTTTATACCCGGGTTAGTTAATGATGTTTTAGATAAATGATTTTGTGAAGCTCAAGGAAAGAGAGGATGTTTTATTTTGTTTGATTCTATATGCATTGATGTTCTTTCTATGATCATGTATAGTAAAGTTATAGACTTTACTAGTGGTTTGATGTGACGAATGCATGATATATGAATGAGATTGTAAGCAAGCTGTGAGTGTGTCTGGGCTGTGCGCTAGTCCTTCCTCCACTGACATTACACCGAGGTTGACAATTTATTGGCGAGCCTGCCAGGATATTCTGGCCCATTTTTTATAATTGTTCAACTTCTCAGAGAGGAAGCTGGGTGGGATTCAAGTATTGTAACCCTAAGACAAGGGGTTGTCTTACTGTATGTTCCCAAGATAGTTAAATACTAGGCTTGGCATTGTTCAAGATAGTTAATACTAGGTTGGCATTTCGCCCCAGAGTACTCATTTCGCACAGATTTCCTATAATTCGCTCTCTAGTGGGTCAGGCGCTGGGCGTCTTATAAAAAACTAACTACGTTGTCCCAAGCTAATATTATCATTCTAGGATTGTGCTATTACGTCATCGTGTCGGTAACCACAGTTTGGCTGTCTTAGTAGTAAAATCTTGTTCAAAAAAAAAAAAAGAAAATATAATGGTGGAAGAAAAAAAACACCCCTATTGAACAACAATTAGAGTTGAGTGGTACGAAGAAGGAGTTCGCCGAGTTGAAAGAGCTAGTTATGAAAGAACAGATTTTGTCAGGTTGCGGCCCGGGAGTTAACTATACATTTGAAAGGGGAGACAGCCAGAGACAGCAGGGGAGTTGTTGAAGTTCGCAGAGGTGTATAGAGAGGCACGTTTGGGCACTAAGGTGCAGGGGGAAACGGGTTTGCTGGGCACAGGTGAGAAGAGTGCAAGGAGACTAGGGGAGTTTTCTGCAAAGTCTGCAAACCCAGTGGTGGGGCAGAAGGAAGGGCAAGGGGACATTAGGTGTTTATTTGTCACAAGAAGGGACATGTGGCGAGGGATTGTCGCATGAGGTTCAAAAGGGGCCGCAGCCTTGCAAGAGGTGGATTAAGGGTCGTAAAGGGAAAACGCCCTGCAGTGGAACCAAAAGGGATTCAGTCTGAAGAGGGTGAAGTGCAGCCTATGGCTAGCACTGGACAGCAGTCAGTGTCAGGGATGGAGGGCACTAGGCTGAGTGGTTCGTTACCAGTGGAAGAAGGGGGGATTGGCCAGCAGAGGGTGAAAGTGTTACGAGCACTGGTTGTTCATGGGGGTAGTACGAACAACGCTGGTCGATAAAGGGGATTTGACAGGGCAAATCCAGACCTGTACTCTAATCGATGGCACTGTGAGGGGTTTCCAGTTTTCTAAGATAGAAGTACGTACCCTTACTTCTCAGGCGAGTTGTCTGCGTTGGTGATGGAGAAAAACCCCTTCACGATCTGATCATTGGAAATATTCCAGGTGCAAGGGATCCAGGGGATCCCGAGTTGTTGGACTGCTACAGGGGCAGCAGTTCAAAACACGGAGAAGAAGGAGGAAAAGGTTGTTAAACCGTTAGTTGTTCCAGGAAGGAAGTCGGGCATAGACGTGTCGCCTGATGGTTTAGGACAGCGCAGGAACAAGACCCTTCGTCGTGAAGTCTTGGGAGTTGGCAAGAGGTGGAGAGAAACAGGAGGTTAGAGGAGGTGAGACAGAATTTCTTGTGAAAGGGGGCTGTTGTACGAGTGTTCACCAAGGGGAAGACAGTAAGGTGACCACTCAGTTAGAGGTACCAGCAGGTTATCGTGACACTGTCATGTCAGTGGGTCACGAGTCGCTCATGGCGGGTCATCTCGGCACCAGCAAACAGCTGACCGATCTTCGATGACTTTCATTGGCCAGGAGCAATGGCAGACATCAAGCGTTTCTGCATGTCATGTGACGTGTGTCAAAGGTCAGCCACAAGAGGGGTGAAGAGGAAGGCACCTCTTAAACAGCCCCCTTTAATTGACACACATCAGGAGGGTGGCTTTGATTGACTGGCCCAATCTCGCCCTGTTCCAAAGGTGGGCACAGGTATGAGACATGTAAGGTTGCAAGGGAAAGTTTGCAGGAGGCTAGGGTCGTTCAGAAGAAGCAATATGACAGGAAGGTGAGGAAGCAATCCCTAAGGTGGGAGATCAAGTCTGGTACTGCTTCCCACGGGTCACACAAGCTGCTGAGGCATTGGAAAGGACCATTCACCATCACTGAAAAGGTCGGTCGGGATTACCGAATTGATGTGAATGGGAAACTAAAACTTTTCCATGCGAATTTTCTCCGCAGATATATTCAGCGTGAGACTCAGCACATAGGCGCAGCAGCAATCATTGATGAGGTGAAAGGACCAGCAGAAGAAGGGGAGATTTGTTGCCTAAGGTTCCAGAAGAGTCATACAGGGATGTGTCACTGTATGAAGGGCTAGACAGTAGGAGTTCCTAGGTTTTGTTGTCGGAGGCGACACAAAGCAGCGGAAAGAGGAAAGGTGGAGAAGATGATGAATTCAGAGAGACCAAAGACCAAAACAGAAGTCAGGAGTCTGCTAGGTTTTATTGGGTTCTATAGGGAGTTTGTCCCAAATTTTGCTGCAATCACGAGTCCTCTCAGTGATTTGGTCAAGGCAGGGAAACCGGCAGTGGTCGAATGGTCAGACGCTGCAGAGCAAGCACTGCAGACGGTGTTGGAAAGACTAGGTTCCCGCCCCATCTTGAAGCTACCAGATATGTCCAAACCATTTTTGTTGCGGACAGATGCATCAGGTGGTGGGATAGGTGCAGTATTGTTGCAGGAGCATGAAGAGGTCGAGTTTCCTGTGAGATATGCTAGCAGGAAGTTGACAAAGTGTGAAGAAGGGTACGCAACGGTGGAGAAGGAGTGTTTAGCTGTCGTGTGGGCCGTGCAGAAGTTCCACAAATACTTGTATGGGAAAGAGTTCGTGATAGAGACAGATCACCAACCACTCAAATTCCTGCAGGAGGCACAGCTGAAAAACAGCAGAGTTCTGCGTTGGGCAATGGCACTGCAGCCCTACAGGTATCGAGTGCAGTACATCCCAGGTCGACAGAATGTCGGAGCTGACTATTTAAAGCCGTGTAGTCTAGCAAGCTGCAACTCAGAGGAAGTCAGTCATATCCGGGGTGCTTTGTTGATAATATGTGTTGATGACAGTTATGTTGATTGGATATGGGTCCATTCCCAGTTGGCTATGGTTCATGTTATTTTTGTGTGAGACTGTTCATATTTTCTTTGTGAGACTTGTTCATGTGAATGTAGTTATGCTTGGAGCATACAGTCGTTGTGTAGTGATGCATTATTTGCAATAAGCGAGGATGGAGATTCCTCAGTGAAGTGTCATGGATCGTGATCATATTATATTGTGCTTTTCATAAGAATTGTGAAAAGAAGATGTGGCAAATCGCAGGTAGGGGAATTGCATAAGTGTGCACAGAGGTCGTTATAAAATGAGTGAAATAACGCAAGAGCGCACGTCAATGATAACTCGTTGGAGTGGTATTCACTAATTGTATATTTTATAACTTATAAACCGTTGGTTGTAAAGTATTTTCCAAACTTTGCGCGTGTAGCTGTGTGTCAGCAAATTCGGTTGTTGTCCTTTTTGTACCGTTGTTTTGAGACAATGCGGAGCATGGTCTTTTGCAAGGGGGAAAAAATTGTCACGGACAAAAAAATGAAACAACCTAACTTGGGGGAAACAACCTAACTTGGGGGGAACAACCTAACTTGGGGAGTCGCCAGTCAATTTGTTCGGACCTAAGTCCAAACTCAAACATTCTAGGCGTCAGAGAGACGGGCCCATAGGTCGGGTCCGGCCAATTAAGCTTAGTGGAGAGGCTTCAGGAAGACGGTCTGTCCGGCTATACGGGCTAAGCAGCTTTGACCGACGCCTCGATGTCTAGCGAGACGAGTCGCAGAGCCGAGCTCAAGCTCATCTAGCCACTTTGTGGAACCAACGTCATTGTTACTCGGACGTCGTGGTGCCTACCCAGACTCAGCTGGCCAATTTAGATTGACCAGTGTCCACCACTTAAGCCACACCGCGCCAGTGAAGTAGGGAAGGGGGGAAGGTAGTGTGTGGTGGGGGTGAAATCTGGCTAATCAATTAAATGACCAATTGACCACCACAGAGAGTAAGGCGTGTAGACGGGACTGTCGTGATGTGAATATCCAATGGAATTAGAGGGAGACAACTTCGGGGTGTCAGGGCGGTAAAAATACTGACCAATGGTACTGGCCCTTGGACATGGGGTTAGAGCATAAAGGAATGTGTGAGGGAGAGACAGGGAGAACGAGAGGAAGGACGAACAGACAGAGAGAGAGAGAGGGAGAAGTTCGGGAGAGTAGGCTCTCGCCTACAGGAAGGCAGGGAAAGAGAACGAACAGAGACAGGGAGATGAGGAGGTTTTGGTGTAGTCTCTGCACGAGGGAAAAGGCAAGAGAGATGAAGAGAGGGGAGAACGAGGGGAAGAACGAACAGAGAGAGAGGGAGAGAGAGGTTCTGAGTGGAGCTCTGCAGGAGAGAAGGGCAGAGAGAGAGAGAGATGAGGAGAGAAGAGAACCAAGTTGAGAGATTAGCATGAGATAGTCTGCAGAGGAAGGACTGAGGAGAGATGTGGAGAGAGAGAGATAGTTGCTAATTTATGAAGAAGAAAAGAAAGAAAAGAAAAAAGAAAAGAAAAGCAACCATGTCCATTTGATAAGAGCAGACTAGAAGAGAGAGAGAGAGAGAGAGTGCAATGCGTTAATGCAGGAAGAAAGAAAGGAGAACAGATCGATGTTGATAGTCACTGTTCTACCCTAACCGGGGGTTCGACCTCATACCTGGCAGCGTCACTTCGCCAAGCAGAACCACAGACCAACGCCAACAGTCTCACCTGACCAGGCGCCATCAGACCAACACCAGTGCCGGCAGTTGTGTCGTGTTGTGAAAGTGACAGTGAAAAGAAAAAGAAAAGAAAAGAAAAGACAGTGATTCGTGAATAGTTAAGATCACCTGGCCAGGTAAAGTAGAAATCTGTTTATACCCGGGTTAGTTAATGATGTTTTAGATAAATGATTTTGTGAAGCTCAAGGAAAGAGAGGATGTTTTATTTTGTTTGATTCTATATGCATTGATGTTCTTTCTATGATCATGTATAGTAAAGTTATAGACTTTACTAGTGGTTTGATGTGACGAATGCATGATATATGAATGAGATTGTAAGCAAGCTGTGAGTGTGTCTGGGCTGTGCGCTAGTCCTTCCTCCACTGACATTACACCGAGGTTGACAGTCTGTCTGTCTGTCTGTCTGTCTCTTTCTCTTTCTCTCAAGAAATACTGCAGCTGTTCCAGATGAGTCCATTACACTATTTAATAGATCTCTAATGGAAGCTGCCAACTGTATGGGGAAAAAAATCGTAGTCATTGATACCAGTGTAAGAGATCGGAATTCAAGATGGTTCGACAAAGAATGCTTCTTAAAGAAAAAAGAGATACGAGGATATTTGAGAGTTTCTAATCGAACAAAAAGAAAAGAACATTATAAAGAATATACCTCAAAGCGAAAAGAATACAGGGCTCTAACAGAAGGTAAGAAAAGAGACCACAAAAGAGCGTCGGTAACAGCGCTACTTAGCTCCGCAAGTGACTCCAAAGAATTCTGGAAAGAAATTAAGAAGCACAGGAAAAGTACACCCGTCATTAATAGCATCAGTAATGATGAATGGGTCTTACACGTTGAAAAATTGTTTAATGCAGACATTGCTGAAAAAGTTGCTCATACGGATTTGTCAAGGGAAGATCAAAATTACAACAGCACTCTTGATTGCGAAATAAGAGGGGCGGAGATAAGTAAAGCGATTAAACAATTAAAATGTAGGAAAGCAGCAGGCCTGGATGGTGTTCTGGCAGAAATGTTAAAATCGGCAGAACCAGAAATAATAAGATACTTGAAATCTTATTTCAATAAGCTTATTGTCGATGGATTATTTCGCGATGAATGGACCAAAGCGATTATTGTACCGTTACACAAAAAAGGTGACCCAAACAATCCCGACAACTACAGGGGGATATCACTATTGAGTGTTGTAAGTAAGGGGTTCACCAAGATCACAAATAACAGGCTGTAGGTACGGGCTGAGAACAACTCTTAATTAAACGATGACCAAGCAGGCTTTCGTAAGGGACGCTCGACAGTTGATCATATTTTTACACTCCACGCTTGTATTGAAAAACATTTCTCCAAGAACCAAAAAATGCATGTTGCTTTCATCGATTTTCGAAAAGCATACGACACCGTAAGAAGAGACATTTTACTGTCAGTTCTTATAAAAACAGGCGTGAACGGGAGAATGCTGCGGATAATTCAAGCCATGTATAAATCTGTACAATCCTGTGTAATGAGCAAGAATGGTTTCTCGGAGTTCTTTTCTTGTTTGCACGGTCTGAAACAAGGCTGCATAATGATTCCGATACTTTTCTCATTACTAATACATGAATTAGCTAATGAGCTGACTTGTAAAGGTAGGCATGGCTTGTCTCTCAGTTGTTCAGACACTGATCTTTTCCTGCTACTTTTCGCTGACGATCTTACACTGCTATCAACAACAGTGATCAGACGACAAAATCAGCTGAACAATCTTCAAGTATCTGCACACAGACTAGGATTAACTGTTAATATGGATAAGTCTAAGATAATAGTTTTCAGGAAGGGTGGGTTTCTAGGACCACGAGAAAAATGTTTTTTTTTAGATGGTAAACCAGATGAAGTTATCAATTTATACAAATATTTAGGATTGACCTTTTCCACCCGTCACAGCTTCACAGCAGCAATGGAAGATGCTACAAGTAGAGCTAAGATAAGTACAATAGAAATCCTGAAAACTCTGAACAGAATAGATTGTAACTCAGCTGAAATATTTTTCAAACCTTTTGACACTCACGTTGTTCCAGTTTTGTTGTATGGAGCAGAGGTGTGGGACTTTGAAAGGTTTGAGCAGGTAGAGCGTGTTCATCTTCATGCGTGCAAATGTTTACTACATGTTACTGATAAAACCCCAAAGGATATGATCTATGGCGAGTTGGGCAGGTATCCCTTAAGGATTAATTCTGTTTCAAAATGTATTAGATACTGGTTTCGTTTATTGAAACAACCAGATCATCTTTTTTCAAAGAAATCTTCTCATATGCTGTTAAAGATGCATGGGCGCGGAACTAACACATGGGACACAAAAGTTCAAACTGTTTTGTGTGAGAATGGGTTTGAGCAAGTGTGGTTCTTTGGTTGTGGACAAGAGAAATTGTTCTTCAGAGAGTGTAAGGAAAGGTTGAATAGTTCTTTTTGCTTTCGATGGTATGACCACTTGGAAGCTAGTAGCAGATTCTCTGTGTACAAATAATATAAGACATATTTTGGAAGGGAGAAATATATGGATGTCCTATGGATGAATACACATCACAATGTACTTGCCCAGTTTAGGTTGAGAGTATCACAGATTAACGTTCACAAATACCGTTATTCAAAAAATACGGAGAACTGGAACTGTCCCTTTTGTAGCGGCAAGCTTGAAACAGAAATTCACCTCATTTTTGAATGCCCGCTATACAACGGTTATAGGCAAAAGTATCTGCAAAGTATTGTTAATGGCAATTCTGCAGGTATTAGCAGTGTAGGATGTCTAAAATTGTCCGAGGAAAATATTCTTGATTTTTTGTTTTTATTCTTCGCATTTAAGCTCCGACTTCAAACTGTTAACACCAATGAAAACAGATAAATATGTGAAAATATTGTGTGGTAGAGGACGCCCAACTGCTGATAAATCATGATAATTTCTCAAGTTGTGTACACTATTTGCATGTGCAAGCTTCTGTGAGTGTGCGCGCTTGTGTGTGTGTGTATGTGTGTGTGTGTGTGTGTGTGTGTGTGTGTGTGTGTGTGTGTGTGTGTGTGTGTGTGTGTGTGTGGCCTATTCAATAAACTTGTGTCAATGTCTCTGTCTCTCTCTCTGTCTCTGTTTGTCTGTCTGTCTGTATGCCTGTCTGTCTGTTCTGCCTTTCTGTCTCTATCTCTGTCTCTGTCTCTGTCTCTGTCTCTCTCTCTCTCTCTCTCTCTCTCTCTCTCTCTCTCTCTCTCTCTCTGTCTCTCTCTCTCTCTTTCTCGAGAAATGCTGCAGCTGTTCCGGGGAGTTGTTAATCTAGAACTGAAGTTGTTAGACCAGTTGGTTTGTTTCCAATTACAGTTGGATCGGGAATCGGTTTGGTTAGAATTATAGTTTTATCAGGAATTGATTGGTGTAGATGTTGGCTCATTTAGGCCATGAGTTGAGTTGCTTCTGATGAGAGCCGTCTGGCGTGATGGCTAGTTCTTCGCTTGCGAAGATTAGTGGGAAGTTCCCGCCAGCGATGGGCGGCACGCCCTTTGATGACTAAATAGTCCAATTCGTGATCTACAGGATCTGTGGCATTGTGGGCAGGTGTAGATCTGGCCTGCGTTGCTGGGCTGCGGACCTGGGTCTTTCCTTCTCCTTCTCTTCTCCTGGATGTTCTGACGTCTGGTTTCCTCGAAGTGTTGGGTTCCCCAGAGCGTTGAAGCTCTCCAGCTACCTCTGTCTGATGCTGACTGCTCCCAAGTCTTGGGGTTGATGTCCGCTTGGGATAGTTGTTTCTTCAGTTGGTCCTTGAATCTTTTCTGTGGAGCGCCTGTATTGCGTTTGCCTTGGACCAACTCCCCATAGTATTACTGCTTTTGGCATGCGAGTATCAGGCATCCGGGTGATGTGCCCTGCCCAGCGAAGTTGTTTTAGCATGAGCATTGACTCGATGCTTTGCAGTTGAGCTCTTTCTAGGACTGCTATGTTCGTTACGTAGTCCTTCCACTTGATGCCCATGATGGACAGGAGGCCTCTCTGATGGACTGGGCTGGCGGAGTGATTGATTTATAATCGTACTTGCGCTTCTTGCTGGTCTTCGGTTTTGAAAACTGCGGTGAACTTTTCGGTTTTTGTTTCCTTCTTTTCTTGGGTTTTCTTCTTCGTTTTTTCCCCCTCTTTTACCTTGCTGACATTGAAAAGTAAGCATTTATGCTGATTTGCCTTTTTAAAAAAAAATTAATAAGCACAAAGTAATGTAATGGTAGCACCTAAATGTTCGCTGTTGTTGCTCGTTTAGCAAGAAATTAACAGAAGGTCTAACGCCAAAGACATGTTTTGGCTTCTATTCTTATTCGACTGAGATGTTGTCTGTTTCTAATTCCTTCTTTTTTTCTTTTACTTTTCTTTTCTTTTCTTTTTTAAAATTTTTTTTAAAAACAGGTTTCGTATTCATTTTTTCGTAATGTTTCCTATAATTGCATATTTTTTTTCAGGTTAGTATTTTTGCAAGATTTTTTTTTCCTCTATCTTTTTTTTGTATCTTAGAAATCTTTGCATTTAGGTTTTTTTTTTTTTTAAACATAAACTGCATACATCCAATCACACTCATACGGATAGCTATAGCTATAACACGTGCTCATGTTCTCTACAATGTCACACAGACTCAGCAGTGTTGATCGCATTTCCCTTTCCCATTTCTCTGCCGTTTCGCCACACTTTTCTTTTCTTTTCTTTTCTTTCCTTTTGAATCAACACACAAGGCAATGAACGACCCAGACTGGTATGCATGCAGTCATTGGAGAAGCGGATGAGAGTGAATCCCAAATGCAAGCAAGGCCGTAACAAAGGCAAGTGCTCTGCAATTTTCAGTCCCCGCTTCGTCCCCGCTGCGCTGCTTGTCACGCGCGCACCTACGTGCCGTACATACATCCAAGCATAATACATAAAACATTGTCACTGTCGAACAATTTTGTACGTAGAGTTCCATGACTGTCATGATACGATATGAAAATGCCCAGTTTCTTGATTCTGTAAATGTAGACTAACGTAGCAAGGTAAAGCAAAACATACGCGGCTTTAAGATGTCTATGAACAATTAAAAAAAAATGCATACAGGTATAAACCACTTCAGATACACAGCTTCTTTGGCAGTTCTCCCTCTCTTTCTCTGCCTGTCTGTCTGTCTGTCTGTCTGTCTATCTGTCTCTTATTGTGTGTGTGTGTGTGTGTGTGTGTGTGTGTGTGTGTGTGTGTGTGTGTGTGTGTGGTGTGTGTGTGCGTGTGTGTGTGTGTGTGTGTGAGAGAGAGAGAGAGAGAGAGAGAGAGAGAGAGAGAGAGAGAGAGAGAGAGAGTGTGTGTGTGTGTGTGTGTGTGTGTGTGTGTGTGTGTGTGTGTGTGTGTGTGTGTGCGTGTGTGTGTTTGAGAGAAAGACACACACACACACACACACACACACACACACACACACACACACACACACACACACACACACACACACATACAACCGCTTAGCTATTTCTGTGTGTTGAGCGTTTTCAGCTCGGGTATTGTGACGAGTGATTGACAAAGCTATAAAGAAGACAAGATGCAAAGCATATAAACGTACTCTCAGTTTATATCTTGAATACGCGTGAGATATTCCATAAAGATGAAAAACCGTTTGGGGCCGTTACAGTCGTTCATAACGGCTATTCTGGTAAACATTGGCCATCATCTGTCATCCATAATGAACATGCCTACAAATTTTCAGAAAGATCGGCCAAGTACTTTCTGAGATTTTCCATAACGAAGAAAAGAGTTATGGTCGTTATGGCCGTTAGTAACGGCTATAACGGTAAAACGAAACATTGAGCATGATCCATGACCCATCATAAACATACCTACAAATTTTCAGAAAGATCGGCCAAGTACACTCTGAGATTTTCCATAAAGAAGAAAACTGTTATGGGCCGTTTTAGCCGCTAGTAACGGCTATAACGTTAAAGTAACACATTGGGCATCATCCATGGTCCATGATGAATACGCCTACAAAATTTCAGAAAGATCGGCCAAGTACTTTCTGAGATATTCCATAAAGAAGGAAAACCATTATGGGCCGTTATGGCCATTAGTGACGGTTATAACGGTAAAATAACACACCGGGCATAATCCGAGACCCATAATGAACATACCTACAAATTTTCACAAAGATCGGCCAAGTACTTTCTGAGATATTCTATAAAGAAGGAAAACCGTTAAGGGTCGTTATAGCCGTTAGTAACGGCTATAACGGTGAAATGAAACATCGGGCATGTTCTGTGACCCATAATGAACATGCCTACAAATTTTCAGAAAGATAGGTCAAATACTTTCGGAGACATTCTATAAGGAAGCAAAACCGTTATGGGCCGTTATAGCCGTTAGTAACGGCTATAACGGTAAAATAACACATCGGATCCGACATAATCCGTGACCCATAATGAACATACCTATAAATTTTCCGCAAGATCGGCCGAGTAGTTTTGTCTGGAGCGAGTGGAACACATTTTGAACATGGACACACACACACACACACACACACACACACACACACACACACACACACAGAGCATTTTTTCGTTCCCATTGTAATGTACTCCCTGTTCTATAAGAACTGGGTGTACAAAAACCACGAAAGCTTAAGGCACCCTTCTAGTCTGACGAACTCGGTCACTGGTGGGTGGTCATAATGGGAATGAGGTGAAGAGGATTTAGTGAATCGCTGCACTCACAGGCGCTTTCATTTTTTTAAATGTCATTTCCATGGAGACTACAAACAAAAGACTGGTATGAAGCCACGTTGAGCTGTAAATGGTGTTCGCAACGTTCGCCCAAAACAAGCACGATCAAACAACATCAAGACAGCCGAGAGGACGTGAAAGTACGGTCCGCTAGAAAAGGGCAAGATGTTTAACTTAGACAAGATAGCCACAAATGCAGTCTCATTCAAAAAGCAAATTGATACGACAGTTTTGAGATCTGCATATTGACGATTTTCTATTTTAACGTCCCAGATATTTTATGGTTACCTGGGCCTGAATCTGGCCATTGCTTTTAACTTCTTGAATATCGAGTGCGACCCCTTGTTGCCAAATTTGCTCCAGAGGCCAACAGACTGAGTCGCACTATTTTATGTTATTTTATTTTGCTTTTTAACATGCGCGCTGGTGACCTACTCGTTTTTGAGTGAACTAGTATTTTAGGAAGAAGAAGAAGATTCCCTAACACTTTGCTGTTTGCCATTGGAATGTTTTTCTCGTTTAGATCGGGGAAGAGGTGGGAGGAGGGGGGGGGGGGGGGGGGTACTTTGAGAATGGATCTTTACTTTCTGTAAGTATATATGTATGTATGGGTGTATGTATACAAGATGTAAGGTGCGTACGTGTGCACGCGCGCGCGCGCGCGTACGCGCCATGCAGTATGTTCAGGCTTAAATAAGTTTAAGATATTTCTTAAGTTTTGCGTTTTTATACTTGGTATTTCTATAGACTTTAAGATTTTGCGAGACACCTCAGATTCTTTCTTTTAACGCAGAGTTATATGCTTACTTAGGTCTTCAATGTTTAGGAAAAATGGGTTGTAAGTTGATCTAGTACGTTGTTTTTTATGTGTGCGAAAAATTGTAAGGATTTCTGATAATAGATGACCCCAGGATGGATTCTGAACTGATTAAGTTGTGGAATTCGAACACATAATAAGCCTATATGTCAACTAGTACTGAAGCATTTTTTTCCCAAGTTTGCTTGATTGTAGTGAATCCGATGACTTTGTTATTCATTTTTGAGTGATTTTAGTTTTGGACACATTCGTTTGAAACGCACATTTAACCATACTTTTTTGTTTTTAAACTTCCGTTTTCTGGAATAAAACAGTCTGAAAACTGCTCCTTATCTGCCTTGATGATCACACTCAATATTGTGTCTGCAATATCCCAGCAAATGTACAATATGGACAATAGTACACACGGTCATTTTGTTATTCAGTGTCCGTCAGCTTTGAACAGATCCGGAAATTATTAGGAGCGGGGACTGAAACAGACCTCACTGTTAAAAAAAACAAAACAAACAAACAAACAAAAAAAACCCGCGTATAAACACACATAATAGAGAGCAAAATAAACTGATTTCTTTTATATTGTGGGTCTCAGATTAAAGTTGGAAGTGACCGGTGCAAAAAAAAAGAAGAAAAAAGTGACCGGTGCAAAAGAAAAAAAAAAAGAAAGAAAAAAAAAAAAAAAAAGAAAAGAAAAAAGAGGCGATTCTAAATCTATGTACCAGTCCAACATTTCGCGGTGAGTTCTACAGGTCAAACAAGCGGTGTTTTGTGGTTGGTACTTTACGGTGTGGCTTGAAAACCTTTGAGAACGTGAGAAACAGATTGAAAATACTGCTTTTGATTGTGTGGGGCTCTTTTGAATAGGTATTTCACATGAAAAGATTGTCGTTTGATTATAGGCCTGATAAATTGCTATACACACACGCACGCACGCACGCACGCACTCACGCACACACGCACGCACGCACGCACACACACACACACACACACACACACACACACACACACACACACACACACACACACACGCGCGCGCGCGCGCACACCCACGCACGCACACACGAGCACAGACATGGACATGCACACACACTTGCACGCATATACACACACATCCGTGCGCAAGCCCGCACGCTTACAGACACTCAATCATATACAAAAACACGTTTTCCTGCAAATAGTTCCTGTCTGTCTGTCTGTCTGTCTGTCTGTCTCTCTCTCTCTCTCTCCTCTCTCTCTCTCTCTCTCTCTCTCTCTCTCTCTCTCTCTCTCTCTCTCTCTCTCAGCTCCATACCCATACTTGCCCTATGTGCCTGGAGGAGACCCCTTGCCAAGACAGTATATTGGTTCGGGTGGTTCTAACTCCTCATCCACACAACAGGGTGTATACTATGACACCCGAAATAGGTCACCACCCAGGAATCCCCAATACCAGTATGCCAACCATTTAAACATGGCACCACTGATGGCCTACCAGCATGGTCTTCAGCGATCTATGCCAGCCTGGTAGACAAATACCCCATTTATCAAACCTAATGCTCTTATGATCTACCCCATAATGGAATTTGCTGGTAATGTGTGAATTAAAGTTTTTTTTTCATGTTCGTATGACCATTTGTTCTTTATGTATTCATTATTGTTATGTAGTCTCCGAACGTTACAGGGACTCAAGTCGTCAGTAGATTTGAAGTTGTTTGTATGAACGGTCCTGCTTACACGGGTGGGGGCAGTGATGATATTGGATCGTGGTGCTTCTTAGAAATTGTGTGGCCTTGTTGGTGTGAAAGCTTTCTTTATAAATATTTGCATTATATTGATTATTGAACTTTAGATTACTTTTCTTCGTAGTTAAGTTCACTATTTGTTTTGCTGAGATTTCTAGTGCATGTTGTTTGTGCGTCATTTTGATTCCCACTCGTTGATTTATAATTGCTACTGTCCTGCTGTTAATTATGGACAATATCAATGCCACCAAATGGCTAAGTAAACCTGGATTTAAGATAGGATATCTTAATGCTTGCCATTTGATAAACAAAATATCAGAGTTACCTTCTATTTTGTCTAATTCTAATGATTGTTTTCATGTTTTTGGGTTTTCTGAATCGCGACTAAGTAATGTAATATCTGACAGTGTACTCTCGATTCCTGGTTACAATATAATCCGAAGAGATGCTGCCGTGAAATTCGAAACTGGTTTGGTAACGTATGTTCATCAATCTGTAAATTATAGGGTCTTAAATATGTTTAATAGATTCAATATTGAAAGTATTTGGATTGAAATTCGCCTAAAAGGGACCAAACCGTTTTTTAGCCGGCTTCATATACAGAAACCCAGAAGAGAGGGTAGAGTGGTCACAGCGTTTCGAACTCATGATGGAAGATGTTTTGAGTTATTCTACGGAAGTTGTCCTGCTAGGCGATTTTAATATTGACTTACTGAAGCCCCACGAAACATGGAAAAGATGTTATGGATTATTTAACCTGAAGCAATTAATAAACACCCCTACTAGGAAAACGCCACAGTCTGAAACAATAATAGACCACATTTACGTCACTTGCCCCAGTAACATAATAGAAACGTCTGTTCCAGTCCTTGGCCTAAGTGACCATTTCCCAGTATGCTTAACCTGGTCAAAGAAAGGCATAAAAATTCCCAGATGTGGTCATAAATGTATATCTTTTCGCTCCTATAGAAACTTTACTGAGGAAGAGTTCTTGTCTGACTTAAGTATGGCTAACTTTACAGAGGTTTACCAACATACAAACCCGGATAAAGCATTATCAATATGGTATACAATTTTCATGTCCATTTTTGATAAACATGCCCCCCTAAGAACCAAGCGGGTCAAATACATAGAAAAACCACCATGGTTGAATGCAGAAATTAATGTCGAAATTCAGACTCGTGAGAAACTATTGCAAGACACTGGCAAAGACGATAACTTCAAGAAACAACGAAACAAAGTAACCGCAATGAAACGACGCGTTCGAAAAAGTATTTTAATGACTTGATTAAATCTAAAAGTGATACGAAATCAATTTGGAAAGCTATAAACCAACTATCAGGGAAAAAATCATTAACAGCCCCTTGTAGGGATAATCTCTCTGCCGAAAAGCTGAACAAACATTTCACAACCGTTGCTCAAAGAGTTGTTACGACAGACAACTCACAGTCAAACGATCTGTTGTTGTTAAAACATTTTTGTGATTCAAAAATCATATACACAAAACTTCAGTTCCCATTCATTAGTGTGCACGAAGTTTTCAAAGAACTATCATCGTTAAAACAGTCTCGTTCACGAGGTTTGGATGGACTTGACAGCAAAATCTTAAAGATATCTGCACCCATTATTTCGGAACACATTACATATGTTTACAATCTCTGTCTTGAAAATTGTTGTTATCCACAAGTGTTTAAGGATGCCAAAGTGCTGTCGATTCATAAGGCCGGTGATCGTTCGGACCCATCCAATTATAGACCGATTTCTATTTTATCTGCTCTGTCCAAACCTTTGGAAAAACACATTAAATGTAATCTTCAGGCTCATTTTACCAAATATGATCTATTTCACCCAATCAGAGTGGATTTAGAGCCAGTCATTCCTGCCACACCATG
>CM031609.1:81001869-81031869 GCA_018398815.1 Conus ventricosus | reverse complement strand
TAACCAATTTTCAGTTACCAGATAATCCTACAGTTGATGATTTTAAGACTCTAACTTCAAATCATTCATTTTTGGCTAATGTATCAAAATATTTACTTCGCAGTCCTATCGGTACATTAGTATGATATTTCAGTATTTTTAAGCAAACATTGTTTATGTTGTTCATGTCCAGTGATTTAAGCTTTATTTTTAATTATGTTTTCATTTGTATAATAATATCAATGTCATCTTGATGTATATCATTTACAAATATCATAATCGTCTAAAAACACACGCCATGTGAAAAGACGTAAAACTAAACAAACAAACAAACAACACACACACACACACACACACACACACACACACACACACACACACACACACACACACACCTCTGTATATATAGTAAGACGTGCGGCAATGCTGTATTTTTTTACACACCGTGCCAAGTAGCCCCCACCCCTACTCTTCTCCCTCCCCAACCACCACCCTCCCCAAGAATTTGAGGCTTACGCAACGCTTGTAAATCTAAAGTACAAGGTAAGTGGATGGCCTCGTTTCACACTCCAAACAGCTTAAAGCATTGTTTGGGATCAGGTGATTCAAAGTTTACGTAACTGTGGGGAGGGTGGGGGTGATGGAGAGGAATGGGAGCGCAAAAAAGAAAAGCGAGAGAAACATGGTGCCAAACCCTAAGTCACTGTGAACCAGTCGGAATAGTGCGCGGCGGGATTGTCCGACCCTGCGATTCACTTCTGGCTGTTGGCTGTTGGCATGCTATTACAGTATACAAAATATACTACGCACAACAAGTTAACAATTACCTCTTCAGAATTTTTTTCCCCGGATCATTTCCATTTCCTTGTGATTACGGCATTTAAACCAACCTTTTGTGAATAGGAATCTTAACTGAGGCACGGAACAGTAAACAGTAAATAACGAACAAGAGGGTAACTCTTGCTCCTGTGATGAAATAAGTACACGCCCCTAACTTCAAATAACTACTGCTCATGACACAGAAATTAATGACAGCACAGTGCACACAGAACAGAACAAGGAGACCCCCCACCCCACCCCCTTAAAAATGTTACAAGCTTGTCCATAAATCCTGTGTGTGTGTGTGTGTGTGTGTGTGTGTGTGTGTGTGTGTGTGTGTGTGTGTGTGTGTGTGTGAACACATGTTAGTGCGAGTGTTTGAGTGTGTGTTGAGCGCAATGAGTTGATCCCAAGAATTGCGCTATATAATATCCATACATTATTATTATTATTATTATTATTATTATTATTATTATTATTATTATTATTATTACCTGACACACCTACCCAGCTTCAACAACCGGAGAGATAAACAAACACAAATCAACATTACCACAGGCTTTTCGAACTTGAACGTGGTCAAACAAACACACAGATGGACAGAAACAGATTTGTGACTAGTTATTGAGCATGGAGTGAGTGATGCTGCAATGGCAGTAAACAGGCATGGAATTCGCTGGGAGCGTGGCATCGAAACAGAAACTGCAACGCTGTAAGGAATGGTTGTGTTGTTCAACATTCTGTATGAACACACTGGTCAAGCCAGATGCACAAAAAATGGCCGTACACAAACTCTCATTTGAGTGCAAAATTTTGTCACCAGTTCTGCTTTGTCAGCTGCTACTGTCAGACCAGCTCTACTAACCAGATCTCCACGAAGAAAACTGAACGATGTTAATAATAATAATAATAATAATAATAATAATAATGAATACTTATATAGCGCCTATTCTCGGCTAGAGGCCAAGCTCTAAGCGCTTTACAATCAACACTCGTTTACACAACGGGCTGCCTACCTGGGTAGTGCAGACTGAAGAGCTGCCAGCTGGCGCTTCATTCAGTCGTTTCCCGTGTCATCCAGTCAGTATCGTTCAATATCGATCACTCATTTTCCTTACTTCCTTCATTCTTTCCATTTCTCACGCAGGGTGCATGCTATGTGTAACGTGTCATCCATACCAACGGCCAAACTGGCCTACTCTTCCGAAAGTTGGTGATGGGATTTTACGTGTGTGCAAGATGTTATGCGTGCGTTCACACACGGAACCTCGGTTTATAGTCTCATTCGAAGGACTGTATGGGAAATGGAGTCAGAACCAATGTTAACTCCGAGGGAAAAATCCCCCTGTAGCGAAACGCCCCGACGGAGGTTCGAACCGCAACCCCAGGATCACCAAGATTACGAGTCAGGCGCTCTACCAGCTGAGGTATTCCGGCTCCCGGACAGGGAACGAGCAGTGGCATGGGTCCAGGATGGCGTATCAGAAAACCCAGACGCCTTGACGTGTCCACCTGGGTGATTGTTAGACTGACGCAGCACTTCACAGAGAGAGTCCATGGGAGACTTGGACCAGGTCACGTGAGCCCAGGAAGACCACTCAACGTGGAGATCGGTTCACCGTGCAACCAGCTTCACAGGCAAGAGCTGTCACTACCAGGGTCCTTGATGGGAGGTACAGGTCACTACACAACATCACCGTCAACAACCAGACTGTGAGAAACAGCCGTACGAGTCTGACCTCCACACTGGACGGCCAGAGGTCAGACCACACCTGACTCCAGGGAGAAGAGCTTGAGGTGGACTCATCAACGATGACCACATGTCTTCAACAACGAAGTTCAGGTCTCTCTGCGTCGTACTAACGGTCGTCTCCAGGCACCAGACCAGAGGGAATTCTGCACTGACACCAGCCACCGTGGCGAATGGTTAGCGTTGCGGAATCCCAGCTGGAAGGTCGTGGGTTCGATTCCCATCAGAGTCATGTGGGATTTTTCTGTCCCGACCGGCCCCTACCCAGAGCTGAGTTTGCTACGAGGTCAATCGGGAAGACTGGGACCACACAGTCGAGTTTCATCCACTTAATGGATGCTTCTCTGAGAGTGCTGCTTAAATTTTAAGACCAACAGTGTAGGTGTATTTATCTCTCGGAGTTGGTTGATGCTGGTATATCTTATGAAAGTATATGGAGTAAAGCCCGAATCTCAGACCGGAATGGAAATCCGTAGCATCAGCTTCATCATCATCCGCATTCTCATCGATCTGCTTTTAAAGTCTCAAATTCTGTGGCCCTTCATGCCCTGCTCTCATAGTGACCTCAGTTTCGATGTCCTCTTTACGTCTGTGGCCTTGGTTTATTCTGTCGGGGACTAAGCAATCATTGCCGTCAGGAGGGGTCTCAGTAGGTGGTGTCCTGCCTATGTTGGATCAGAACAGGCGCCAGTGAACACCACCGAAGTGATTCGGCAGCAGTGCCGTGTCTCCTCCGGTGGGTTGCCTCTTGTTGACTGGACATTGACTGCTGCCCGCGCAGAAAGAAGAAGGGTAGGGAGGAAGGTCACTGACATAGAGATGGGAGGATTTGAAAAAAAAAGAGGGGAAAGGGGCTGCGAAGGAGGATGAGGGTGGGAGAGGGGAGGTGGAGGAGGAAGGCAGTAGCCGCAGAGGTGGGTGAGACGGTGGGGGAAGGTGGATGAGAGTTGGGCCATGACACGAAGCGAATGCCCTTATACATTAGGAGAAAACTACCTATACACGTATTTTCTTACGCTTCTCGTTAAATTGGCTCGAAAAAAAAAATTCAACTACAAAACATTGCAGTAGGATGAAATAAATTGTGAGAGTCCCCTACCCAGGAAAGAAACACCCACCAGAGAAAGACACAAACTAACAATATTTGGCTGGTTCCAAATAGTGACTGACTTACAATCATAGAAATACAAATAGACACTAGAAAAAGAGTGAATGATAAAAATACCCCCTCCCCCCAAAAAAAACAACAAAAACAACAAAACAAACAAAAAAAATCTGGCAACAGCAGCAACAGAAAAACAAAACAAAAAAACCCACCACTCCCTGACACACACACACACACACACACACACACACACACACACACACACACACACACACACGCCTAAATAATAACAAGTCAACAAAAATAACAGCAACAACAAACACACACAGTCACCTCTGTATCAATGAAGAGACAAGGGGTAATACTGCACCTTGCACACACCGAGCCAAGTAGCCCCTACATCCACCCCACCCACCACCCTCCCTAACAATTTCAGACTTACACCCCGCCTGGAAATTAAAACCAAGAGAGAAGTGGACAGCCTCGTTTCAAATGAAAGCTTGTTTGTGATCAGGTCATGCAAAGTTCACGTAACAGGGAGGAGAGGGGGAGGGATAGGGATAGTAACAGGACCGCAATATAGTAGACCGAAATAAATATGGCGCAAACCCAGGCAGCTGAGTCTCACTGTAAACCAGTCGGACAATCGTGCGGCGGTACTGTCCGGACCTGTGGCATATAGCATGGCTATAAGCATTTCGTTGGTGGGTGAATTTGTTTCTGTTCGTCTGTGTGTGTGTTTGACTATATTGTAGGTCGAAAAGGCCGTGCCAGTCTTGAATGAATGTTGGGTATTTTTTGCTCCCATAAGAAAACCTAACACAGAGTTACTTTTAATCAAGACTGGCACAGCCTTTTAAACTTGAGTAGACTTTACTCAAGTTTAAAAGGCTGTGCCAGTCTTGAATAAAAGTAACTCTGTGTTAGGTTTTCTTATGGGAGCAAAAAATACCCCACTTGTTTACTGTTTGTCGTTTCCCTGCCTCATTTCATTTCCGATTTTGAATGAATGTTGTTTTTTTCGCCTTCCATTTCTCCAGTTGTTGCTGCTGTGTAGATGTGTCAGCTACAGGGTATATATGCAAGCTTAGAACATTCTTTTTTTGGGGGGTGCCTCCTTGTTTGTTCTGGGTGCTCTGTGTTGTCATTTCTGCTGGGCAATTCGGTGTCATAAGCAGCATTCGTTTGGAGTTATGGGCGTGAATTTATTTCACCATAGAAGAAAGAGTTACTCTACTTGTTCGTTATTTAGAAGAAAGAAAGAGATAAGACTACTTTTTATGGAATAAAGTTTATGTTTTCATGTTGTTGTCGCCTGACAGATACCGTCTTGACAGCTCCTATTGGAACATACGAGTGAGGAGTCCAGCCACCGAGCGGTCTAAGTAGAAGAAAAAAGAGATAAGACCACTGTCTACAAATTGAGGTTTTTCTAGTCCTCATTTCCAGAGAGCATTGCCATGCCAAAGAGTTCAATGTTAGTGGTTATTTCGGGGATCGATATGGAAAATGAAATAGACGTTTTTCCCCTCTGCCCAGTCATTGACCCCCGCGCCCGCACGCTCTCGCACTATACCTGACAAAGCAGCAATATGAAAAAAGAAAAAGAAAAAAAAAACTATTCCAAAAAAAGAAAAAAGAAAAAGATAAAATGAAAGCAATGATGAGAGAGCCGGTTGTGACGTAGCTGCAGGAAGCGGTGACGTAAATCGCTAGGCGACAAGGTTGGAGACTATGGCATTCAGACATCGAGAGAGCACTCAAATGGCATGGCATGAACAAAAATTGAAGGAAGCAGACAAACCGACAGGAGAACGTAGCCAACGTTGGCGTCAAGAAGGAAGAGGGAAAAAAACAACAACAACCCCTCCCCCCCTTACTAGAACTAAAAGAAAAAAATTCTTTGGATGCTTGCTGACCGTCTGCATAGTGTAACAACTCACGGCAAAAGTCGTTGGACTTTATTACTTTCGTGATCATCCTATGATGTTCGTTACCTTCGTAACCAACATTGGTTACGTTTTCCAAAGCCGAATGTAACGCAAAAAAAAAAAAAAAAAAAAAAAAAAAAAGAAGACACGAGAGCCATGTGGGAGGAACGTTATTAACAACAAAACAAAACACCATGAAGCTTTCGTTCCGCTCCATGGAATACATTCAGCTTGGCCAAGAATCTGGTGAACAGCTGCACGCTTTTGCGACTGAATGATTCACAATCACGAAGTAAGTAAGTCTCCATGAAGTAAAAGGTGCAGGAAGTGATTAATGAAAATACTTTTCTGAAAGCAGAATGGGTTTGCCATTATGTTTTAAACCCTTTTCTGAGTAAGAATTGTCCATGTACCATTTCTATGGCATGTTTTTCCCTTGCACACTGTTAGGTAGCTACACAGAGATGTACGGGTCAATTGCTAACTTTTTCTTTCTTTTTCTTATTTTTTAAAGAACAGCGTTTTCTAGTTTAACTTTAGCATTATTACTGGATTGAAATACACGGTTCACGTGCATATGATTATGCCATTTTTTAATCTTTGTGCCTTGTAGAGAATATTTTTTGAAACTCAGCTTCTCTGTGTCTGTTGAAAGAAAGTGAAATGATAGTAGCTGTTCGCTGTGCAGTGTCCACTTCAAGAAATCCAATGATAATCAAATAATTCGAGAGATCACAGATTCTCAGTGCTCCGTCTTCAGCCTATAAGAGGCGCATCGTTTTCGTGGTAGTGTTTGTCCCCTTGTGGTGTGGAGATGGTGTCGTTGGCAAAGTGGGTGATGTGGATTCTACGTCTTTGATATCTTTTTTTTTCGGTTATGAATTTGACATGTTTTTTTTAAAAATCTGTTTCCAATGGATGGTGATCCAGACTTGTAGACTACGTTCAAAAGAGTAAAAGGACTTTTTCTAAAGTGATGTGACTGCAGGTGGAGATTGACACAAACTTAGAAGAAAAAAAATTCTGTTCCGGCGAACGAAAGCGACAGACAAATTACAAAGCAATATACGACGCGTTTCGACCTCTTTGGTCTTCTTCAGGCAAGGCAAACAACATTCAAGACAATGAAAACGGAGAACGAAGAAACACTCATCTCATCAAATTCGGCGTAAAATCAATTTTCAAGATATTTCCAAGGTTTGATTCGGCAGGCATGTTAGTATTCCTCGCTTTTGGGAAACTGACATTCCACATATCTGAATCCCTTCGTTTAAAGAACACATTACATATTCGTCAAAAGAATAACAAAACAAAACAAAACAAAACAAAACCAAACCAAACCTGCACTGCCGTCTAGTTTTCAGTGATTTTTTTTAACGCCTTCGATGCCAGTTTCATCGGTCCTTCTAAAATATCTGATTCATTTTGTGTTAATAATAAAAAGCGCGGAAAGTAGGTTTTCATTTCTTTGTTCAGTGTGTTTCTTTTTTAATGCAATACTTAATCGAAGTTTTTTTTGTCTCTTTCAGAATATCTTTAGCTTCAGTAAATGCATTTGTTGTTTTCAAATCTTAGCCAAATCTAATAATTTATTTGTCACTGAAATACCTTTACTCTGACGAACAAAAATATGTTTATCTTTTGTCCATGTGAAATCCATCCACCCTTCGAGGGAAGGAATACACCACCAATTTCCTAAAATAGTTTAATTTTTCTTTCTTGTTCAAAAGTTTCCTATAGGTGTGCGTCCAAAACGGTCTCCTCTAGGTCTATAATTTCCATTTCTACGCGTGATCTATTTTGCCCGTATGGGCTTATCTTTAAGCAATTTTGTCACATTTACGTGTTTTTCATGATATTCAGAAAAAATGATATTCCAGAAATGAAGTGATTTGGCTGGCGTTCGCAGCAATTCGTTTGCGCCAGAAGGATGTCAGTAGTTAAGCTGCACTGTCATGAATTCCCCCCCCCCCCTGTTTTAGTGCCCCCCCTACCCCCTCCCCCACGATGCAACGTTTATTTGATTTTAGAACAAGACCTTTTCTCGGGATGTGACCTTTTTTTCCCCACAGGAGATAAACAGCCCTGAACACGTCCTGTATGGTGGGACAGGCTATAACGAACTTTACAATCCTAACATTTTCCTAGTGTCAGCTGTTTCAACAGTCACCTTCTCTAAGTGCTTGTAACCTCGTCATTTCTGGAGCCATTCTCTCGCTCCTTTGTGTCAGATCAAGCAATATGGTTGTAGGTTTAAAAGTCGTGACGTGTTTTCTTTTTTTAAGCACCAATGAATAGCTCTGAATGCTACGGTTGTGTCGTTTGAGTCAGCACAAAATTGCAGCCATGAACGTCGGACGTCTCTGAAGCGTTATTGCCTCTTAAGATCTGTTAGAGTGAAAACAGAGAGAGAGAGAGAGAGAGAGAGAGAGAGAGAGAGTGATTGGTAAAATACCGCCGCATCTCCTTTCCACTCAGAGGACGCATTACAATTTTGGCCGCATCGGCCCACACGTAGTGGCTGAACCGAAATCGAAAAGATCTCCTAGTCAACCTCTTGCTCTTTCAGACCACATGCATATTGTTTGTATTGAAAATGAAGTGGATTTTAAAGAAGAGAAGCTAAATTAGAAGCCAGACTTTTCAAGATGTTTAAAAAAAATCTCCGTTTCCTTATTCATAAATACTAGTACTACCTAAGTCGCGGCACGTGAGCCGTCAAATTCTGTAAGCTTGCGTGCGACTGGGAGGAAGAGCGGTCGGCCCTACACCTGTTGGCGAGTGAGATTACCTGTCCTTTCATGCACCAATGAGAGAACGTCGCCATTTTAAGGCGCAGGGGAAGGTGTATCCTTTCGTGCACCAATGACAGGACGTTACTATTTGTGGTGCAGGGGAGGTTGGGGGTGGGGGTGGAGGGAAAGACAATAGCGGTGCTATTTTGAATTGATTTTCTGTCTGGTTTCTAGTACATATAGACGACATTCATCTTGTTTGTAGTGAAGATAATGTGGAAGTTTAACGGAACGAAGTTGAAATCAAAGGCTAGGTTGTTGGAACTTAAACCTTTGTCCCCGTCTCTGTTACGCTATCAATGAACTTCAGTGCATTCGCTGTTCAGTGTTACTGACCTAATTCTGTGAGCCGTTTCGCGACTGGTACATGGAAACAGAGAATAGCATCTCCCGCGTTCTGGCTGGCGTCTTGCTGCTTGGTGAAGACAGCCGAAGGCCAAGAGGGTCATGGTGGAACCTTTCAGTAACGACATTTTTTAACCCTTTCATCAGCACCGTAACTGCTTGGCACCACGAGCATGCTGTAACTCAGTTCTTGTTTGTATGTGTATTTTCTGTTCACACTGGACAGTTCACGGAATAAACTTACGTTGTATAATCCTAAATGATAACAACTGGTTTAGTGGGCTTTAAAGGAACAGCCTGGTAAATCTGGCACCGCAACAGTTCTCCGCTATGCTGCATCAATAGATTCCAACTGTTTGCAGTCTGGGCACAGCTGGCGATGACAGGATTAGCACTCCTTCACGTTGTTTGAGTCTTCAGAGAGAGGGAGAACTTATCACACTCCTTCACGATGTTTGAGTCTTCAGAGAGAGGGAGAATGTATCACACTCCATCACGTTGTTTGAGTCTTCAGAGAGAGGGAGAATGTATCACACTCCTTCACGTTGTTTGAGTCTTCAGAGAGAGGGAGAATGTATCACACTCCTTCACGTTGTTTGAGTCTTTAGAGAGAGGGAGAATGTATCACACTCCTTCACGTTGTTTGAGTCTTCAGAGAGAGGGAGAATGAATCACACTCCTTCACGTTGTTTGAGTCTTCAGAGAGTGGGAGAATGAATCACACTCCTTCACGTTGTTTGAGTCTTCAGAGAGAGGGAGAATGTATCACACTCCTTCACGTTGTTTTAGTCTTCAGAGAGAGGGAGAACTTATCACACTCCTTCACGATGTTTGAGTCTTCAGAGAGAGGGAGAATGTATCACACTCCTTCACGTTGTTTGAGTCTTCAGAGAGAGGGAGAATGTATCACACTCCTTCACGTTGTTTGAGTCTTCAGAGAGAGAGAGAGGGAGAATGAATCACACTCCTTCACGTTGTTTGGGTCTTCAGAGGGAGAGGGAGAATGAATCACACTCCTTCACGTTGTTTGAGTCTTCAGAGAGAGGGAGAATGATCACACTCCTTCACGTTGTTTGAGTCTTCAGAGAGAGGGAGAATGTATCACACTCCTTCACGTTGTTTGAGTCTTCAGAGAGAGGGAGAATGTATCACACTCCTTCACGTTGTTTGAGTCTTCAGAGAGAGGGAGAATGTATCACACTCCTTCACGTTGTTTGAGTCTTCAGAGGGAGAGGGAGAATGAATCACACTCCTTCACGTTGTTTGGGTCTTCAGAGGGAGAGGGAGAATGTATCACACTCCTTCACGTTGTTTGAGTCTTCAGAGAGGGGGAGATTTTATCACACTCCTTCACGTTGTTTGAGTCTTCAGAGAGAGGGAGAATGTATCACACTCCTTCACGTTGTTTGAGTCTTTAGAGAGAGGGAGAATGTATCACACTCCTTCACGTTGTTTGAGTCTTCAGAGAGAGGGAGAATGAATCACACTCCTTCACGTTGTTTGAGTCTTCAGAGAGAGGGAGAATGAATCACACTCCTTCACGTTGTTTGAGTCTTCAGAGA
This sequence comes from Conus ventricosus, assembly GCA_018398815.1. Taxonomy (NCBI): domain Eukaryota; kingdom Metazoa; phylum Mollusca; class Gastropoda; order Neogastropoda; family Conidae; genus Conus; species Conus ventricosus. The sequence continues at coordinate 81,021,583 of CM031609.1, read as the reverse complement.
GAGGGAGAATGTATCACACTCCTTCACGTTGTTTTAGTCTTCAGAGAGAGGGAGAACTTATCACACTCCTTCACGATGTTTGAGTCTTCAGAGAGAGGGAGAATGTATCACACTCCTTCACGTTGTTTGAGTCTTCAGAGAGAGGGAGAATGTATCACACTCCTTCACGTTGTTTGAGTCTTCAGAGAGAGAGAGAGGGAGAATGAATCACACTCCTTCACGTTGTTTGGGTCTTCAGAGGGTGAGGGAGAATGAATCACACTCCTTCACGTTGTTTGAGTCTTCAGAGAGAGGGAGAATGAATCACACTCCTTCACGTTGTTTGAGTCTTCAGAGATGAGGGAGAATGTATCACACTCCTTCACGTTGTTTGAGTCTTCAGAGAGAGGGAGAATGTATCACACTCCTTCACGTTGTTTGAGTCTTCAGAGAGAGGGAGAATGTATCACACTCCTTCACGTTGTTTGAGTCTTCAGAGGGAGAGGGAGAATGAATCACACTCCTTCACGTTGTTTGGGTCTTCAGAGGGAGAGGGAGAATGTATCACACTCCTTCACGTTGTTTGAGTCTTCAGAGAGGGGGAGATTTTATCACACTCCTTCACGTTGTTAGAGTCTTTAGAGAGAGGGAGAATGAATCACACTCCTTCACGTTGTTTGAGTCTTCAGAGAGAGGGAGAATTTATCACACTCCTTCATGTTGTTTGGGTCTTTAGAGAGGGGGAGAACTTATCACACTCCTTCACGATGTTTGAGTCTTTAGAGAGAGGGAGAATTGATCACACTCCTTCACGTTGTTTGAGTCTTTAGAGAGGGGGAGAACTTATCACACTCCTTCACGTTGTTTGGGTCTTTAGAGAGGGGGAGAACTTATCACACTCCTTCTCGATGTTTGAGTCTTTAGAGAGAGGGAGAATTGATCACACTCCTTCACGTTGTTTGGGTCTTTAGAGAGAGGGAGAATGTATCACACTCGTTCACGTTGTTTGGGTCTTTAGAGAGAGAGGGAGAATTTATCACACTCCTTCACGTTGTTTGAGTCTTTAGAGAGAGGGAGAATTGACCACACTCCTTCACGTTGTTTGAGTCTTTAGAGAGAGGGAGAATTGATCACACTCCTTCACGTTGTTTGAGTCTTTAGAGAGAGGGGGAGAATTCATCACACTTCTTCACGTTGTTTGAGTCTTCAGAGAGAGGGGGAGAATTGATCACACTCCTTCACGATGTTTTGGTCTTTAGAGAGAGGGAGAATGAATCACACTCCTTCACGTTGTTTGAGTCTTTAGAGAGAGGGAGAATGTATCACACTCATTCACGTTGTTTGGGTATTTAGAGAGAGGGAGAATGAGTCACACTCCTTGACGTTGTTTGGGTCTTTAGAGAGAGGGAGAATGTATCACTCCTTCACGTTGTTTGGGTCTTCAGAGAGATGGAGAATTTATCACACTCCTTGACGTCGTTTGGGTCACGTTGTCTTCAGAGAGAGGGTGAATTTATCACGCTCCTTGGCGTCGTTTGGGTCTTTAGAGAGAGGGAGAATTTATCACACTCCTTGGCGTCGTTTGGGTCTTTAGAGAGAGGGCGAATTTATCACACTCCTTCACGTTGTTTGGATCTTTAGAGAGAGGAGGAGAATTTATCACACTCCTTCACGTTGTTTGGATCTTTAGAGAGAGGGGGAGAATTCATCACACTTCTTCACGTTGTTTGGGTCTTTAGAGAGAGGGAGAATTGATCACACTCCTTCACGTTGTTTGAGTCTTTAGAGAGAGGGAGAATGTATCCACTCCTTCACGTTGTTTGAGTCTTTAGAGAGAGGGAGAATGTATCACACTCCTTCACGTTGTTTGGGTCTTTAGAGAGAGGGGAGAATGAAGCACACTCCTTCACGATGGTTGGGTCTTTAAAGAGAGGGAGAATGTATCACATTCGTTCACGTTGTTTGGGTCTTTAGAGAGAGGGAGAATGTATCACACTCCTTTACGATGTTTGGGTCTTTAGAGAGAGGATAAATGTATCACACACCTTCACGTTGTTTGGGTCTTTAGAGAGAGGGGGAGAATTCATCACACTTCTTCACGTTGTTTGAGTCTTTAGAGAGAGAGAGAATTGATCACACTCCTTCACGATGTTTGGGTCTTTAGAGAGAGGGAGAATTGATCACAGACTGCATGAGGTCCCCCACAAGAGGAGGAAAGCCGCCCTGCAGTCGAGTCACTTCAGCGGTGTTCAGTGGTGGTGGTACGTGTTCTGATCCAGCATTCGCAGTTCGCCATCTGCTCAGCCTCCGACTGACGACAGGAACTGCTCAATCGCGGAGCCGGCGTGAGTGTGCGTTCCCATGCAGAGGACGTCCAAAGGTCCATCCAGTGGTCATCCCCGTCAGCTGGCCGATACTGATGGCTGCGACGAACCCACAACAGGCGTGGACCCGGAGAGAAGATTGGCACCGAAAATACGGCATGAAACACCACAGAATTTGAATCTCCCTCTCCCTCTCCCTCCTTCTCTCCCTCCCTCTCTCTCCCCCCCCCTCTCTCTCTCTCTTTCTCCCTCCCTCTCTCTCTCTCTCTCTCTCTCTCTCTCTCTCTCTCTCTCTCTCTCTCTCTCTCCCCCGAAGATTTAACAGTGATGAAGAAGATGCCACGGAGAACTATTCAAGTATAAGACTACATGACAGTTCGCTACTTTTTCAAAAATCCATTTATTCTTTACGGATACGTTTATTTCTTTTAATATACAGCTGCTTGGTCCCTACATACATACATGTGTCAGAGTGCATTCATACACGGCACAAACAAACAAACAAACAAATAAAAGAGGTGATCCACGATAACAAACAAACAAACAAATGGAAAAGGTAATCCACGATAACAAACAAACAAACATGCATATAAACAGACACACAAACACACAAAAAATGTAATCCACGATAACAAACACACAAACAAACAAACATACAAACGAACTTCAAACAAACAAATAAAAACAGGCATGCATATAAACAGACACACAAACACACAAAAAAGGTTTTCCACGATAACAAACACACAAACAAACAAACATACAAACGAACTTCAAACAAACAAACAAATAAAAACAGGTGATATGCGATAGGAATATTCTGCTCACTGAAGTAAAGTCTAGGAGCTCGTTCACCATTTGATCTTTGGGAAAAGGTCGGCGGCTGACAGTTGTCCTCAGCCTGAAAAACCTGCTGTAATTGAGTTGTGATCTTTGACCCGGGGTCAGACTGATTTGACCTTTAACATGTTGGCGGGTGCTGTACGTGTTGGCGTTGAGGCTTGCTGAGAGAGAGAGAGAGAGAGAGAGAGAGAGAGAGAGAGAGAGAGAGAGAGAGAGAGAGAGAGAGAGAATACGAATACAAATACGAATCTTTTAATGAGGGTAAATAGATAAACTGAAAGCTTCTTTGTACTATGCCCTCAAAAGACAGACACACACACACACACACACACACACACACACACACACACACACACACACACACACAAGAATTTAAAAAAAAGGTCACAGAATATAATCTCTTGCAAAATGCACAATCATCACAGGTAAAAAAAAAAAAGAGGAAAAACAAAGAGAGAGAGAGAGAGAGAGAGAGAGGAGAGAGAGAGAGAGAGAGAGAGAGAGAGAGAGAGAGAATGAGGGAGAGAGAGGGTGAAAGAGACGGAGACAGACAGACAGACACAAACACACAGAGAGAGAGAGAGAGAGAGAGAGAGAGAGAGAGAGAGAGAGGGGGGGGGGGAGGGCGCTAATTTGTCATGGTATGTCAAAAGTGGCGACAGGTCTTGACCGTCATCAAGTTGACAACGACAACGCGCTGAAGACAGCAACACGTGGCAGCTTTATCATGCTATCTCTTTGACCCCCTGACAGTCTGCTAAACGTGTGTGATACGTGATTGTTCTGTTGGCCGGAGTGCTGTATGTATGGTGTTCACAGTGTGTGTGTGTGTGCGTGTGTGTGTGTGTGTGTGTGTGTGTGCAGTTTTTGAGCAACGTTTCTCACGCGTGTACTTACTTTGCCTGTGATTTTCTGCTGGAGTGTCACACTGTTTGTGGGCAATACAGATGTTTTGTTATTCTCTCTCTCTCTCTCTCTCTATCCTCTCTCTCTCTCTCTCTCTCTCTCTCTCTCTCTCTCTCTCTCTCTCTCTCTCTCTCTCTCATTGGTTCGAGGAACTTGGACACTGGTACAGATGAAGACTTTGTATACAGCCCAGATGTTGTGTATGAAAGACATTCTCAAGATAGTGTTGTTAATAATTTCGGTAAAATGTTAAAATACAGTTACGTTCTATGTTTCAGTTAGCTCCCTTGAATGGTTTGATATGTGGAGATATTGATGGTAAATTTTCGTTTTTATCTGATAGAGGAAAAAGCGTCATTGATTACCTTCTGACCTCTGTTATTTTATTCCGTTTGTGACCTGTTTATCTGTTGTTAGCCCCGTGGAGTCACATCACATGCCTGTTGAACTTGTACCTACTGCCCTAGATCAAAAGCTAAAATTGCGCAGATACTGAAATGGAACCCACAGAAAGTGCACCTATTTTTTAGACTGTTTGACATCAGACGAAGGGTGCGTAGCAATGGAAGAGGTGACGGACTGTGTAAAAACGAGTGTTGACGAAGCGCTGCGGAGATTCGTCGCCGTACTGCTCAAAGCTGGCCAGTGCATACGGCGCAAAGTGTTTCACGGCACGCACCGCACAAATAAATGGTTCGACGACGAATGTAGGGTGCTTAATAAGTGCCAGTTTAGTCATATTCTGAATGGTTACAGACGTACACTTGATGATGATGACGACAAAGCATGGTATAACGAAAAACGAGCACGGTATCAGTCTGTACTGAATGATAAGAGAAAATCCTGTACGTTCAAGATGCGTGAATCTTTGCTACAAAATAGAAATGACGGGAATACGTTTTGGTCAGTAATCAGGGGAGCTCGACCTAGACTACGGAATGAAGCCTCAATTGATATTGAAACTTGGAAAAATCATTTTGCTGGAATACTGGGGCAGAACGCTGCAGGACTAGATGAAATTTCGAGCGAATTTTTGAAATCAGCCGAAGACATAGTTACTCCCATGTTGGCCAGAATATTTAATAATTTGTTTGATAAAGGTATCTTCCCAGAGGAGTGGAGCCGCTCAGTTATCATTCCCTTTGTAAATAAAGACGATATAAACAACCCAGAAAACTATCGTGGTGTTTCTCTTCTAAGCACTATGAGTAAAGTATTCACATCAATATTAAATACTCGTCTACATAAATGGGCAGAAAGTGAGCACAAAATATGTGAGGAACAAGCAGGCTTTCGTAAACAGTACTCCGCGATAGATCTTATTTTCACGCTTGTTTCTATGATTAAAAGATCTTTATACGGGGAAAAGAAAAGTACAGTAGATAGAGGCAGCCTTTGGCTAGTCTTATAGAAAGTTAAAACATCGACGAAAATGCTTTGAATGCTTCAGGGTGTATATGATTCAGTTCGATTTTGTGTACGGTGGGGAACTGAGATATCGGACTTTTTTGAGTGTCAAGCCGGGGTGAAGCAAGGCTGCTTGTTGTCGCCCCTGATTTTTGTATTTTAATCACAGAGATGGCTGACGATGTAACTGAAAAGGGAAGGCATGGTTTCCAGTTCTTGCCCGGCTTGCAAGAGATCTTTCTGCTTCTGTTTGCAGACGGTATTTGTTTAATCTCTTCCACACCTGTTGGATTACAAAACCAGATAGACAACCTCGTTGAGGCATCAAAATCTCTTGGTTTGACCGTTAATTTGACTAAAACAAAAATTATGGTTTTCAGAAAAGGTGGGCATTTGTCAAAAGTAGAAAAGTGGTTTTATGAAGGAAAAGAGATAGAAGTTGTAAATCGTTACAAATATTTGGGTTTTACGATTACTACAAAACTGTCATTTGACATTGCATTAGACGAGTTTGCGGGTAGAGCTAAAGGCAGGTGGTAGAGATCATGAAGACAATGTGGAGTCTTGGAAATATGGAGCAGTCAGTTTTCTTTGGATTATTTAATGCCCAGGTTAAACATGTGATGTTGTATGCAGCTGAAATTTGGGGTGTAACACGTTTTCAAATTGTGGAAGTCCCCCCATTTATTTGCCTGTAAGCGCTTTCTTAGAATAAGTCCTAAAACTCCGAATTTGATGCTCTGTGGTGACATTGGCAGGCACCCTCGATTTGTTGATCGTAGAATAAAGGCGATTAGGTACTGGTTTAAGTTATAAAAGCTAGATCTTGCAAGACTGCCAAAACAAGCGTATGAAATGTATAAAAATAGATGTATGCGGAGTGGACAAAAACCATATCAACCAACAAAATTGGGCCAGCAAAGTCAAATTTTGCTTAGATAATTATGGATTTTCCGAAGTTTGGGTGAATGGCGGAGTTGGAAACGAAAAGGTGTTTGTACAAGTTTTTAAACAACACGTAATTGACCTACAAACAAGAATGGTCAAGCAAACTGTAGGAGAGTGACAGATACTCTACTTATCCTTCCTTTAAATCATTGCTGCAACCAGAAAAATACCTTTCAGATATGTCAGTAATTAAATTTCGTACAGTCTTTGTCAAATTCAGATTGGATATGTGCAATATTAGCACTCATAAAAGGTGTGTAGAAAAATAAAACTCTTGACCCTTTTTGTAAGGTTACAGAAGACGAACACCATTTTTTTGTTTGTATGTCCAGTATATCAGGAAATTAGAGAAAAGTATTTGACGAAAGTTTTTAGAAATTTAGACGAAAATACACATTTGACATTATATTTGCAGAGCGAAAGCAGGTTTATTGCACATTCTGTAGCAATGTTTATTTATTACACTTTAAAAAAGAGAGAAAAAGAAACTGCGTAATTTATTTCAACTGTGTAATATTTTTGTCGTTTTAGTATTAAAAGGGTAAAGTGGGGAAACTGCATAGGGAATGCCTGAAAGCAATTTCCCAGTTGGTTTATCCTATGCAGTTAGGAAATGATATATTTTTGTTTAGTAGATTCTTTATAGTTTGGTCTGTGTCGGTTCTTTTCTCATTTTGTGTCTTTACATGATACATGTAACCTCCTTTGCATACAGGCCGGTGGCCTTGCAGTAAACGTTTTCAGAGTTCTCTCTCTCTCTCTCTCTCTCTCTCTCTCTCTCTCTCTCTCTCTCTCTCTCTCTCTCTCTCTCTAGTACACGAAATGGTTTAACGTTTATATTGTGCCTACCAGTTTAAGATTTTTGAGAGGTATAAGCCTATACAAAAAAACCAAAGACAAAATGTTGATTAATGTTACATTTGGACGGTCGTGTCAATAGATAGAAATGGTGTGTGTGTGTGTGTGTGTGTGTGTGTGTGTGTGTGTGTGTGTGCGTGCGCGCGCGCGTGCGCGTGCGAGTGTGTGTGTGTGTGTGTGTGTGTGTGTGTGTGTGTGTGTGATGTATATGCTATTTTCTATGTTTTTGTAACTAAATTCAAATCCATGTAATTCATGAACACCCCCCCCCCCCCCCCCCCCCTGTCATCAGGACTTTCAAGCTATTGACAATAACATGTCAAAGTGTCTAAGTATCAAGTGTCTCTCTGTCCCGCTCTCTCCACTGTGACCTCAAAACCTCTTAATGGCAACACTGAAGGATTACAATGATATTGACTCATGTTTTATGGGCCTTGTGATTGGATAATCATGGCAGTATGGCATGTCTTAGTATCTTTGTTTTGTATAAACCGAAGTTTCATTCAGTTATAAAGTTATGTAAAACAAGACACTGTCAGAGTGGCGTCAAACTACACCATTCTTTCATTTTATTGCAAGCGAGGGGTTGAAGTTTTACGGCATTGTAAACTTGTGTTAGAGAGCCTTCAGAACTAACCGTGTCATGGTAGGCCAGTGGACAGTCGTTTAATAGAAAGAGGTCAACGACGGCAGGTCCCTCACCTGTCGATTGTCTTGTTCATAAACCCGTTTGACTTCAACATCACCTGCTTTAGACAGTGAAGGCCACAGCCACATGATTAGACAGAATGTCCACAGCTTCAAACCTGTCTTGTCAGCAGTAGATCGGTACCTGATTCAGACCAAGGAAAGGGAAGGCGAGGACAGCTAGGAACTTTCACTCGTCTCCGCTCTTTCATCGAGATTTCACCCAGAAAAAAAGAAAACAAACTATGAGAGAGAGAGATTCAAAGATCACATCAGGTGGAATATCTCTGTACAAGGTTTTCTTGGAGTCTGCTGTAAGGTGTTTATGTCTCACATCACACAAGTCCCAACACTCTAAAACGATATGTTTTACTGAGAGTAGTGCATGGCATGGTATGCACCACGGATCTTTTTCTCCTTTTAAAAGCTAAGAATGGGTATAAAACGAGTAGCCTGTATGCAAACGACACAAAACTTGAAGTCAACTCACAAGTCATTTAAAAAAAAAGAACTCATCCACACAACCCTTTAAAATACGCCTAAAAATACACAGGAAATTTCGTTAAAAATCTTTCTTCCGTAAAATCTGAGATCAGATGAAAAATGTTGATCTCTTCTTAGAAATGACATTCTATCTTTGGGGAAGAAAATATGGACTAACTACAGTGCTGTCGATATTGCCAGATGTAACCTTTGTGAACCTATCGTTACAACTAAACATCACACACACACACACACACACACACACACACACACACACACACACACACACACACACGCACGCACGCACGCACGCACACAAGCACACACACACACACACAGACACACACAGACACACACACACACACACACACACACACACACACACACACACACACACACACACACACACGCTCACACACACACACACACACACACACACACACACCACACACACACACACACACACACACACACTACAAGCTGCAAAACAAAAAAGGCAATCAGAAAAGCTCAAACGTTCGTCGATCTCCTTTTGAGTCAGTTAATTGGTGAGAAGAAAATAGTTCTTTTTCCGCGGTGGAAGAAAGTAATTGATACGGATTGAAAAGCGGACTTCCCATGATTCTGGAAAGTGCAAAATGTTAAGCTTGTGTCATTAGAACATTTGTTGATATATTCCATGAAAATAGATGACTTCTTAAATGCTTCGCATCACGGTGCGCACATTTTTTTTCTCTCCTCAGAAACATCATTTATGCAATGAAACAACTTGAACTCAACACACACAAAAAAGGAACGGTCTGTATGCTTTCCTGCTGATGAAAACCATAAAATGATGCTGAGGCGTGGTGTGGGATGACTGTGTTGATGCGTCTGCTATTTTTTTTTCCGATGGAAATTGAGTGAAAATGTATTACATGTGAAAATGTATTACAAATCATGGACATAGTGCGTGAAACAAAGTTTCACAAATGAAAATACAGAAAAAAATGTATACAATGCCCAAAACATTTACACATTCCAGAGGGTGGCACACATTAATCGTTTTCTTTCTTGCGGTGTTTTATCTTCAGACAGTAGACACGCGCTCAAAAACTAACCCCCCCCCCCCCCAATTCAAATGTCTATGTATATTATACATAGAAAAATACGCATGTACATATCAGGACAAAGCATAGGTACATATCTTGCTCACTGCGAAAAGAAGATACTAAGGCAGTTTAAATCTTAGTTGTGTGCATGGTTGTCTGTCGTTGTGCAGCTTGTCAAGTTTCAGTTGAATGAATTAGAAAAGTAGTCAAAGACTCAGAATCAAAACTTACTTGGAGAATATTTCGACAGGGTCGCCCTGTCTTCATCACCTCACTGTTGCTGTTGTGGCAGCGAGGCCTGGTGGGGCGACTGTTGTGTGGGGTGGGGTGAACGGTTGTGGGAATGAATGTCTTTAGGGCAACCAAAGGTGTTCAAATTCAAAATGCTTACCACATTTTGTGTTTGTGTTGTAACTGGCGTGATAATGTCTCGACGCAGGGGACTGTAATATGTAATTTACATTTGTTAAGAAGCAGAATGAAATCAAAATTGCTTTGTCTGCTTCTACGTGTTGCGCTATTCCGAACAGAATAAATTCTTCTTCAAATACAAGACGGTCACAGTTCGCATGCGGACGCATCAGAAGAAACTCCCAAGACTTGTTAAGCTAAGTGCCAGTGCCAGAAAAGATGGGTGATGGCAACTAATTCCTGAGAACAAAACTTACCTGTGGGAGAAAATATTAAGTCGCATAACCGGAGATGTCAACCTGTTAGAAGAATTCTTTGTAGTAATCTTCCATAAAAACCATTAGTGCTGAACATGAGAGTGTTGGAACACCGTGGAAAAAAAAATTCTTCCAATTCAGCTCAGTAAAAAAAAAGAGGCCTATTTCAGGTCGACCTGTTAGAAAAATTCTATGCAGCTATCTTCTTTGAAACCATCAGTGCTGAACATCACAGATAATGTTGAAACACTTTGAAAGCGAATTGCTTTCAAGTTCAACCCAATTAAAAGGATATTTCATTTAGCGGCTGCAGTTGGCAAGAGGTCTTTCCTCCGACACCTGACCTCACGGAGTAATCTCCCCTCTGGGTGCAGCACCACGAGTTACTGCCCGTTTCATTTTTATGAGTAACTAGCATGATACCCCAATTTGAAGTGATTACCGTAAGGCTGCAGCATTCCTTTATAGGAAAAAAATTTGTGACTAAAAATTCCACCCATTTCTCATTCATCATTGTCTAAGACTCTTCATTATCAATATCAATTATTTGATCTGAGAAATATTAGCACTTACCCTTTCTTTCTCCGTTTTTCCCTGGTATTAGTATTACAAATAAAACAATTCGAGTAATAGACTATCGCGTAAGAAGCACATGCCCTGATAGCTCTTACTATGAGGACGTGAAAGCTCAACCATTACAACATATTCAAAAACGGCGTGGACTTCTGTCAACAAAAGTAAACTATATATCTTGCTGAAATTTGGACATTGTCAACAAAAGTAAACTATATACAGTATCTTGTAGAATATTGGAGATTGTCTACAAAAGTAAAGAAGTAAATTTCTTGCAGAGTTTCGGACATTCTCTACAAAAGTATACTCCCCGCAACAAGTTAAGGAACGCCCTACGTTTTTTGTACCTTCTTAAATGAAATGAGTAAAAAAGACCAGGCCGCCCATTTTGGAAAAAAAATGCAGCAGAACGGTACTTGAAACATTGCTGGACACACCGGTATGATTCCTGTACTCACCACTCTGCCACTCAATGCCTCGCCAGCGGCGGGACATTCGTGCAAATGAGGAAATTGCACTGACCGTGGAACAAGCCCCTGCTGACCAGACCGGGCATGTGCAGCGATTCGGCAGGTTGCACGTGCAAGCACTGACAACTGTGAACACTGATCCGCACAAACTGCACCAAAATGGGTATCAGAAAGGGCATTAAAAACGACACAACCAGACATGCCTCCAAGAAGACGACTGAGTGCAGTGGACTGCGGGCGCGCTCTGGCGTGGCCAGCAGAGGGTGTGTCTTTACGAGAGGTGGGCAGACGTCTTCAGGTGTCGGCCTCAGTCATTCACAGACTCAATGAACGTTATGCGACAACAGGCAGGACGGAAGAACGGGCGCGCACTGGACGTCCTCGTTGCACCAGTCGACGGGATGACCGATTTCTCTACCTGTCAACTTTACGGGACAGAACAGTCACAACACCCATGCTGAGACGTCGCCTCATGCAAGCAGCAAATGTCAATGTCAGCGTTTCCACTGTCCGCAACCGCCTTCATGAATTTGACCTCCAGTCTCGTCGGCCAGCCATCCGAATTCCACTGACTCAGGGTCACCGACAGGCCCGCCTGGCGTGGTGCCGCCTCCATCAGCATTGGAACAGGCAGCAGTGGTCGAGGATCCTCTTTACCGATGAGTCACGTTTCACTGTCTCATTCAATGATGGCAGGAGACGAGTCTGGCGCAGACAAGGAGAACGATTCACTGCCGCCACCATTCGTGAGGTCGACCGTTATGGAGGTGGTTCGGTAATGGTGTGGGGTGGTTTTCATCTCCATGGCAGAACCCCCCTGTACGTCATCCAGGGATCTTTGACTGGTCAGCGTTATCGGGATGAGATCGTCCGCCCCATTGTGCAGCCAGCTCTCCATGCCATGGGTCCTGGTGCGACTCTCCAGGACGACAACGCCCCTCCGCATCGAGCCCACGTGGTACGAGACTTCTTCCAGCAGCAGGGGATCCAACGCATGGAATGGCCATCGCGCTCTCCAGACCTGGCACCGATAGAGCACCTGTGGGACGTCCTGGGTAGACGAGTTGCTGACAACCACCCTCCGCCCGCTGATGTGGCCCAGCTGACCCAGTTCCTGCAGCAGGAATGGCAGGCCATCCCGCAACAGACCCTTACAACCCTGGTTCATTCCATGCGGCGTCGGTGCAGAGCATGTGTGGCTCAGAATGGCGGCCACACCCACTATTGACTGCTGCTGACTTTTCAAATGGGGGTGTCTCTTTTTTATTACTGATTGTTCAACGACGTGTGAATGGCTTTCATTGAAATTGTAGCCACAGGTGGCTGAATGACTGGGCGAAACATTCGAGTAAACTGTTTTCCTCTGTCTGTATTAAAACACATTTAACAGCAATTTCTGTAAGCGTTCCTTAACTTGTTGCGGGGAGTGTATATCTCTAAAGAAAATTTTGTCAGTGCTTTGCAAAGCTGCGCCTAAAACAGATTATGAACTCCCTTCGAAATTTTACTCACCTAGTCGCCACCAGCAGACCACTCAAATTTGCCTCATTCATCGTTGGGCCATATGCCACCTTTGAACCAAGTTCAGTTGAAATGGATTCGGTGCTATTCACCTGATAAAATTTGTAATGATTTCACTGAATGAATTCTGAATCCGGATTGGCGCCCCAGCTCTGTAGCAGAAATTGATAGGTTCATTCACAGGACGCATGGATCGGCGCCCCAGATCCGTAGCAGAATTCGATATTCAGATCCGTGGCAGAATTCGTTATTCACAGCCACATGGATCCGTAGCAGAAGTTTGTTTGGTTCATTTAGAGGCCACATGCTGTAAGTGTTGTTAAAACCGCTTCAATTTCACATATACAAACAAACCAACGCTTGAGCGAAATAGGAAACCGAGATGTAATCGCCATAGTGGAGTTCATGAAACGGGAATCAATGCAATCCAAAACAAAGAATTCGGTGTTTTGATACGAGCCGACACTTGCAAGTAAACAGCCAATGGTCTTCCCCGCACATCAAGTAATTTGATTCTATCCGGGCATTAAGCAATTTGATTCTCTCTCCCTCTCTCTCTCTCTCTTCTTTTTCTTCTTCTTCTTCTTCTCTCTCCCCCCCCCCCCACCACTCTCTCTGTTACAAAAAGCCAGCACCTGCCTGCTGACCGTTCAGCAGTGAATTACGATTTTGCACATGCAGTTAAAAGATGAGAAGTGTATGTGTGTGTGTGTGTGTGTGTGTGTTCCTTAAGCCAGCAGCAGCGTGTTGACATTAAAGAAGGAAGTCATGATTCACTGACAGTCATGGGTCATGAGTCATACAGTTAACAGATGAGAGAGAGAGAGTATGTGTGTGTGTGTGTGTGTGTGTGTGTGTGTGTGTGAGAGAGAGAGAGAGAGAGAGAGAGAGAGAGAGAGAGAGAGAGAGAGAGAGAGAGAGAGAGAGTGCGTATATATGTGTGTGTGTGTGTGTGTGTGTGTGTGTGTGTGAGAGAGAGAGAGAGAGAGAGAGAGAGAGAGAGAGAGAGAGAGAGAGAACATATGCGTGCTTGTATATACGCACGGGCGCGCGTGTGTGAGTGTGAAGACACATACATACACACGCACGCACGCACGCACGCACGCACGCACGCACGCACGCACGCACGCACACACGCACGCACACACACACACACACACACACACACACACACACACACACACACACACACACACATGTGTATAAATGTGTATGTGTGTGTGTGCGCGTGTGCTCGCGCACGCGCGCATGTGTGTGTGTATTCGTGCGTGCACTTGTGCTCGCGCACGCGCGCGCATGTGTGTGTGTATTCGTGCGTGCGTGAGTGCGCGCGTGTGCGCGCGCGTTTGTGTATGTGTGTGTGTGGTCTCACGCGCGTAAGTGTGTGTGTGTGAGCGCGCGCGGGCGCACGCGCGCGTGTGTGTATGATGAATAGGGTATCAGCTGAGGGAAAGTTAAGGCAGCGGGAGGAGAGGGTGGGCACTGTCTTCCCTCATGCCGTGCTCTGGGCATGGTCAGCCTCGAACAGGTCGCTGCTTCTTCGGCCATGAAACCATGGGTCGTAAACCTTCGCCTTCTTCCGTTATCCCCGTCTACACTTTCGCTCATGTTTTACCGTTATTTTCCTTTTTTTCAGACACTGATTTGTTCTCTCTCTCTCTCTCTCTCTCTCTCTCTCTCTCTCTCTCTCTCTCTCTCTCTCTCTCCTGTGATAACTCATAGGAGGGCCACTTTCTCTCTGTGTGTGTGTGTGTGTGTGTGTGTGTGTGTGTGTGTGTGTGTGTGTGTGTGTGTGTGAGTGTGTACGTTCTTTTTTCCTCTTTCATGTTTTCGTAATCAACTGAGTTAATTTCGATTGTTGTTCCAATGTCATTCTTTTTTCTTTAAGTCCTTGTATATGTCAATGTTGATGCAAAAACAGGTTATCCATGTTTTTTTTTTAATGTATTTTTCATGATAAGTATGATTGTTTGTAAGGTTTAGTAGCTAGTCATGCTTAGTTAGTTGCTAGTCACTCTTAGTCCCTCAGTTGGGCAAGGGCCGGATGTGAAAAAACATCTATCTGCTTATCTGTTATCCTTGGAAATAAATATCATCATCATCATCATCATCGTCATCATCATCATCATCATCATCATCGTCATCATCATCATCATCATCATCATCATCATCATCTCTGCTGTCTGTCTGTCTGTCTGTGTCTCTCATTGAATTGTTAAGCTGGCTGCTGGAACAAAACAGCTTTGAGCGTGCTCACCGTAAGCTATTACCCAAATTACCTCCCTTGCAAATTTCCGCCCATCATCTGTAACGTTCTGCCAGTGTGCTCATACCTGGTCTATAAAAAGTAACATACCCTGATTGGTGCACGAAATGATTAGTATTCTCACTCTGACCTTCCAGTTGAGCAGAACTTCTAAGCCCTAAGGAAACGAATTGGAAAAAAAACACACCACACACAAACAAAATATAATGAGAATAGACATTCCGAGGACTCCAGCTACCAGTTATAGAATGCTAGAATTGTTGATGCACGTTGAATAAGAAATTGCGTTGGTGTGATCAGAAAAGATGTCCTTTTTGACTCTAGTCCCTGGAGACAATGCTTGTCTTGGTTGTATAGATGGAGAGGTGGATTTCATACGGAAAATAGCTGAATTAGAAATTCAGATAGTTTGACCTTTGTTCTTATTTTTCGTCCTTGTCTTTTTTCTTTACACACAGATGCACCCAGACACACAGACACACAGACACCCAGAACACACACACACACACACACACACACACACATATATATATATATATATATATATATATATATATATATATATATATATAATAAACAGTATAAAAACGTCCTTAAAAAATCTGAAAAAGCTCAACCCCTTGGGGAGCAACATTTGTTAAAAATATTATTAAAATGAAGTGCTAAAATTCATCTACAAGCTTGTTTCAAGATATGTCTCTCTCCTCAGGATGACTTTTTTGTGGCACACCAATGGTCTTTTATGGCGTGCGGGACCTGATCTTGTGTCTGTGTGTGCGGGTTTCGTTTGCTGCACGTGGGGCCTATGTGTGTGTGTGTGTGTGGTTGTGTTTTTTTTGTTGTTTTTTTTTGTTAGGGCCTGTTCAGGTGGAATGTGCTAGCAAAGATTTCCACTTGTGCCTGCAATTATTCACTATTTCTACTCTTGTGTTCACAAATTCCGTCCTTACGATATGCAGGGAACAGCCATAAGATTTTACTTGTTGGACGAGCGATACAGTTCTACTGTTTTGTTCGTCATTCGTATTAAAACTGTAACAACACTCTTGGCCATGTCTTTCTTCTGGTTTTTTTTTCTGTGCATGAGTCAGTCGACAGCTTTTCTGATGAGCTGTCTCTCTTCCGCTGGTACACTGTGTCTTCTCTGTCTTCTTCCTCATGTCAGTCATTCTCTGCACGAACGTTTGTATGTCTGAATGCATTTACATGTATGTCTGAATGCATTTACATGTATTTCAGCCATGGACATCGTACATATGCATGTCTGTGTGTATACACGTACGTACGTACATACGTATGTATGTATGTTTGTATGTATGTATGTATGTATGTATGTGTACATGTGTATATGTCTGTCTCTCTGTCTGTATGTATGTATGGTTGTATACATGTATGTATGTATGCATGTTTGTATGCATATATGTATGTATGTATGTAAGTATCTGCGCTTTGTGTGTGTCTGTGTGTGCGTGTGTGTGTGTGTATGAACGCGCACCTATTTGTATATGTGACGAAACGCTTGACAAGTCCACCAGATCGGTCCTACTCAAACCCCAAACCGAAGAAGAGATTTCAAATCCATGCCCACTTTCTCCTCTCAACCCTCCCCCACTCCCAAATCTGGCGCATGACACCGAGAAAAATTTACATTGCATTGTAACAATAGTGCCAGTCTCCCCCCCTCCTTCCCCCCCTCCCCCCAGCTATATTCACCCCCCCTCCTATCCCTTGACACAAAGGCACCAGGCCTTCTTCCCCCCTCCCCCCCTTCTCTTAGCATGGCATGGGCCACCCAACTTAACGCCATATGTTACAAAGAAAGTTTACGTCACTCATGTAGACGTCACCGCTTTCCCCCCCCCCCCCCCTCTCTCTCTACACCAATAGCTGAACGCATTCATGTGCAGATAGAGCAAAGAGGAACTGGCGAACCTCCCTCCTTCTCTAACCCCCCCCCCCCCCCCCCATCTCCCTGCATCAGGCAGTCAGTGCGGATTGTCACACTCCTTGCGCACAGATGGCCAATGAGTTCACTGTGTCGTACTCATGCTGGTCTCATTAGCATTCGATCTAAAGACGTGTGCATAAATCATTGGTTGTTGATCTCGGCGCGTGCTGGCGAAGTTCAAACGATTTCTGAGGTGAATGATGGCAAGAATAGATCCCTCCCCGTCTCACTCAGTGTTTTGATTGACACCCTGTCAGCCAGATCAGAAACCTGATTTGACAGTTTACAATAGACATAGCAGACACATAGTGTCACATCTTCACTGACCCCTCAAGGCCGCCTGTAGATCAGAGCAGTGAAAGACAAAGGGACGACCCGAGAGAAGGCATGGTAATCTCCTACTTCTTGATCCCAAGTCTGAGTCATTGATTCATCCCAGGAAAGTACCTGGGACCGTGGTTACGTGGTTACGCAACCAACTGTGGCTAAACCGTACTCTGTGGCTAGGCCAGAAACTGGGCTACGCCTGACACCGTGGCTACACTTTAAACCAGGGCTGTGCTACAACCACTGGGCAAGACTGGTTGTGAAGACAGCCCACAGCCCAGCTATGCTACAACCACTGGGCAAGACTGGCTGTGAAGACAGCCCACAGCCCAGCTATACAACAGCAGGATCAGTCACCAGCCACAAGAGAGAGAGAGAGAGAGATCAACTATCCTCTCCGACTTAGATAAGTCAAAATTATAATCCAAGTGGACTTCACCTCAATTAAGATCAGTTCATTCAGAACTTACCCTCACTTAATGATGAAACAGTGAAAACTAAAACTCGGCCTTTTGGACAGACATGCATATACTTACCAGTGTGTAAGCAAGTAAAAGTTGATGTGTGAAATTGCACTGAATTTAACTTGTGTCAGTTCTCTGTTGTTCAGTCAGTGTTGACTGAACTTCTCTCTTCAGTTCTGTCTCTTGGAGCTACAAGTACTTTTAAGAGTAGGCTACAGGCCTGACGAAATTTATCTCGGAGCCACTGTTGAGTATTTAACAGAACCAGGAATAAATATAAATTTCTTTCGAAGACTAGTACCAGAAAGTTGCTCCTTCCACCACTAGTAAGAGAGAGGGTGGAGGTGAAATGTCAGTATAATTCTCATAGAGAAATTATTCCCAGTCCTTCCCCTAGAGGACCCACCTACCACTCCCAGCTCTTGTCACAGTATATCTCTGTCTGTCTGTCGATCTATACGTAAGTGTTCATTTACATATGTGTATACATGAATGTATGCATATGAGCGCAGGCGAGTATACATATATGTATGCATATGTGCAGTAATTATACTTGTATGTTATGCGCCCATGTGTGCACGTGCTTGCATATGTATGCATGTATGTATGTATGTTTGTGTGTGTGCGAGCAGCGTGCGTGCCTCTGTGTGTGTGTGTGTGTATGTGTGTGTGTGTGCGTGTGTGTAGTGGATATGTATCAAATAAAGTAACACAATAATAAGCTAACACACTTGTTCATGAGCTGTCACTACGTAAACAAACACTAATCAAAACAGATCACCAATACAAGTTATCAACAACCATCGTACACATGTTTACAGACCACGTTGTCGAGTCACGTTGTCGAGTCAACTACGAATGAAAACAATAATCCCCATCAGAGTCGCTATCTCCGATGGATTCGTCGCTTGTGTCATGAGGAATGTTGTCGTCCTCCAAATCGCTCTCAGCGTCGCTCATTGTGTCGATAAATCAAGGTAATGTCGGTCAAAATCGCAGTGAAAACCAGATTCTTTTGACGGAAGTGTGTTTCTGAAGGAATGCGACGAGCGCTGCTTCTGATTGGCTAACCAAAAGCACGACTCTGATAGGCATAGACCGACGCGTTCTGGGAAATTCAAACAGGGCCAATATATTGGCCTCTAGTAGTCTACCGAGCGGGCCAATATATTGGCCTCACGTAGTAAGAGGGTTAAGGTAGGGAAGAAGGAATTTCGTCGAACCAGAAAAGTTGTTCAATCTTGTGAAAAGGGCATTGATGTAACACGGCATAGTATCTGTCAAGATTGTAAACATAACTGACGAATTGTTGAATTCCAGTTGCTTACTCAGAGGAAGTATATTCAGCGCTTTTAGTTTTTAGTCTGTTGTTAGAGATACAGCTGGATGGAGTAGCTTTGCTGCACTTCTATGGAGAGAATTCGGCCTTTTTTGTGGACATCACTGCTCCCGTCCCACACTGTTGAAGCATAATTGATACGTGACAATTTGTGTGCATTGAAGAAAAGTTTAAGCACAGTACTGTTAAGAGAGAGAGAGAGAGAGAGAGAGAGAGAGAGAGAGAGAGAGAGAGAGAGAGAGAGAGAGAACGATAATGACAAAGACAAAGACAATGCCAGATCTTTTATTGCCCATTTATCAATCGAGGCTTTTAGACAAGGTGGCATGTTTGAACATGACTCAGTCAAATCAGTCGCTCACCTCACCCCTCCCTTCTCCCTCCCGCCACCCCCCGCCTCCAACTCATTCCGACGGCTTCCTCCCTCCCTCGCCTCTCCTCCCCCATCCCCCTACCCCTCTCCCCTCCCCATCCCCCTTTTCCTCTTACACACACTTATGCACACATAGGCACATGACAGCTGATAATCTTGACAATCATTTCAATAAGTAAATAGTATCACTGATGGTTACTTTCATGTTTCTAATCTCCATAGCTTGTAGTTATGAATTT
>CM031609.1:80941869-80981869 GCA_018398815.1 Conus ventricosus | reverse complement strand
ACACATTCTTGTGTGGATGAACTGTAGAAAAGGGAACAACATTCTTTGTGTGGATGAACTGTAGAAAAGGGAACAGCATTCTTTGTGTGGATGAACTGTAGAAAAGGGAACAACATTCTTTGTGTGGATGAACTGTAGAAAAGGGAACAACATTCTTTGTGTGGATGAACTGTAGAAAAGGGAACAGCATTCTTTGTGTGGATGAACTGTAGAAAAGGGAACAACATTCGTTGTGTGGATGAACTGTAGAAAAGGGAACAGCATTCTTTGTGTGGATGAACTGTAGAAAAGGGAACAGCATTCTTTGTGTGGATGAACTGTAGAAAAGGGAACAACATTCTTTCTGTGGATGAACTGTCGACTCTTTGAGGAACCAGTTTCCTGAAATAAAGTCTTAGCATCTCCTCACGACGTCTTCTGGAAACGTGAGGGAAAAAAAAAGGATCATGGGAGCTATTTGTCACCCTGGGACAACAAACCGAATGGGAACACAGCACCAGATACGAATGGGAATGTGAGCCATTTGAAGTTGGAGAATAGTCTGAAAGAAACATGACACGAAATAAGAATAAGAATGTGAGACTTCAGTGGACACCGTGCAATAACTTGAAAGGAAGACAACACCGACTAATAATGAGAATTAGTTTTTGCCTTTTGTCTAAATCGGACAACAATTTGAAAAACAAAAACCGAAATGAGGACTGAGAGTGTGAAGGACTTGTCGACCTAAGACAACGGTTCGACAGGAACACAGCACACGAACAAGATGAAGATGCATTGCATCCGTAATTTTCATCCCACATACATTTTGCGCCCAATGTGAGGAGATAAGTGATTGTTCGTTCTTTGTTTCCATTGTCCTGAATGCTGTTTGTCTGGCCTGGAGAAGACCAAAGAGGCCGAAACGCGTCGTGTTTTGTCTTGTCATTTGTTGTTCTCTTTTGTTTGGCGGAATAGTCATTGGTGTTTTAAGTCCGACAATAGTCCCAAAGAAACACAATGCCGAATAAGAATGAGAACGTGAGCCATTTGTTGATATCGGACAATAATCTGAGAAGAAATAAACCAAATGAAAATGAGAATATGGGCCATTTGTTGACAACGAACAATAATCTGAAAACAAATAAGCTAAATGAAAAGGAGAATATGAGCCATTTGTTGACACCGGACAATAATCTGAGAAGAAATAAACTAACTGTAAATGAGAATGCGAACCCTTTGTCAACATCGCACAACGATCTATCTGTAAGCACACAACCCAAATGAAAATGAGACATTTTGTAAACATTGGACAGCAATCTGAAAGGAACCAATGCCAGATAAGAATGAAAATGTGGGCCATTTGTAGATGTCCAACAGCAATCTGAAAAGAACCCAGTGCCAGATAAGAATGAAAATGTGGGCCATTTGTAGATGTCCGACAACAATCTGAAAGGAATGTAGCACCAAACAAAATGAATAATGTGAACCATTTGTGGACGTCGGGCAACAGCGTGAAAGGGACTTCAACATTCACAGAGAACGACAGTCGGGAGTGTGAAGACATCTGCCATGGCCCAACAGATCCTGGATCCGCCCTCCGGATCAGTTCATGTGTCGTTTCGAAACTATTTTCTGCCAGGGAAAGTAATAGTCTGCACGGAATGAAGGAGTTACTTCCCGTATGTATATATTTTTAAAAAATTGGCACCAAAAAAAAAGAGAAAAAAAGTTAAAAAAAGTTCATACCATTAGAAAAGTTTTGTTTCCCCGTTATATTCCATGAAAATAACATAATCGTAGTGCAGTGAAATATGTGTAAAACGTAAGTATCTCATTCATACCAGGAATAGAATTTGTTTCTGTTGTTGGACCCGGATTCGAACCACGGATCTGCGCCAAATGTCAGGGTCACCCTTGGGCCACATTTGCACCGAGTTCCGTTAACATCAGCTCAGTTTTCTTTTTTTGTGTGGGCAGTTTGAAACAATTCGGCACATCGATCAGCACCAAACTTTACCACGTTCGTGCCTCGGCCATTTTCCATATTTTGTCGAAGTTTGGTCAAGATAGGAGCAGTAGTTTTTGCGCAATCCTATTGACAAACAATTAAACAAACAAACAAACAAACAAACAAACAAACAACTGACGCAGGTGAAGACATAACAGCTTGATGATGTAATAAATGCTAGAATATGACTGTTTGTAGAAATGAGACAAGATTATCAAAGGGCACACAACGGAAAACAGTGAGAGCCATTAATTTGTTAACGTCAGACAAAATCCTTAAAGCTTAGTAAGAATGCGAGAAATGCTGTCTCTATTAAGATGACCACAGCGAAGAGAATGCGTTCTGGTGGCATGATGATAATAGTGGAGAGACAAGAGCACGCGTACATACACAAACGCAAAGATGACCGCAGCAAAGATAAAATTTTGTGGCGACGCGATGGATTTAGTACAGAGGAAAAATGCACGCGCACAACCATAAACTCATAAAGGTGACCGCAGCGAAGGTATCGTGTTGTGGTGGCATGCTAAAATGGTACAAAGAAAGAGCACGCGCGCATACATACATACATAAACACACGGAAACATCTAAAGTGCGTGTGGAAATGCGTACACACCACGTACAGATGATACGTCTTGGTGGGAGAAATGCCAAATTGTAGTCATTGTCACGACACTGACGTGAACAACTTCATTCTTTCTTTTTGTGCGTGCCGTTAACTTGCCAGGCCTTACAATTACATTGCCGTATCTTTGGGTCGTTATGATGTCAGCTCGCTCACTTTTTTTTTTCTCCACATAAGAATTGTCCTACAACGGAACCATAAGAAATCCTCGTACCAGTGGACGCAGTGGACGCGCGCACACTCATGCACACGCACGCGTGCACGCACACGCAAGTGCAACATGCATGCACACGCACGTGCACGTGCGCACGCATGCACACACACGCGCGCGTGCGCTCATACACAAACATGCGCGCGCGCTCACACACACAAACGCACACACATATACACACACACGCTCACGCGCACGCGCGCACATGCACAGGCACACAAACACACATGCATTTACCACCATATACAGAGCACATACATATACACACGTATATGTACACTCATGCGCACATATACACACGTATATGTACACTCATTCACCACTTTGGCTTCACAAGGGGAGTATTGCACATGTTAATGTCTGTACTGTTTTTATTTTTTTTTTGTCGCTGAGGAAGGCATATTGCCGAAAATTTCTTGTCCTGTTTTGTGTCGTTCATTAAAACCGCGTTACTTCACACTTTGTTTCGTGTGCTCATCTGCTTTTCGCCGAGTCCCGGTACCGCTGCAGTTTGTTTCATATGCCAACACTTCATTTGATTTGTTGACTTACAACGTCAACGCGATCACACCCTCTTCTTGTCCTTCTTTTCCACCAGTACCAGGTCATGGTTATTCTTTCTGTGGCGATAGGACGTGTCAAACATGTTACTAGTACCGTTCGTGGTTAGTTTAGACTTTTCGTGTTGTTGCTGTTGTTGTTGTTGTTGTTGTTGTTGTTGTTGTTGTCGCTCTTCTTCTTCTTCTTCTTCTTCTTCTTCTTCTTCTTCTTCTTCTTCTTCTTCTTCTTCTCTCACTTCTTTTGTCTAGCTCATGTCTCTCTCTCTCTCTCTCTCTCTCTCTCTCTCTCTCTCTCTCTCTCTCTCTCTCTCTCTCTCTCTCTCTCTCCCTCTTTCTGTCCCTCTTCTTTTTCTTTTTCTTCTTCTTTCTCCCCTTCTCCTCTTTTTCTTCTTTTCTCCTCCTCCTCCTCCTCCTCCTCTCTCTTCTTCTTCTTCTTCTTCTTCTTCTTCTTCTTCTTCTTCTTCTTTTTTCTTCTTCTTCCTCTTCTTCACTTCTTTTGTCTAACTCATCTCTCTCACACTCTTTCTCTCCGTCTTCTATTTCTTCTTCTTTATTTTCTTCTTCTTCCTCCCCCTTCTCATCTTTATCTTCTTTTTCCTCCTCCTCCTCCTCTTCTTCTTCTTCACTTCTTTTGTCTGACTCATCTGTCTCACACTCTTTCTCTCGCTCTTCTATCCCTTCTGGCGTATATGTTTCTGTCTGTCTTACTTATGAGTACTGATTGTACTGGGCCCACTACCCTCTCTCTCTCCCCTCTCTTCCCGTTGTCTCTTTATTTGTCTGTCTGCCTCTTTTCCCTGTCTGTCTATCTGGCAATTCGTTTTTTTTTTTGGTCTGTATGTCTTTGTCAGTCTGTCGTCTGTCTGTCTCTGTGTCTGTCTGTCTGCCTGTCTGTCTCTCTCTCTCTCTCTATGACTTTTCAAGGAAGATAGTACATTCAAGAAATAAAAATAAACCAATCTCTACGAGATTCTTCTCTCTCTCTCTCTCTCTCTCTCTTCTCTCTCTCTCTCTCTCTCTCTCTCTCTCTCTCTCTCTCTCTCTCTCTGTGACTTTTTGAGGAAGATAGTACGTTCAAGAAATCAAATTAAAACCAATTTCTGTGAGATTCTTCTCTCTCTCTCTCTCTCTCTCTCTCTCTCTCTCTCTCTGTGACTTTTCAAGGAAGATAGTACATTCAAGAAATGAAATTTAACCAATCTCTAAGAGATTCTCTCTCTCTCTCTCTCTCTCTTCTCTCTCTCTCTCTCTCTCTCTCTCTCTCTCTCTCTCTCTCTCTCTCTCTCTCTGTGACTTTTCAAGGAAGATAGTACATTCAAGAAATGAAATTTAACCAATCTCTAAGAGATTCTCTCTCTCTCTCTCTCTCTCTCTCTCTCTCTCTCTCTCTCTCTCTCTCTCTCTCTCTCTCTCTCTCTGTGACTTGTTGAGGAAAATAGTACATTCAAGAAATCAAATGGAACAATTTCTGTGAGATTTTTCTGTTTCTTTCTCTCTGTTTTACCCTCAGTCTTTCTCTCTCTTTTACCCTCAGTCTTTCTCTCTCTTTTACACTCAGTCTTTCTCTCTCTTTTACACTCAGTCTTTGTCAGTCTGTCTCCTCTGCTGCTTCAACAGATTATATTAACTGTACTTCTGGTGTGAAACAGGGCGATGTTTGTAGGCCAATGTTGTCTTCGTTATATATAAATGATTTAACACAGGAAATTATACATTCTGGAAGGCATGGAGCACATTTTATAAGCGAACTTTTTTGTTCAGATGTTCATTTTTTTTAGCTACTGACGGGGTGTTGGTCTCAGAAACAGTCACTGGATTTACAAACTCCCTTAAACACTCTGCACAGAGCTGCTGGTACATTACAACTAAAAGTTAATGAGACAAAAAGCAACATAATTGTATTTAGAAAGGGCGGGGTATATTGCAGCGAGAGAAAGATGGACATACAATGGATCTATAACGCCTGTTGTTGATGCGTATATAAACTTTGTTATATACTTTTCCACACACTTGGGTTTCGTCTTTACCTGGAAAGAGTTAGTCAGTAAAGAAAAAAAAGCATTGCTGTGCGTGCTTAAGAATTTATCATTGCCCCATAACGATTCTCTTACCTTGGTTTTGAAGCTTTTTGATTGCCAAGTTCAGCCGGTGGTGCAATATGGAGCTGAAATATGGGGTCTGGATGCTGCTGTTGTACATTGTGAAAAAATCCGAATGTTTGCTCTAAAGAACATTTTTGAGGTATCGTCGCAAACACCAATGGTTGGCATATGATGAAACAGATAGATATCCAATTCACGTGTATTCTGCTGTAAGATGTATTCGATATCGGTTGAAAATATTACAGATGCAGGGTCACAGGTTACCATGCAAAACGGATAGAATGCCGTTGGACAGTAGCGTAAGAAAAACTGGGTGACAAATGTACGAATAAAACTGTGAATATGGATTTGGTTTTGTATGGCTCAGCCAAGGTGTTGGTGATACCAATGTTTTTATGAAGGAGTGTCGAGAAACTTTGATTGATTGTAGTTGGCAAAATTAAAACTCCCAAGCACTACAGAGAGAGATTTGAACTACACAGAACGTACAGTCATTTATGCTGTCTACCAGTTTATATGTCAATGAAAATAGACAAGCATTTCAAACACTTTATGACTAGATCTAGATTCGGTCTGTCTGATATTGCTATTCATTACTATCGCTACAGACAGCTATGTGAAAGAAATCTGATTTGTCCATTCTGTCGAAATCCAAAAGAGGACGAAAATAATATGTGTCGTTTTGCCCAACATTAAGAAATCTTAGAAGAAGAAGAAGAAGAATGCAAAGAAGAAGAAGAATGCGAAGAAGAAGAAGAAGAAAAAGAATGCGAAGAAGAAGAAGAATGCGAAGAAGAAGAAGAAGAAAAAGAAGAATGCAAAGAAGAATGCGAAGAAGAATGCGAAGAAGAAGAAGAAGAAGAAGAAGAATGCAAAGAAGAAGAAGAAGAAGAAGAAGGAGAAGGGGGAAAAGCAGAAAAAGAAGAATAGGAAGAATACGAAGAAGAAGAAGAAGAAGAAGAAGAAGAAGAAGGAGGAGGAGGAGGAGGAGGAGGAGGAGGAGGAGGAGGAGGAGAAGGAGAAGAAGACGAAGAAGAAGAAGAAGAGGAGGAGGAAGAATCTGGACTTCAATCCACCCCCCAGAAAGTAATCCGTCTCTAGGAAACGTTATCTTTGCCATTGACGTGTAAGCAAGTGGTCGCAGAATATCAACGGAGCTTCGTGCACTTTCATCCTGTCGTTATTGTTGACACCTCCCATTCCCGCTAGGTCGTAGGGATGCCCTTGACAGACACACACGACGAACGATGCTGATGCATCAAGGCATTTCACTGGACCGTGGAGAACGCTTAGCGGAGATCATCTCCTCCCAGTGCGACAAGGCATGTTAGGTTTGCCTACGTTCACGTTTCCCCATAACACAGCGCAAATGGACGTGAATTGACATGGTATCCAACGGTGTGGTCTCCATGCTTGTACAGACGAAGGGTGAGAAGGGAGGAGAAGGAGGTGGAAAGATGGTGGGGAGGGGGGTAAGGGGGTGGGGTGGGGGGTAAGGCAGTAAGGGAGGAGAGGGAAAGGGACGGGGAGGGGGGAGGGGAGGGGGGGGGGTTGAAGGCCTTTTGCAGGTCTGCACATATTTTGACCCAGAAAATCGGTGGGAGGGGTGAGGGTGGAGGGTGGGGGAGGGTTGAGGGGGTGGGGGGTAGGAGGGGGCGGGGAGTAGAGGGAGTATAGGGGGGAGGGAGAGAAGTCTTGCTCTCCGCTTCAATGGTGAACGTTCCTTCTTTTTTTGCAGCTCCTTCTGTTTGGAACTCTCTCCCACTTTCGATCCGCTCTGCTAAAACTGACTCTGCTTTCCGCTCTGCACTCAAAACCATCTGTTCAAGGAATTTTTTTTCTTTATAGAAAATATTTTTGTCCTTTTATTGGGTGTGTCATTGCGTTACGTGTTGTAAGTGTTACACTTGAAAACTGGCAGTGTGTGTATGTGTGTGTGTGTGTGTGTGTGTGTGTGTGTGTGTGTTGTGTGTGTGTGTGTTGGTTGGCCAGCCCCCCCCCTCCCTCCTCTCCTTGCTATGTTTCATTGTCATGATTGATAAGGTGATTGGGTTTATGGTTTTGTATAGTGATTTTTGTTTTTGACATGTTCATAGTTAAATATTGTAAAGCGCTGTGAGCTCTAGTGATAAAGGGCGCTCTATAAATGTACGTTATTATTATTATTATTATTATTATTATTATTATTATTATTATTATTATTATTATTCAACCACCCTTGTGAGTCCGTGGCCCGTATCCATCGTCAACGTCCCGTTGTGTACGAGTCGTCGGAATGAAATCAGTATTTGACAGCATGGTGTGTTACTCTATGACTTGAAGGATGTTTTGTAAGGTTCACACCAAGCCGTACACTGTTCATGTCTAGAACGCGTGTGCGTGTTCGTCTGTGACTGTGTCTCGCGGTATCTGTCTGTTTATCTATGTCGCTGTGTGTGTGTGTGTGTGTGTGTGTGTGTGTGTGTGTGTGTGTGTTTCTCTCTCCTCTCTCTCTCTCTCGGTCTCGGTCTCGGTCTCTGTCTTTCTGTGCACGCACCTACGCAGATAGGATGTTTGAACACATACGCGCGGCGCACATGGGTGCATGACATCAGTACCTACTAACTCAATCGCATTGGTGACCTTTCAGGTGTCGTTCGGCGTGACCCAGATCTTCGACCTGACACCCGGGGTGGCCCTGGGATTCTTCGCCCTGGGATGCTCCCTGGAGGCTCGGCCTCCAATGCCTTCTGCTACCTGCTGGGCGGTGACGTGTCCCTGTCCGTGACCATGACCTTGATCAGCACTGTGGCCTCCATAGGTCAGTCACCCTTGTCCGGGGGGGGGGGGGGGGGGGGGGGGGGGGGGGAGAGTTCAGAGTAGTGCCGAGTTTCAAACATGAATGTAATGCAGAGTCTGGAGAGGACAGCGATGGCAAGTATAACGTGCTTTGCTGCACGACAGGTCAGAATAGGTAAGGTAAGGTGGTCAAAATAGTCAAGGTGATGCTCTTTATAGCCCAGCCGACCGCAAAGGGCCATACCAGGGCTGTCACCGCGTTGAAGTCAACTCACAAGTCATTATAAAAAAAATAAAGAAAAGAAATGCTCACGCACACAGCCCTTTGCAACACACCTTCAATAAAACACCTTCAATAAACACACCGGAAATTTGGTTAAAACTCTTTCCTCCGTGAAACCTCAGACCAGATGAAAAATGTTTAATCTCTTTCAGAATGAATTTGACTTTACCTCTGCAGGAACAAACTAACTGTGGTTATATCACAAATTGACAATTAATGCCTAGACGTTTACCCCCCCCCCCCCCCCCCCCCAAAAAAAAAAAAAAAAAAAAAAAAAAAACCACAATAACAAAACAAAAAAGAAAACACCTCTTCTCACCTTTTGTGCCAGCTGATGAACGAACACAAAATGGTTTTCCAACCAGAAGAAGTAAGAGCAGGCACGGACTGTGAGAGTTATTTTCTATTGTCTTTTTTTTTTTTCTTTAAATGTAGGATATGAAAACACAAAATGTAAGTCTGTGCATCAATGGACACTTTATAGGCCTACATTTCTTCATAGATTGTAATAACTTTGTAACAGTCGCAGTGTCAATGTTCCGTGGAAAATCTTATCAATCATAGACATTGTAATAACTTTGTAACAGTAATTCCGCAGTGTAAATGCTCCGTGGAAAATCTTATCAATCACAGACATTATCAATGCTCCGTGGAAAATCTCTTCAATCATAGAAATTGTAATAACTTTGTAACAGTAATTTCGCAGCGTCAATGCTCCGTGGAAAATCTCATCAATCATAGAAATTGTAATAACTTTGTAACAGTAATTTCGCAGTGTCAATGCTCCGTGGAAAATCTCTTCAATCATAGAAATTGTAATAACTTTGTAACAGTAATTTCGCAGCGTCAATGCTCCGTGGAAAATCTCTTCAATCATAGAAATTGTAATAACTTTGTAACAGTAATTCCGCAGTGTAAATGCTCCGTGGAAAATCTTATCAATCATAGAAATTGTAATAGCTTTGTAACAGTAATTTCGCAGGGTCAATGCTCCGTGGAAAATCTCTTCAATCATAGAAATTGTAATAACTTTGTAACAGTAATTTCGCAGCGTCAATGCTCCGTGGAAAATCTCATCAATCATAGAAATTGTAATAACTTTGTAACAGTAATTTTGCAGTGTCAATGCTCCGTGGAAAATCTCATCAATCATAGAAATTGTAATAACTTTGTAACAGTAATTTTGCAGTGTCAATGCTCCGTGGAAAATCTCTTCAATCATAGAAATTGTAATAACTTTGTAACAGTAATTTTGCAGTGTCAATGCTCCGTGGAAAATCTATAATAGTGTAGCTGAAGTGGTCCTGGATCGGACGTTTGATATACATCATCATCATCATCATCATCATCATCATCGCCTATTACCCCTCCTGGGGTTGATATACATCGGCACCATGAAATGGGCACTGTACTGGGTTCGGCGCTCGGTCGCATTCCTTGTTCTAACTTAAACAAGACATAAGACACCAACGGACGCAGGTCAAAACATGACCTCCACAGTAGAGGAAAGATGAGTGGCAATATCTTCATGTTCAAGCTGTCTTTCTCCATAGCATCATCTCTTTCTTTACAGTTTCATACCGCTAGTTTAGTCGACCAAAGAACACAACATCAACCGAGAACCAATAGCTAAGTATTTTTTTTTTTTTAAATGTCTCACGATTTTACCGCAGTTTGACCTGCCTGAAGAAAAGCAATTTTGGAACTTCGAACACGCATCATACTTGATTTGTAACTTGATGGCTCAGTTCCGGTAAGTTCCAAAGTTTGATTGTTTTCCGTCAGTGACTGCCAGCAGTCACCCCGCTCCACCCCCCCCCCCCCCCCTCCACTTTTTAACCTTCATGTTTTCGACAAACGTTTGAACTTTTTGTCATGAAAGGAAACCTTACGTGAGGCAGTGAACAGTAAACAGTAACTGAAGAACATTTAGGGCAACTCTGGTTCCTTTGATAAAACCAAACAGTGAACAGTAAACAGTAACTGAAGAACAGTTAGGGCAACTCTGGTTCCTTTGATAAAACCAAACAGTGAACAGTAAACAGTAACTGAAGAACAGTTAGGGCAACTCTGGCTCCTTTGATAAAACCAAACAGTGAACAGTAAACAGTAACTGAAGAACAGTTAGGGCAACTCTGGCTCCTTTGATAA
Organism: Conus ventricosus; assembly: GCA_018398815.1. Taxonomy (NCBI): domain Eukaryota; kingdom Metazoa; phylum Mollusca; class Gastropoda; order Neogastropoda; family Conidae; genus Conus; species Conus ventricosus. The sequence continues at coordinate 80,971,169 of CM031609.1, read as the reverse complement.
AACCAAACAGTGAACAGTAAACAGTAACTGAAGAACAGTTAGGGCAACTCTGGCTCCTTTGATAAAACCAAACAGTGAACAGTAAACAGTAACTGAAGAACAGTTAGGGTCACTCTGACTCTTTTGATAAAACCAAACAGTGAACAATAAACAGTAACTGAAGAACAGTTAGGGCAGCTCTGGCTCCTTTGACGAAATGAAACACACGCCCATAACTCCAAACGAACGCTGCTTACGACAGTCAAGCACCCAGCAGAAATGACAACGAAAGCACACAGACCAAACAAGGACGCGGTACACAATGGACGGATTCGACAGGTGCAATGAACAACGCTTTGTTTTAAAACGCGATCGTTTCTGCTTTATAACTTGTACTTGGTAAGAGGGGTGTCTCCTTGCTGGTTCTGGGTGCTCTGTGTTGTCATTTCTGCCAGGCGATTCAAATGTCGTGATCAGCATTCGTTTGAAGTTATGGACGACTGTTCATTTCATCAAGAGAGCAAAAAGTCACCTGATTGTTCTTTGGTTTTCATCATTAGAGCTAGGAGATCACACAGGGCCTTTCCAGGGCTGTGGAATCCTTACAGGGAAAGGACCATCATACCCTGAACAGCTTGGGTCACGAGAAATGATTATAGATGAAAAAATAAAGAAACAAAGGGAAAGCAGTTAATGATACGACAGCTGAAGTATCGACAATTCCGATGGTGACGTCAAATCAGGCCGTGCTGAGAGCGTTAAATATTCCCCCCTGACTTTCTCTCCCGGAACAAAGAAAATCTGAAGAAAAACAAGCAAAAAAAAAAAAACCAACAACACAAAAACAAAAACAAATCTTAAGGAAAAAATTAAAATGCCGCAGACTTATATTAAAAATGCAATGTTGATGAAGGGACACAGGCAGAAATGGACTGCTAGCGACGACTATGTATGTACAATTTTCAGAACAAAGATGTCAGACAAAAAGAAAAATAATAAATCATGATGCAAAAGAATTTATAAATGTTACTCCCAGTTCTATCTTGAATATATAATGTACTTTCTGATATAGTCCATAAGAAGAAAATCCATTTTTGGGCGGTTACTGCGTTAGTAACGGCTATTCTGGTAAAATAATACCCATCAGAGCATCATCAGTGCACCACATAACAATATACGCTCAAATGTTCAGAAAGATCAGCAGAAGTTTTGTCATGGAGCGGAAAGTGGAAACTTGTTGACCACCGAAACAGACAACATACAGACACACTGACAGGTCAGACAGGACAGACACACACACCACTACACACTCACACACACACACACACACACACACACCACACTCCACACAACACTCACACACACACACACACACAAGCTTTTCTTCAGTTCCCATTGTAAATTACTCCTGTTATATAAGAACTGCGAGGCACAACAAAGGAAATAAAGGGGGAAAAAGAAAAGAACAGAAAGGATGACATGGCATACCATTTGCTAGGAAAAGGTCGTGATACATAACATTCCCAGTCGATAGACATGGAGATTTGTCATCAAAGGACGGATAAAACCGAAGGACAACAACATACTAACAAACCCCAAATTATTATATAAAAAAAAATCCTAAAAATACAACAACAAATAAGAAGAAAAAAAAGATAGCAGAGAGAAAACCAAATTATGAGGTTAAAGAAAAGGGGAAGTTGCTAGCACAGAACGACGGGGGCAGTTGCTTGGCACTGAAAGTGTCCCAAACACCTCCGTAAGGAACATGGTGCTTTGCGATAACTGCCGGTACAATTGGGCGACATGTGTAGATCAGCAAAACAACACGATTTGTCTTGAGAACTCTCGGCTTCTGCTTTATATCTTGTTCCGTGGCAAACAAAAATAAAAGGAAGGTGAATGGGGAAAAAAAAAAGGACATATATACAAAGGGAGACTCCATTGAATATGAATGAATGTTTTGATTGAATTTCGGTCAATTCATGCCTGTCGTAATCCAACCAATCATTTCGTCCGAAAACTCAGTTACTTTCAGAATTGAGTACGTACACTGTTTTTTTAATGTTAAGTTTATTGATGATATATATGAAGTTTAAGATTGTCTATTCGTTTATCACTTCTTATCTTCACTTCCTCCTCTCTCTCTCTCTCGCTGTCATGTGACGTAGCCTCTCATTCTTGGATTGTGTCGCTCCATCACATGTAGTTAGTGATTATGAATACAATTTCCCGTGCACCACTAAAGGAAAGTATATTCATGTGGATTGTCTAGTGTAGCGGGCGTCCCCAAAATAATTGTGGAGTATGACTCATTCAAGATCGGAATGTGGTCATTGGGTGAAAGTGACCACTGAGTGTTAGTTTAACAAGGGCTGGTAAGTAAGGTGCTGGTCTTGTGGTTTTGAATAACACTGTGTATGCACTCACTAGGGAAGGGGGCAAGAGTGAGTTTAACCCAGCAGAATGAGCCTAGAGACTACGTCATGTCAGGTCGGTGGTCCTCGTTGCTGACCAGTCATTACCAGGTGTGCGATAGATTGTGGGAAGAATACAGGGGGGGAAACTTTAAAGAAGAGAGAATGAATTCATATGTTGAATTGAGAAGCAGGTTACTTTACACGAACCTGTTCGGGTTTCAGCCCTTCACCCTTCGCCCTTCTCTCCCTTAATCTTTCCACCCGTGAGGTTGGTTGATGTTGGCCATGGGCATGTGGGGTTTTACTAGGTAGTTCAGGCCCCAGCAGCCAGTCCAACTCCAGGGAGGGTGTTGAAGACTCGTCATTTCGCAAAGAGACAGAGGGGAAGAAGTCGCGGCAAGAGAAGTCGAGACTTTGTATCTCCAGGTCGGGAGAGTTCGAGGGGGCTGTTATTTTGTCTCAGAGAGACAGGGAATTGAATTAATTGAAGCGAAACAGCTTTGACTTGTGGCAGCAGGTCCTCAGTGATTTACGGGGAGTTATGTATTTCCTGGTCCGGAATTTTGGGTTTTACGGATTGTGTAGGCCATAGCGTTATAGAAGCGGAACTAGATTATTTTATCTCTCGGTGGTGAGGTGAGTTACATGTGTGTGAAGTTATGATTTGTCTCTTGGTGTGAGGATATATACATGTGTGCTGAATTTATATTGTCTCTCAGGTGTGGAGAGAGATACATGTGTAAAATCTGTTTAAAGTAGTTGATTGTGGATTTAGTATAGTGTTTTCCCAGAAGGAGAGGGGGGATGAAATAACATTCGGTAGTGCAGCCTTTTGTTGTTTGGAAAGATTGAGGTGTCGTATGGAGTAAATGCTGTCATGAATGCGGGGTATGCAAAAGTGACCAGTGTGACAGTGTGACCCCGACTCCAGTTTCACCGGCGATAGCTGCGTTTGTTCTCCCGGAAAAAAAAAAAAAAAAAAGAAAGATTTCTATGTGTGACCTTGGGGTTTAAAAAAAAGTATTGTACCCTCAAGGGTTTGAGGGAAAGGAAAAAAAGAAGAAGTATATTATTTATTGTGTATAATATTTGAATATGTGGTTGTTTTTTTCTATTTCTATATGTGTTAGGTGGTTGACATTTCTTTTGGTTGACCAATCGTTTAGGTCAAACTCACATATAGGTCAGCGATTTCTTTTTGACCCTCCCCCAACCTCAGGTCCGGATAGCCTCAACCTCCTTTGCTCGTACCTGGCTGCAACGGGGGCATGGACGTGAGGAATCGCTGTCCTTCCCATAGTGGATTTAGAATTTTTGTACCCCTTCTCCCAGGACTGATAGCCCCAACTCTTCCTGCGTTTAGCTAGCGGGGAATTGGCGTTGGGGATGTCGATAGTCTTTCCCTTTCTGATAAATAATCTATTTCTTTCGCGGTCCTATTGTTTCAGTTGGATTTTTCCCCTTGTACACTCAGAGTGTGGATCAATCTTTCTCCTCCAGTCACGCTTTTTGTGTAGGTGGTGGAGTTGATTACCGCTCTGCCCAAATAATAACTTCTTTCTATCTTTTGTTCTATTTTTTTCTGGCGTGCTGGTGCGTGATTTTATTTGTGTTTGGGTGAATGTTGCATTTATTGATTGATTGTTTAGGTTTTTGTATTTTTACTGTTAGTGTGTGTAATATTGTGCAGTGATTTGTTTTTACGTCTCCAGTTTCTAGGGAGACAGGGTCCACTAGGGTGCTGTCTGTGGGATTCTTTGCTTTTCTTTGTTTCCTCTTACTGTTCGGTCCTGTGTATCCTTTACATTCCTTTTACAAACCCTTTTTCAAAATTCTTAACTTCTCATCAATAGGTCCTATCTTGTTTTCTTTTCAACATTTTATATTTTAGGTTGGAATTTCCGCTAGTTTGTGTCTCTTTCACCTCTTTTTAATTGTTGTTGATTCCATTTTGTTTGTAATAATTTTTATTCATTTTTTGTTATAAGGCAGGTAAACATTTGTTTTGTTTATTAATTTGAAATTTAGTAAGAATGAAAGGACTGACAACAAGTACATTTGAGGAACCTTAAACTTTATAAAGAATTTATTTTCAGAAAACTTTATTGTGGTTTATTTTTTTTCGTAGGGAAAACTGTTTTGTATTAAACTTCAGTTTGTTTTGGTTAATTACTATTCGATTACAGTTTGCAATTTATTTTTGGATAAATACAATTTCATTGGATTTATTATCACCATTGTTTTAGTTAGTGGTTTTTTGTTTTACTCCGGAAAATTGAATTCTGTATTTGTATATACTATTATTACGGTTTTGTGAAACATATTATCTTCATTTTTCGCCTTATTTTTATTCATACTTTGAGATGGTTGTGTTTTTTTTCTGACGATTTCATTATGGATGAATTTTGATTAAATATGTTAAACAAGGCGGAAATCGCTTGGGTTTTGAGCGGAGAAAAACTTACTAATTATGTGCAACAATGACACTGATAGGGCAGGACAGGTAAGTGAGAGGGACAGAAACTAGACTACAGAGGGAAGCTGAAGCTGAAGATAAATAATACTAAGAGGGAAGCTGAAATTGAAGAATAAAGGAATTACAGTGCGGAAGCTGAAATTGAAGAAAAAGTTTACAGAGGGAAGCTGAAGCTGAAGAAGTCAATTTAAGTTGAGGCAAGTCTACGACTAGTGACTGATGCTGTAAGTAATTGAATCCAAGGGCATCGGAGGAGAAACCTCACCAGTCGTGTCCGCAGCCATGCCTCAACCTAAAGCGGCTTATAATTCCATAGTTGCCACCTTTCGAGGAAATAAATAGGATGAACTTTGATAGTTTTCTTTTCCGATTTGAAAGTCACGGCAATGTCTTGTGGTTCGCCAATAGAAAAGTGGACTTTGTATATTGCTCGTTGTTTTGGGTTGCGCACTTTGACACTGTACCACGCTCTTGCAGCGAAACAAAATTTAAATTGGGATCAAGTTGAAATGAAGAACTCCTCAAGAATATTTCAAATGTTATGACTGTTCGTTGTCACGAATCGTTTACGTTCTGTGCGCCTGAAAAAGGTGATATCGTTTCCGTCGTTTATGATCAGTTGTTTCTTTGGTTTGGTTCGATGGATCGATTTGTCTTAAACGAACAAAACTTTTAAATCACTGCGAGATCTCCTTCTTAGAGAAACATTCTTTTCCAGAGCGTGAGCTAAGAATCTGGCAACTTTCCTTAAAGAATGGCAATTTTGAATATACGTGGAGGAAATGTCGTCAGATGGCGGCAACAGTATTGTATTCGTCACCCAGATTAAGGCGTGGCTAGGAAGGAGAAATTTTCCATCTTTGAGTCTCATGCGTCATGGACTTTCCCAATCAGAGACAAGGAAGTTATCAGGATAGGAAATCGTGGTTCATTTTGGTGTCCTCTAGGATATAACTATCCTTGGAACGGACAGGGATCTTCCGCGGTTCGAGTGACTTTCGTCAATTAACTTGTTCTAACCGCCGGAAAGAACCCGTTATCTCTCGCTAAAACGTCGACGGTCGTGGACAACGCCACCACGTAGACCTTTTGGGACCAGTTACGTGGACAGAACTGATGTTCACAATCATCATGTCGGGCTGCGATCAGACAATGCGATGTTTCTTTTGTGAGATGGCAATTCCATTTGTGGAAAATTTGCAATTTTACAAACCTAATGATTCTAAAACCGCATTAGTCTACTATGATTGTGTAAGAAGGCCTTGTTTTGGCCCTACTGATCTATCTGTTGATGGACTGGTGTTAGAAAAACGGAGACATCATTGGATTGCCTGGCTTCGGTTTTGCGTGTCACACTGGGTGCACTCTGCTGGTGTACGGAAATCTTTTCGTGCTTCAAGACAGTATCTCATTCACTGTCCTAAAGTGTTGGTCGTTTGGACGGTCCAAGATTGCAACGTTTCCGTGGCGAATATTTCGGGGTGTTCGATACACCGTACTACTCCGGTTTTCTTTACCGCCCTGTGTATTGATAACCCTGTCTGCGACTTGTTCTTGGTGCAATTTGCCTGGTGTCGATAAGGATTGGTGGGGCTGGTGAGATCGTTTGTTCCTTGTCTTGTGAGTACTAGATCAAACGTCATTAGAGAAGGGTAAAGGCTACAAAGCCGCTTAAAGTCTTCAAATACTGGATGAACTTCCAGATTACACATGATGATTAAATGAAATACAGGGATAAGACGAGTCGCTGACGACAATACTTTACTGCTCGTTTTCTCAGACTGTCACTGATCGTCCAACGCGGTAACACAACGTACATACTGGGACTCTGGACATTCTCTACAGGTAGGCACCAATCATGTTCCAGGACTGGACAACAGACAAGTTTGTGAGTTCCAAATACACTTAGTGAAATGTACTTGCACACGGCTCATGATGCAGTGTTCGCTGGTCATCTGCGGAATCAAAAGAACATTTAAAGAGAGTTCTTGATTTCCTTTTTTTTGGCAGGGTGTTCACATAGGAAGTACGATATACTGCCGCTCATGTGAACATCTGCCAAAAAGACATCTCAGTAAGGTCCGGTCCAATGTGCACCTTTGCCACAAAATGCCATCTCATTTCCAGTTCCTATTTCGGAAGGTTAGAGTTGTTCTTTTGGAACAGATACACTGTCTTCTTCGGGATATCGCTATAATCTTCGACTGTGTGGTTTCCAGGTAGAATGTGACAAGGTATCCTGTAGCGATTTCCACTGAAGAAAAATTGATACAGTATCTGTCGTGATGCCTTAATTGCATTTTTTTACAGAGTGGTCTTCCAGACGAAATTCTCTCGGATTGTGGAAACGATAATTCATTTCTGACTATCATGAGAGATATTTACAGACTGTTGTCACTTCTCTTCAATTTCAACAACGACCAGAACATCCCCAATCGAATGGAAGGGTTTTTGATCGTTTCAATGATCGGTGGTAAGTCCATGTTGAGAAAGGTTGCAAGGCAAGAAACACAGGAATGGGTTCGTTTCTTTACCGGCTTTGCTTTTTGATTTTACAGGGAAATGCCGAACGAAACGCTTGGATTTCTCTCCATTTGAGCTTCTTTTCGGACCTCACCATGGGAGTCCTTTGATCTGTTGATGACACAATGGACGGAAATAAAGACAGGAAATACTGACAGTTATAAAACTGTTTATCAAATTCGTTTATGAAATGGCATAAATGTTTGAAGGATGCATGTGTGAGCTTCGACTCAACAGTCGGCTGATAGAAATAAGATGGGTACAAGGTCTTTGCAGACAGTAAAAGCAAAGGAACGTTCTTCAGTGTAGGGGGTTAAAGTCCTTGTGCTACTAACAGATGTACATAACAAGCTTCGTGTTATGGTTTTCGGAAGGGTCCTTTTCAGGTGGGTCGAAATAACTTTCTGAAAGTAATTAAATTATAAGATCAAAATGGAAAACTACTGGAGAAGGTAATTTAATGTGTGAACATGTTGAGAAAAGTATGTTGAACGTACAAATGTTTCACATCAACTGTGGTTGAGTGGATATTTCCTGTCGTCTGCAAAGGATGTCAACTTGACAGAACATTAATCAGTGGGATGAATTGGTTCCGAATGTAACGTTCAGGGACTGATAGTTATGAATAACAGCAAATGTAGGAGAATGTTATGTCACTTCTTTCCAGTGCAGATGATGTTGTACCCTATCATATTCGTCTATCATAAGGTGAAAACTATTGAGGATTGTGGTTCTATATCGAATGATTTGTATTTCAAGTCTAACAGTTCTACTAAAAGAACTTTTTGAAAGATCTTTCTGGATGTGTTGTGGATACCACAGAGTACAGGAATATGGTATTGAAACCCCAATATGTATTCGCAGTGAACTTCTGAAATACCAAGTGCGAACCAGACCATTCCCCCTCCCATTGCAAAATAGAGGTGGTTAGAGAGTGAATCAATGTAATTGCTGGTTTTAAGCGTGATGAATCTTCTTATATCCGTACAGCTAAACATGTGGTAGTATTGGTGGAATACCTGTTGGATCAGTTGCGGTTCTGCATCGATTACTGAAAAAGTAAATAAGATCACTGGGTTCGATGCGAGACTTATCAAGACATTTGAAGATATTCTGTGTCTGCTCTCAGAAGGTAATTATTTTGTGATGAAAGTATACTTGACTAAAGGAATTCCTATCTTACCATTGATCCAGGTGATGGTTTCTCATAAAAGGTCATGGCTGATTTGTTGTCACGTGCGTTAGTTAATGGACAATTGTTAACTGTCTTCAAGGGAAAGACGATTCCTGTTTTTTGTCTTTATTAATGTTTACGGTATGATCACTTTTGACGTGCATTGTTTGATAATGACGTTTTACAATCAAGTTGTATTGTATGCATAATTTGATTATTGAAGTGACTTATGTTTGCAAGACAATCAACTACTTGATGTTGATGTAATCATATTTTTTCTTTGGTAAAAATGGAAAAACAAGTACGATTATGTCTGATTTCTTGTGTAGTTGAATATATATGTTTGTGTGATGAGCAATTAACTCTTTAGTATTGTTATATACACATGTTTTGATTGTGCAATGAGACTATTTCCAATTGTTTTCATTTCGTCAACTGTCAACAATGGTGGAAAGCAGGTGGCTTTTCAATGGTATATCACAAAAACATTGTGGTAAATGAAAATATGTTTAAACATATGTGTATTTTGGTTTACATGTCTATTGAGAAACATTTACAATTGGATATTATTCTAATTTGCAATGGGGTTTTCTGAAACATATGATGTGAGACAAAGATCAAGGGAAAATGATATGCGTCACATCTTATTGTATGAACACCAATTGGTTCGCTTTGTTTGTTTGTGATCCATAAATTGTTTTATCCATGTAATTTGATGGAATGTCATTCTTGTGGAATATGGTGTTCAATTATGAATGGTTTTGTTTTTTGAAAGAGAATTGAAAGTTTTTTTTATTGTTCTTGTGGTATTTGATTTAGTTTTTTTTTTTATTTGCTGTTCTTTAATTTTTTTTTGTTGTTTTTACTTAAATATTTTGATATTTATGGTGGATCAATGGTGATTTGACTTATATTCGTTGATTATTATATTTGGTGAATCATGTGGATGGTTACACATTTGTGATTCATGGCTGATGATGTGTTATATCTGTGAAGTCGGTATATCTTTAAAAAATTTTATGGAGAAAATTTTTTATCCAGGGATGGGGGGTGTCATGTGACGTAGCCTCACATAAGGCATGTGTGCACGTCCAATTCAATGTAGTTTGTGATATGATTCATTGTCCCGTGCCAAAACCTTAAGGTAGAATATTCTTGTGGATTGTCTTGTGTAAGCGGGCAGTCCCAAAATAATTGTGAGTTAGACTCATGCAAGTAAAAGAATGTGTTAATAATATGGTCATTGCGGTGATAGTTGACCACTGTGTGATAGTTTAAACAAGGGCTGGTAAGGTATGGTGCCTGGTCATGTAGTTTTGAACATGAGTATGCACTCATAGGAGAAGGGGGGAAGAAAAGATGTGAGTTTTAACCCAGCAGATGGCCTTGAGACTCGAACCGGTAAGCGACGGTGGTCCTCGTTGAAGACAGTCATCTTCAGGTGAGCGATAGATAGTTGGGGAATGCTTCCAGGGGAAAACTTAAAGATGAGAGAAAAGAATTCATATGTTGATTGAGATGCAGGTTCTTACAACGATCCTTATTCGTGTTTTCAGCCTCTTCACCACTTTCTCACCTTCACATTCAACCCGTCACCCTTTTCACCTCGCCTTTACCCTTCATCTTTCACCCCGTGAGGTGGTTGAGATTGGAACATGGTGTGGGGAATACACCGGTAGTTCAGCCCGCACAGTACCAACTCCGGAGAGGAGTTGAAGCTCGTCATTTAAGCAAGAGAAGAGTAGTCGCGGTTAGAGAAATCGAGATCTATGTATCGCCAGGACGGGAGAGTTCGAGGGGGCAGTATATTGTCTCAGAGAGACAGGGAATTGAAAAAAGAAGGAAAGACTTTTACTTGAGGCAGGATGGTCCTCAGGATTACGGGAGTTTATGTATTTCTCCTGGTCCGGAATTTTGGAGATAACGGAATGTGAAGGCCCATTGCTTTATTGATATGCGGTATAGATTATTTTAATCTCTCGGTGTAGTGAGGAGAGATACATGTGTGAAGATTGATTTGTCTCTTGGTGTGAAAGGAGAGATTAAATGTGTGCAGATTGATTTGTCTATCGTGTTGGAGAGAGATTAAATGTGGAAATCTTGTTTACAAGTAGTTGATGTGATTTAGTAAAGTGTTTCACCTGTTGGAGTGGGGGAGAAGAAAAACATTCAGGTACGTGCGCCATTTTGGTTGTTTGGAATGATTTGCGTGTGCGTTTGGATGAAGTTAAATTGCTGTCAACGATTGCGGGTAGCAAGAGTTACAGTGTGACACTCTCCTCTCTCTTTCATCTCTCTTTCTCTCTCTCTCTCTCTCTCTCTCTCTCTCTCTCTCTCTCTCTCTCTTCTCTCTATTGTAGTGGCATTTACTTCACACCTTCGCGTTTCACATTCACAGGTATGCCCCTATTGCTCATGACTTGGAGATCACACTCAACAATCCACCCGATGCAGAGGAGACCATCTACACGCTGGTGGATCCTGGTGTTGTAGTCAGTGGTGCTTGTTGTGACGTGAATCTGGCGGTGTATTCAGTGGTGCTTGTTGTGTCGTTGACTCCTGGCGGTGTTTCGTGGTGCTTGTTCTGATGTAACGACATGTGGATGTCCCACACTTACATCCCCCCACCCCCACCACCCCCAAGGACATGTACTTTTTAACTTAACGACATGTTCTTTTTTCCCGCGTGGACTTTAACGATCCCTGGTGCTGTTTCTATTTATTTATTTTTTATTTTTTGGATGGAAACCGTACGAATCATGGCTGGTTTGTTTAAGACGTTTTTGTCATGACTACAAATCGTATTAGTTTGAGGCAATGATTTCTAATGTTGAGAACATACCCGAATAGACTCTAAACGAAATGTACTCGGTAGGCGCGCGGCGGACAGATCGTTAGGCTAAGCGCTGAAACTGTTTTGATCGGGTTTTAATATATCGAGTTTGAATTTTTTTTTAGGCCCTGTATTTACTTATTATACGTTTTACAGTTCTATAGACTTTAATAGTTCGGTCCGTACTGAACGGATATGTAAGCTTTTGATCAATGTGGGCTATTTTGCACTTGCACGGAAGAAGCGGATTTGAAAATTGTTTCCCTTTAGATGACGATTTATGTGGTTACTTCCCTTTGTCGAAATTTGAAGTTTTTTAGAGTTGCATTGGGCGATCCTTTTCCCTCTGCAAACAAAGTTACGGGTTCGCGTTGAAGATTCGATGACAGTCCTGTAAGCCTTCGGTAATTCAATTTTTCTCATGTTTCTTTGAATTTTACCGTACCCTATGAAATTCACCTATTTTTCTTTTCTTTGTTCAATTTTTGTCTCTCAATCTCATCCTCCCTCCTCCTTGACCTCCCTCACCCTGATCCTATAATGTAGGCCCCGATCCACCGGATCGGACGTTGCGGCTTTGAATCTGCCGACATGGACGTAGACTTTGACGAAGGTTCACTGGGTGTCTGTCCACCAGGTCTGCTGCCCATGTGGATGTCCACGCTGGGGCGGTACGTGTCCCGGCTGGATGACATCACCATCCCCTTCGCCAACATCATCTACTCCCTGCTGGGGCTCGTGGGGGCCGTGGGGGTGGGTCTGCTGCTCAAATACAAGAAGCCTCGCTGGGCCCGTGTGGTCATTACTATCACCAAGGTCAGAGAGAGAGAGAGAGAGACAGAGAGAGAGAGAGAGAGAGAGAGAGAGAGAGAGAGAGAGAGAGAGAGAGAGAGCAGAAGAGAGAGAGAGAGGAGAGAGAGAGAGAGAGAGAGAGAGAGAGAAAGAAAGAAGAGAGAGAGAGAGAGAGAGAAAGAAAGAGAGAGAGAGAGAGAGAGAGAGAAAGAAAGAGAGAGAGAGAGAGAGAGAGAGAGAGAGAGAGAGAGAGAGAGAGAGAGAGAGAGGAGAGTGTGTGTGTGTGTGTAATATATCATGTATTATTAAATCTTTAATCTGTATAAATGCGTGCTCGGGCAAACGTTTGTGATAAAGATGTGTACAGATATATTTGGTACCTTTTTTTTCCACATACACCGGGAAAAGTCATTTATGCAATCTTTGAATCCTCAAATTTGATCAAAACCAAATCTTTTCTTTGTTCATTCGAATCCTTGTTACAGATCTGAGTCCCGGATTATCGTGTACCATCGTGTACCGGTGGAAATAGAGGACACGTATAAACATCGCATGCATCCTATGTGAGAAACTGGAGAAATAAATGAGATAAATGAAAATGAGTGACTGATATTTGAATGGTACGGGAAACCACCGAATGAGCGCCAGTAGGCTGCTCTTCGGCCGGCTCTACCTGGGTAGGCAGCCCGTCGAGTGAGTGAGGTAGTGTGTTTATTGTAAAGCGCTTAGAGCTTGGTCTGTGACCGAGGATAGGCGCTATATAAATACCCAATATAATAATAATAATAATAATAATAATAGTAAATTGAATTGAAGATGCACATCCGGGATTTCATGCAGCCTCTTTGCCATGCTTTTACCGCGAGCTTAAAAGAAAAATGACCATGCTGCCGAACGAAAGAGACAAACAAATTACAAGACAAACACGACGCGTTTCGACCTCTTTGGTCTTCTTCAGGCAAGACAAACAAACATTTAATGCAAAGGAAATGAGGAAGGAACAGTGATTTTTCTCCTCAGACTGGGCGCAAAATGACGTTTAACGGCAGATTTTCTGTGTTGCTTTTAAAAGCGGCTAGTGTATATATGGCCTTAATAGTGTCAGCTAGTGTATATTATGGCCTTTATAGTGTCAGCTAGTGTATATATGGCCTTGATAGTGTCAGCTAGTGTATATGGCCTTGATAGTGTCAACTAGTGTATATGGCCTTAATACTGTCAGCTAGTGTATATGGCCTTGATAGTGTCAGCTAGTGTATATGGCCTTAATAGTGTCAGCTAGTGTATATATGGCCTTAATAGTGTCAGCTAGTGTACATATGGCCTTGATAGTGTCATCTAGTGTATATGGCCTTGATAGTGTCAGCTAGTGTATATGGCCTTAATAGTGTCAGCTAGTGTATATATGCCCTTAATAGTGTCAACTTGTGTATATATGGCCTTGATAGTGTCAGCTAGTGTATATGGCCTTAATAGTGTCAGCTAGTGTATATGGCCTTAATAGTGTCAGCTAGTGTATATATGGCCTTAATAGTGTCAGCTAGTGTATATATGGCCTTAATAGTGTCAGCTAGTGTATATATGGCCTTAATAGTGTCAGCTAGTGTATATGGCCTTAATAGTGTCAGCTAGTGTATATGGCCTTAATAGTGTCAGCTAGTGTATATATGGCCTTAATAGTGTCAGCTAGTGTATATATGGCCTTATTAGTGTCAGCTAGTGTATATATGGCCTTAATAGTGTCAGCTAGTGTATATATGGCCTTAATAGTGTCAGCTAGTGTGTATGGCCTTAATAGTGTCAGCTAGTGTATACATGGCCTTAATAGTGTCAGCTAGTGTATATATGGCCTTAATAGTGTCAACTAGTGTATAGATGGCCTTAATAGTGTCAGCTGATGTATATGTCCTTAATAGTGTCAGCTAGTGTATATGGCCTTAATAGTGTCAGCTAGTGTATATGGCCTTAATAGTGTCAGCTAGTGTATATATGGCCTTAATAGTGTCATCTAGTGTATATATGGCCTTAATAGTGTCATCTAGTGTATATATGGCCTTAATAGTGTCATCTAATGTATATGGCCTTAATAGTGTCAGCTAATGTGTATGTGGCCTTAATAGTGTCAGCTAGTGTATATATGGCCTTAATAGTGTCAGCTAGTGTATATATGGCCTTATTAGTGTCAGCTAGTGTATATATGGCCTTAATAGTGTCAGCTAGTGTATATATGTCCTTAATAGTGTCAGCTGATGTATATGGCCTTAATAGTGTCAGCTAGTGTATATGGCCTTAATAGTGTCAGCTAGTGTATATGGCCTTAATAGTGTCAGCTAGTGTGTATATGGCCTTTATAGTGTCAGCTAGTGTATATATGGCCTTCATAGTGTCAGCTGGTGTATACGGCCTTAATAGTGTCAGCTAGTGTATATGGCCTTAATAGTGTCAGCTAGTGTATATATGGCCTTAATAGTGTCAGCTAGTGTATATGGCCTTAATAGTGTCGGCTAGTGTATATATGGCCTTAATAGTGTCAGCTAGTGTATATATGGCCTTAATAGTGTCAGCTAGTGTATATATGGCCTTAATAGTGTCATCTAGTGTATATGGCCTTAATAGTGTCAGCTAGTGTATATATGGCCTTAATAGTGTCATCTAGTGTATATGGCCGTAATAGTGTCAGCTTGTGTATATGGCCTTAATAGTGTCAGCTAGTGTATATATGACCTTAATAGTGTCAGCTAGTGTATATATGGCCTTAATAGTGTCCGCTAACACCCTTCAAAAGATGATATATTCTGAAATTTAGGAACACTGTGCATGTACACATTATGATCCTCTGGACAAAAGTTTTAAATTTTTTTTTATTTTATTAAATTTTTTTTTGAGGGCCCTTCTTACTGCTTCATCATCACAGTGTAGAGATATTCGGCGCATTGTTACTACCATTTCAATTACATTCACCGACTTTATTGTCTTTCCCGTCCAACAAACAATAGTTCAATTCACCGTGAACGTCAGGCGGAAGATCAGGTAGATTTTTTCAAGTGACAGTTAGTTTCATATAATTGTAAGGGTTTTGTTAATCAGTTTATCAAGGGGACTTAGTTGCCCTCTGTAGATGAAAGGAAAAACTGATCTCTCCCGTTTTTTGTTGTTTGTTGCCATAATTAACAAGGATTATGTCACCGATGGTTGCTAACTGATATGTTGTTTTTTTAAGCCTGATATTGCGGCAAAATCACCGAAGCAGTGAACGCATTGCTGAAATAATGTTAGTCAATCCAAATACACTATAAATTCATCAACAAACTGTGGTAGGAGAATATTTACGCCTGCCTTTAATTTAAAAGCCACGCTGTCTGTTTCTTTCTTTTTCGTTTAAGTAGTTAAAGACATTACATCTACATACATCAGATACAAACATGGTAAGCACGGATCTCCCTGACAAACTCCTTTCTGAATATCAAGCCAACTTTTGTGATCTCCAGTTACTCCCACACATGACGTGATTACAATAAGATGTTTGTATTGATTTAATTACATCCGATAAAAACAGTACAAAACATGTTACACATGTAAAAGACTAAATACAATATTCTCGACAGCTTAAAAAAAATCTACCTGCAACATCTTGCAACTCTTTTCGACAGTATGATTTCCTGCCAAAAATCATTTTTGGCTGTTGTGGACAATATTTTGTATGACCCTTAAAACGGCGTAGAGTGCAAGCTGAGTCGATTTTTATTAGTATTTAGAACCGTTACATGCTGCCACTTTTCAAGAGAGTGTATGCCGACCCTGTATAGGGATTAAGGGTGATAATACATTGCATCAGAGTAAGTGACATTACTTAGTTGAAGCCTTCGCTTACAGACTTTACCGAAGAAATGCTTAATAAGCCAGACCAAAATGTCTAAAATGATTCAATGTTAAGACCATGTGATTCCGCTCGTATGCTTCAGTTCATAATTCAACAGCTGCTGATGACTCTCTAACTGTCATTGCAACTGAACGGACAAAAAAAATTATGTCTAATAATTCAGGCCCTTCTGTCGCCGAAATTAACTACATCAAAAACAGTTGGGTTTTTTTTTTATCTATACAGGTGTTCATATATTTTTTTCGCTACACTTACATCTATCGCATTATGCTTTGTAAAAAGTTTCTCCCCTATCGTCTTGCCCTGGCTTAAACGGCTTTAGACTGGGTGTTCAGGTGACCCTGGTGATTAGCCTTGGTGTGGGTATTCAGGTGGCCCTGGTGATCAGCCTTGGTGTGGGTGTTCAGGTGACCCTGGTGATTAGCCTTGGTGTGGGTGTTCAGGTGACCCTGATGATTAGCCTTGGTGTGGGTATTCAGGTGACCCTGGTCATTAGCCTTGGTGTGGGTGTTCAGGTGACCCTGGTGATCAGCCTTGGTGTGGGTGTTCAGGTGACCCTGGTCATTAGCCTTGGTGTGGGTGTTCAGGTGACCCTGGTGATCAGCCTCGGTGTGGGTGTTCAGGTGACCCTGGTGATTAGCCTTGGTGTGGGTGTTCAGGTGACCCTGGTCATTAGCCTTGGTGTGGGTGTTCAGGTGGTCCTGGTGATCTTCATCCTGTTCGCAATGACGGTGGGCATATACGCCAACCTGTACATCTTCTTCCTGATGAGGGGCGTGGTCCTGGCGGCCGCGGCTATCCTGCCCTACGCCGGATTCCTCCTGGGCGGCCTGGTGGCTCTGCTGCTCCGTCTACCCCGCAACATCGTTATCACCGTCGCCATAGAGACAGGTGAAGGGGAGGGATGTGAGTGCGGGACGGGGTTCTTGCTTTACACACGGAGTTCATCCTTGGAGGCCTTATGGCGTGGATGCTCTGCGTGCCTACACATTTTGTCATGACTATCGCCATAGAGACCGGTGAGCTGGGTGGGGTGTGTGAGTG
Organism: Conus ventricosus; assembly: GCA_018398815.1. Taxonomy (NCBI): domain Eukaryota; kingdom Metazoa; phylum Mollusca; class Gastropoda; order Neogastropoda; family Conidae; genus Conus; species Conus ventricosus. The sequence continues at coordinate 80,954,048 of CM031609.1, read as the reverse complement.
TGGGAGGGGTTGTGGATGGAGAGGGGGGGAGGGGGAGGACAAGGGTAGACCTAAGATGCCTTACCTACCTACATACTTCATCGTCAACGTCAGCATAGGAACAGGTGAGGGGGGGGGGGGGGGGGGGGGGGGGGAGGAGAGTACATGGGAGTGTGGGAAGGCATCGTGGACGGGGAAGGGGGAGGATAGGGGAGGGTTGTGGATGGATGGTGGAGGAAAAGAGAGGTTGGGGGGGGGGGGGGGGGTCGTCTAGGAGACCTAATAGTGTTGATGCTTTGGCCGGCACACAAACATCGTTGTCATCACCATCGTCTTAGAGACAGGCGAGTTGGAGGAGGGGGGGGGGGGGGGTAGGGGGTACGTATATGTGAGTGTGGGAGCCGTCGTGGACGGGGAGGGGGGGGGAGCTAGGGGAGGGGCAGGAGAGGGTGTTGTGGATGGATGGTTAAAGGGGAAGAAAAGCGTGTGTGTGCGGGGGAGGGAGGGGGGGGGGGGGGGCTCTTGCTCTACACCGGATTCATCTCAGGAGACCAAGTGGTGTTGATGCTTTGCCTGCCTACAATGTTCGTCGTCACCATCGCCATAGAGACAGGTGAGGGGGGTTGGGGGTGGGGGTGGGGGGTGGGTGAGGGGGCGGGTGAGGGGGGGGGGGGCGAGGATCGTATTATGTGAGTGTTGTGAGGGTCGTGGATGGGGAGGGGTAATGGCGAGGAGAGGGGCAGGAGAGAGGCTACGGATGAATGGTAGAGGGAAAAAAGAGGAGGGGGGGGGGGGGGGTTCTTACTTCACACCGGGTTCATCTCAGGAGACCTAGTGACGCTTTGTCTGCTCACAAACATCGTCGTCACCATCGCGTGGCTGAAACAGGAGGTGGGGGTGGGAGGGAGGGAGGGCGGGGTGTGAGAAGGGTTGTGGAAGCAGAGGAGGAGAGGGCGAGGGGAAGGGTAGAAGGGGGTTGTGGATGGATGGTAGAGGGGAAGAGAGCAGGGGGTGTGTGTTGGGGGGGGGGGGGGGGGGCCGTTCTTGCTTTACAGCGGGTTCATCTTAAAAGACCTAGTGGCGTAGATGCTTTGCCCACCAACAAATCTCGTCGTGAATATTGCCATAGAGACAGGTGAAGAGTGAGTGCGTACGTGAGTGTGAAAATGGGGGTGGGGGTGGGGGTGGGGGTGGGGGGAGCAAGTTGAGGGGCACGGGTAAGGGGAAGGAGAGGAAGAGGAGGGATAGGTGGAGAACGAATGATGGAGAGGAGAGAGAGAGAGAGAGAGAGAGAGAGAGAGAGAGAGAGAGAGAGAGAGAGGAGAGAGAGAGGAGAGAGAGGGAGGCGGGGGAGGGGGTGGGTGGGTGGGGGGAAGTTTCGTTTCATGCTTTATTCATCTTGGGAAGTTGGGTGGCCTTGCTCAGCAACATTGTCGTCATTATCGCCTTAGAGACATATTAGGGATAAGCTTGTGTGTGTGTGGTGTGTGTGTGTGTGTGTGTGTGTGTGTGTGTGTGTGTGTCTCTCTCTCTCTCTCTCTCTCTCTCTGTGTGTGTGTGTGTGTGTGTGTGTGTGTGTGTGTGGTGTGTGTGTGTGTGAGTGAGGAGACGGAAGAGGGATGGAAAAGAGGAAGGTGGTGGAGGTGTGTGTGTGGATGGAGAGAGAGAGAGAGAGAGAGAGAGAGAGAGAGAGAGAGAGAGAGAGGAGAGAGAGAGAGAGAGAGAGAGAGGACTCAAGCCTCAAGATATTTTAATCATATCAGGCCCCAGCCCATCATGAAGGGGAATGTGATCATTTAACTGGATAAAGATATGGAGCAGATTCGAACGAAAAACTAACGGTAATACGATAGTATACATGTACATTTCAGTCAGTCACAACAATCTTCGTTGAAATCCTTTGTACGGAAACAAAGAAGGATTACATACGTCTTCAGGTATGGTCGATGACATTAACAGGAGAGAGAGAGAGAGAGAGAGAGAGGGAGGGAGAGAGAGAGAGAGAGAGAGAGAGAGAGGGGGGGGGAGCGAGAGAGAGCGAGAGAGAGAGAGAGAGAGAGAGAGAGAGAAAGAAAGAGAGAGAGAGAGAGAATATGAAGGAGGGGAGTGGTGGACGGGTGATAGAGGGGGGGGGGGGGGGGGGGAAGGGAGGGATGAGAGAGGAGAGAGACTGACTGCTTTGTGACTGTTTTCTCCCCTGATTGTTTCCTAGAGCATGGCGCTTGTGGTGCTAGGGACAAGCAAACCTGTTGCAGTGTAGTGTCTGCTTCCCCGTGTTGCAGGCATCCAGAACACGGGCGTGGCCGTCATTGTCCTCCTCATGTCCCTGGACCACCCGGAGTCCGACCTCAGCATCGTCGCCCCTGCCGCCTCCGCCCTCTTCACCCCCATCCCTCTGTGGATCGCTGTCGCCATCTACAAACTCCGGCGCTGCTACCTCCGTCGGAAGAACGGCGGGGACGACAGCAGCGCCACCACCAACCCAGAGTCTGGGGGACACCTCGGAGAGAAGCCCGAGAACATCAGCGTCAGCACGACCGAAGAGAACCTGTGTAAGAAGCTCTTCGGCAAAGGAACCTCCTGCCCCGTGGGGGCTGGCCCACGCCCTGCTTGTGCTGGGGGAAAAACCCGGGAGGACTTTTCGGGACGTCGAAAGATTCGAAAATCGTCCTTCCGGGGCCCGGGACAGCCCCTCCGGAGAGAATGCGACTCCGCAGGAGGGAAAGTGTCGGTTTGACAACCAGGCGTTGGAGGGGATGCTGGGAACGACGAGCAGTCCGAACTTTTCGAAAAAAGTCCCGGGGCAGGGGGAAGTAAGCAAGTCGGCATTTTTCCCGGATCGAATGGGCCCAGAGGGGGGGCCTTTGGGGTAGGGAAACCCATCAGTCGCCCAGTTTTTAAACAGATGAAGGACGCCTTTCCACGAGCACAGGGTGCGACGGCTTCGCCCGGTTTTTTTGACGAATTTGGGTTTTTTCTGAGCTTATCATGGTAGCGTTTGCTTGATGTGTTAGCATTGTATTGATGTGCATGTCCTCTGAAAAAACAGGGACTGCGCATTTTCTTATTGAAACTTTGGAAAAAATTTTCCACTTCGTTTTGGAGATTATCATGATTCCTTCTTTCTGGTGAAATTTTGTCTGTTCGTTCCGCCTATCGTGGAAAAACGTGCACTGTTTAAAAGGAGAACAAAATATTGTTTTCCCAAGTTGTTTATCAGAAGAAATTTTGCCCCCTTCCCTTTTGATATGAAATTTGCCAATTCGAAGGAAAAAAAAAAAAAACCCCACACAAACCGACAGAAAAGAAACAGAAAGCAAAAGGAAAAGTGATCAACATTAAAAATCGAAAACTCTGCTTTCACTCCAAACTAACTTTTAGTACTTTGCTTTCTAAGGTGGACAAAAAGAAAGGGTATACTTTTTCAAAAAAGAATTCCTTTTTTGCAAATTGCAAAGAAAACCCAAAAACCCACTTTCCTGGAAACACTAGACCTGGGAAAATTAAATTTTTCAAAAAGCAAAAACCCAAAAAAAAAAAAAAACCGTATAGAAAATCCCCCCCCCCCCCCCCCTTAGATGACGTTTTTGTACAGTCATTTTTTTACCCCTGAAAAAGGGACAGGTATGAATCATTAACTTTAAAACCTGTATGGAGGATTGGATTTGGGGCGGGGGTGCTACTTCCCGTTCCGTTGATTTGAAGTCGAGTCCTTGCCCAGAATTACAAGAGTGATGGGCCCCGAGGGGGGTGGGGAGGGGGGGGGGTTGGGGGTGGGGAGGGACCCCAAAGTTAGCTACGTCCCTGAGCATTTATTATTTCATAGGCAGCTTGGGAGCCGTGGGATTTAAATTTTATCAGAGCATCGGCAAAACTCTGAGATTTAATCTTATAGTAGGCAGTTTGGAGTCGTGGGATTCAAATCATCCGTAGGACTTAGCAGTGTGGGATTCGTTAACAGTAGGCAGCTTTTGGGAGCTCGGTGATTCAAATAATCTTTTAGTAGGCAGCTTAGAGCTGTGAGGATTTAAAAATCATGGTTGGGAGTTTAGCGCTCGTGAGGTTTTAATTTAAACCTGCAGAACTATTTGAAGACCCGAGTTTCTGCTTAGCCCTTTGACAGGGACGCAGGATCCCCCGTGTCAAGTCGGGGAAAAAACCGCCCGGGACCTCCCCCAATTGTGACGTGGGCCAGAGCCGCAGGACGAAAACTCCGGGCAGTGAAACAGGAAGAAAATTCCCTTTTCCACCTCCCCCCCCACCCATCCCCCCCCCCCACCCCCCCCCCCCCATCCCGCCTGACCCCATCCCCCCCCAAACCCCCCCCCCCCCCCCCTCCCCCCTCCCAAACCCCCCCCCATCCCCCCCTCCACCCCCCCCATCCCGGGCCTCCCACCATCCCGCCCCCACCCCCCCCCCCCCACCCCCCATCCCCCCCCCCCCCCCAACCCCCTCCCCCCACCTCCCCTCCCACCCCCGCCCCCCACCCCACCCCTCCCCCCCTCCTCCCCCCTCCCCCCCCCCCCCACCCCACCCTCCCATCCCCACCCCCATCCCCCCCACCCCCTTCCCCCCCCCAACCCCCCCACCCCCCCCATCCCCCCCCCCCACCCCCCACCCCCTCCCCCCCCATCCCCCTCCCCCCTCACCCCTCCCCCTCCCACCCCCCCCCCCTCCCCCCGCCCCCCCCCCCCCACCCCCTCCACCCCACCCATCCCCCCCCACCCCCCCCCATCCCCCCCCTCCCCCCCACCCCCCACCCCCACCCCCACCCCTCCCCCCTCCCCCCACCCCCCTCCACCCCTCCCCCCACCCCCCCCCACCCATCCCCCCCTCCACCACCCACCCACCCATCCCGCCTCCCCCCCACCCCTCCCGCCCCCCACCATCCCCTCCCCCCCCCCCCTCCCCCCCACCCCCCCCCACCCCTCCCCCCTCCCCCCCCCACCACCGCCCCCCACCCCCCCCTCCCCCTCCCCCCCCCAAGCACCCACCCCCCCCATCCCCCTCCCCCCACCCAAATTCCCGCCTCCCCCCCCCCAACCCCCTCCCCCCCCCCCACCACCCCCCTCCCCCCCCCCCAAGCTTTCCACCCCCCCCCCCATCCCCCCCAAAATTTAATATTAATACACTTCAATTATTTAAAAAATATTGAAAAGCTTTCACACCAAATAAAATTTATTTAATTCCCCTTCCCAAATTTTTTTAAAAAAAACCCCTTAAAACCCCAAAAGGGGATTAAACATAGGAACCCTTTTAAAAAATTCCCGGCCAAAACTCAAACCACCTTTACAAATCAAAAAAAACAAAAAAAATTTTTCAAAATTCAAAAAAAAAAAAAAAATTTTAAAAATTAAAAGGCCCCTTAACCCCCCCCCTTTCGGTTTTTTTTTTTTTTTTTTCGGTTTTTTTTTGTTTGCATTTGTTCAGAATAGTCACTTTTCAGTGTGTATCTATGTACATTTTATTAAAAAAAGGGAAAGAAAAGCCGACAAAAACGTTGATGGTTTTGTATCCTTTTTCATTTATTTGTGATCATCCAAGCCAAACAAAAGGGGAACAAAGAATCAAATCAAGTTAAAAAAAAAGAAGATAAATCCGTTGCTGGAGTGAGAGCGCAGTAGTCAAAATTCTTTCCCCGTGGAAAGCAGGGATTGTGTGTTCTCCAATTCCTTGATAACCCCCTCCTTACCCCCCCTTCCAACACACACACACACACACACACACACAACACACACACACACACACACAACACACATACACCCGCCTTCCCTTCTGGGAGCTACTGTTCGGAAAAGGCAAATACAAGAGATTCTGTGAATGGAATGCACTTGGCAAAGTAGTTCACTGGAAAAAAAAAGGAATTTTTGTTAAATATCTTCGGGATGCCCGCTATCACTGTGTGAAAAAAGAATACCGAACTAGTAGGGTAACTCTTGTTCCCATGATCAAATACATACACGTCCATAACTCCAAACGAATGCTGCCTACGACACCTTCTTCTTCTGCGTACGCAGGCTGATACTCCTGCGGACACTCCCTAAATAGACAGACAAGTATTAATCCATCTACCCAACAAAGGGAGTGGAGTTTTGTGTGTATGACCGTTATTTTTTATCCCGCCATTATGGCAGCCATACTCCATTTTCGGGAAAGGTGCATGCTATATGTAACGTGTCATCCATACCAACGGCCAAACTGGCCTCTTCCGAAAGTTGGTGATGGGATTTTACGTGTGTGCAAGATGTTATGCGTGCGTTCACACACGAAACCTCAGTTTATAGTCTCATTCGAAGGACTGTATGGGAGTCAGAACTAATGTTAACTCCGAGTGAAAAAATCCCCCTGTACCGAAACGGCCCGGCGGAGATTCGAACCCGCAACCCTTAGATTACGAGTCTGCCAACTGAGCTATTCCGGCCCCCGCCTACGACACCAAATTGCCTAGCAGAAATGATGACAGAGCACACAGAACAAACGAGGAGACTTCTTGTGTGCTCTGTGTCGCCATTTCTGACAGGCGATTTAGCATCACAAACAGCATTCATTTGGAGTCATGGGCGTGTGATTATTTCATAATGCGAGCAAGAGTTGTCCCACTTTTTGCGTTCGTCACTCTTCACCATTCCTTACCACATTTAAAATTTTCTGTATTTAAGAAATCGTCTGGTGCCCGAAACAGATTCCCCAAGGATCAGTACTCAGCATCTGAATCGCCGCACTCCTGTTCCTGTCTCTGAAAGTCTGAAGCATTACTTGGCTCGTGATCTCCATATCGAGGTCATTACTGTGGGAGATGTACTGCGCGCAGCTTGGTTTGCTCAAGAAATAAGCGGCATCTCTTTCGATGCTTACATTGACCAGGCACACCTAGTAAATGACTTTCGGGTTTGTGCTGCATGCAAACTTTGATCGATTTATTGTGGTAAAGGGCGCCGCAGAGAATTAAAAGCTGACTCAAATGACTGCTGTTTTTCTGTTTCAAAAGAATGACTGACGCCTGAAGTGTTTCTTTTTTTTTTTTTTCTTTTTTTTTTTTTTTTTTTAAAGGCATTGACGCATCATGCCTCGCGAAAAGCGCTTTAGTGGGGAGTCGGACACGTAGCGTGCTGGGTTTAAATGAAAAAAAATCACCATCCCGCTGAACGAAAGAGACAAACAACTTACAAGACAAAAGCACGACGCGTTTCGACCTCTTAAGTCTTCTTCAGGCAAGACAAACAACATTCAAGACAAAAGCACGGCGCGTTTCGACCTCTTAAGTCTTCTTCAGGCCAAAGACAAAACACCACCAAGTTTTCAAAGACAAAAGCACGGCGCGTTTCGACCTCTTAAGTCTTCTTCAGGCAAGACAAACAACATTCAAGACAAATGGAATTAATCTGTTTGTCTCTTTCGTTGGGCAGAACGGTGATTTGTCTTTTACGTTTATTCCAGTTTCCTCCTGCAGTCATCTCACTTGGAAGCCAGTGGGCTGGGCCTTTCTTCAACACAGCATCAACATACAGGGAAGCAGTGGGCTGGGCCTTTCTTCAACACAGCATCAACATACAGGGAAGCCAGTGGGCTGGGCCGTTTCTTCAACACAGCATCAACATACAGGGAAGCCAGTGGGCTGGGCCTTTCTTCAACACAGCATCAACATACAGGGAAGCCAGTGGGCTGGGCCTTTCTTCAACACAGCATCAACATACAGGAAGCCAGTGGGCTGGGCCTTTCATAAACACAGCATCAACATACAGGGAAGCCAGTGGGCTGGGCCTTTCTTAAACACAGCATCAACATACAGGGAAGCCAGTGGGCTGGGCCTTTCTTCAACACAGCATCAACATACAGGGAAGCCAGTGGGCTGGGCCTTTCTTAAACACAGCATCAACATACAGGGAGAGTTCATGAATATTTTTTCGTAATATATGTATTGCATATATTCCTTTTTCTGCTCAAAAGCTTTAGTTGTGTTGGATGTTTTCGTGCATTTTCTTTTGGTCCTGCTTGAAGAGATATTGACATCGATACTGCCTTAACCAGCCATGATTATTCAGATTGTACTTTCTTCGTGTTATTAGTCGCCTTCTCTATCCCATTTACAGTGCTTGCTTGTTCTTATTTGTTAAAATAGCGGGCGCTCAGACTGTCGTCAGCGCTGCTGTTGTTGTGAGCGAATTACCAGGTGCTTTGGGTGTATTTGATCAAACAGACCTTACGTTCTGTAGGAGAGGGTCACTTCCATTGACCACACTCCAGTTTCTTTCTCTTGTTTTCTTTTTCTGTATTTTCGTGTGTGTGTGTGTGTGTGTGTGTGTGTGTGTGTGTGAAACTCGAACAAAGACTAGAACGGTTTGCTTCTTTGTTAGATTTCATTTGGGATATACCTTGTTTTTCTTTGTTAAGGCTTAAACGATGTGCTAGCTTGCTCTTTTTTATGTTTACGCAAGAAGGGGAAAGTTCTGCCGGCGCTTGGCCAAGGCAGGCTGCCCTGAATGTAGCTGTGTGCACATGGGAACAGCAATGAGCCACCGGAGAGTAACATTACCGAGAAGACAAGGAAGATTAAAAAAAAATGTATGGTTCCTTCCTAAGCAGATGCCAGTCTCTTTTTCTTATGTATGATACAAAATGATGCCAGGACATTCCTCTTCGTTAAATCAGAGAAATCAAAGTGCTTTTGTTATACAAAATGATGTTTGTTCAGTCCTTCATGCGTCTCTTTTTCCTCATTGTTGGTGATACTTGTTACCTACTGAATGTTATTGTCTTCATATTTTGATCAGACGTTTCTGATGTTTCTCAAAATAAATCTCGTAGGGTTGTCTGAAAGTCCGTCTTGACACGTGTGTACTGTTTGGAACATGGTATTTTGTTCCCTGTGATGTTAATATCTTGAGAACAAAAAAGCCGATGTCACATTTAGTTACAAAATACCTGGTGTTTGGAAAATATTGGATGGTGTTATTATCATTCTTTTTGACTCGTTGAAAGTGAGATGTTGAATGGTCTTTGTTCTGTTGGTTAGAAACTGGACGCCATCTTGGTTTTCTCTGGGACTCACTCAAAATTGTTAATATACTCTTACTTTTTTTTTCTTTTCAGTTGCCTACTTTTGGTTTTAGTATGACACTTCTTTATTTGATGAGCTATTTCAGTGTCTTGTGTAACATGCTGGCATGCTATTCATCATGTGGAAGTGACCTATAAATGTTTACTTTATCCTGTACATTACATACATTATATGACATTATATTATGTGTAAAGACCTGGAACGGCTGTTACAGCGACTGTTACGGATGGGTGCTTGGTGTGTGTGTGTGTGTGTGTTGTGTGTGTGTGTGTGGTGTGTGTGTCTAACTCTCCCAGAAATAGGGATGCGTGCTCGTGCTTTCCTACCACACACACCCACTCAACCGCACATAGACAGCCAGGCAACACAACCACAATGCCTTTCTTATTTTTTTTTCTATGCCGCCTGGGCCATCTAACACATACAAAACATCATCATCAATAAACATCACACACATGCAGCACACCCCAACTAATGGGTGTACAATATATATATGATTTCATGATTTTCTTTTGCTTCTTAGCTGGCGCCTTTGGTTGGCTTTTGAAAACTCAACAAACATACTACGGTATTGCACCACCAGCCTTTTCTAGGATGGCATTCTTGTTAAAACCCGAAAAGGCAGAGGAGTCAAATTACCACTTTCCCGCGTCACTGAGGAGAAACAACCAGGTTTCGAAATATTGGTATCTGACCAGGAGTTTATATGCTAGTGAGTTTCCTTCCTATTGGAGGATGTCCCCCCCTTGGAGACTATAAGCTTGCTGAGGCTCATTTTGAGAAGCATTTATTTCATTTTTTCCCCATTCACCCACTTAAGCACTACTGTTAGTTAGGCAGAGTTATCTACCACTGCAGATATGAATGCTTATCTCCCCCTATTTCTTCAATCTAAGACATAAGAGCAAGCTTTTGTTATAATTCAATATTTCTTGCAGTCATTGCAACACCAAGCTGCTCTGTAAGTTGCTGGAATGGTGCTCGGTACTTATCCTTGGAATTTTATTAGTTCATTGTATGTATATTTGTATGTATATATGTATTTGTTAAAAATATTTCTAAAATGAAGTGCTAAAATCAACAAGCTTGTTTCGGCTTGTTGATTTTAGCACTTCATTTTAGAAATATTTTTAACAGATGTTGCTCCCTAGACGGTCTCACTGTCTCACTGTCTACATGGAGCACACCCCGACTATGGGTGTACAATACAATACATATATATGTGGCGCACACACCAACAGTCTGTCACAGGCACTGTCTGGTGTCACAGGCACTGTCTGGCCTAAGGGGTTCGCAGTCTGAAAGTAGGGGTGGCGCAGGTGAAGAGCACTGTCGAAGCGACGGACACTGCGACTGTCAGTAGGGTTGGTGACTCGCAAGTGACGACGGAACGATGCAGTGTCGTCTCTGTTCACAAGGAAGTAACCACTTCCTACCCCCCCCCCCCCCCCCAAAAAAAAAAAAAAAAAAAAAGATTCAGTCCGATCACTCTGAAGTAGCACTCTGCTACTTTTGAGGCACCAGCCTCCACTTCCAAGAGCTGCGGCTCTGTTACTGCACAGCAACAAGGGTCTCACAACGCGCAAGATCGACGACACGAAGGGTCTCACGACGCGCAGGAACGACGCTGACGCTGCAGGTGGTTGTCAACACAGGCGGTGGTTCTGTCCAGGCAGGACCAGCGCAGGGCGCAGCTGGCGAACAGGACTTAGGGTCTCGAACCCGAGGCGACGACTTCTCTCGCAGAAGAGGCGCTGGCACAGCTGGCTGGTCGGGTCTATACTGGCAGGCACCAGCCTCTCGCACACCCGGCACGGTGGAGATTGGGGACACACAACAGGCCCCGGACCCGAGGTAGGGACAACCAGTTCCCAAGTACACCAGGGATAAACTCAACCTGGGGGAATTGAGAAAATTTCTTGGACTATCCAGCCTACTATCCATAGTCTTTTAATCACATTCAGTTAATAATGGCTTCCTTTTTTTTAATCATAAACAGAGCGCTTTATCTACAGCCCAAAAAATCGACAAGTTTCAATAAAAAGATTCACTTTACTTCTTTCAAAATGACTATTTCAAAAGTTCAACACGCTGAGACGTCATCTTTCTTCAAAATCATAACCTTCCTGTTAGCGAGAAAAGACTACCATATAGACCTTCACAATGAGTAAAAGTATAATTAGTGTATCATTACCTTCTCTCAAAAGGTTTTTGATCATTTCACAAGATCATAACATAATGTTTTAACATTTTACAAATCATTACCTCTCAAGAGAAAACGTTTTCATTCATCTTTCTTTTTTCTTTTTTTTTTTTAATTAAAAGCCACTATTCCCCCATTATCAATGACCATCTTACATGCATGACACACTCTCTGCGCATTCTTGTTTAACACCAGTAGATTTTCACTATACATCACATAACATAACATAGCATAGCATAAGCTGGCTTTAAATAATAATGATAATAATAATGACCACTTATATAGCGCCTATTCTCGGCTAGAGACCAAGCTCTAAGCGCTTTACAATCCACACTCGTTTACACAATGGGCTGCCTACCTGGGTAGTGCCGACTGAAGAGATGCCAGCTGGCGCTTCATTCAGTCGTTTCCCGTGTCATCCAGCCATTATCGTTCAATATCGTTCACTTAATTTCCTTACTTCCTTCATTCTTTCCATTTCTCACGCAGGATGCATGCTATGTCTCACGTGTCATCCATGCCAACGGCCAAACTGGCCTTCTCTTCTGTGCAAGATGTTATGCGTGCGTTCACACATGGAACCTCGGTTTATAGTCTCATTCGAAGGACTGTATGGGAAATGGAGTCAGAAACAATGTTAACTCCGAGGGAAAATCCCCTGAACCGAAACGGCCCGGCGGAGATTCGAACCCGCAACCCCAGGATCACCAAGATTAAGAGTCCGGCGCTCTACCAACATGAGGTTTTCCGGTTTCCATAACTCTCAAAATGATTTCCGTACATTCCGATTTATCATAAGAAAGCATCTATCAAAACAATTTAACTGTCGAATGATTTCCATAAATAACAAATTACATAAGAGAAAGTTATTCATCACTGGCATCCATCAGCAATACATACATATGAGAAATATTTCCATTTAGCTCCCCCACTTCGGAA
>CM031609.1:80926869-80936869 GCA_018398815.1 Conus ventricosus | reverse complement strand
GGTGTGTGTACGCGCATGCGTGCGTGCGCGTGCACGCGCGCTTGTGTGTGTGTGTGTGTGTGTGTGTGTGTGTGTGTGTGTGTGTATGTGTGTGTGTGTGTGTGTGTGTGTGTGTGTGTGTGTGTGTGTGTGTGTGTGTGTGTGTGTGTGTGTTTACTTACTGCATGGCCGTTTTGTTTAAGCTCAGCGTGAGGTGTAAACAATGCTCTTGCTACCAGCCGCCGTGGCAAAGTGGTTAGCGTCGCGGACTCGCGGCTGGGAGGTCGCGGGTTCGATTCCCATCAGAGTCATGTGGGATCTTTCTGCCCCGACCGGCTCCTACCCAGAGTTGAGTATGCTGCGGACTCAGTTCGGAAGACTGGGACCACATAGTCGAGTTTCATCCACTTAATGGATGCGTTTCTGAGAGTATTGCTTACATTTCCTGACAAATACTGCAGGTGTCTGTATCTCGCGGGCCTGGTTGACGCCGGGATATATTATGAAAGGAAGAGTAGAGTACAGCCCTGTCATGTAGTCTCAGACCGAAATGGAAATCCGTGGCATCATCTTAATCATCTTCATTCTCATCGATCAGCATAAAAAAATGTCTCAAATTCTGTGGCCCTTCATGCCCTGCTCTCATGGTGACCTCAGTTTCGATGTCCTCTCCACATCTGTGGCCTTAGTTTGGTTCCGTCGGGGTCACCGGTATCGGCGAGTCCATGGGGGCTGTCGTTGGACGGACATGGTGGCGCCTTCCGGAGAGAAAGCTCACTCACGCCGGCTCCGCGACTAAGCAATTATTGTCGTCAGTAGGGGGCTTAGTAGGTGGTGTCCTGCGTATGTTAGATCAGAACAGGTGCCGCTGAACACCACCGAAGTGACTCGGCAGCAGTGCAGTGTCTCCTCCGGTGGGTTGCCTCTTGACGACTTGACATTGACTGCTCCCTGTGGGCTGCCGGTGCCGGGGCTGCGGCGGGCCGACCGGGCTGTGGCTGTGGACGGGGTGTCGGAATGAGCGGCGTGGGTGCACTGCCTCTGAGGTGGCGCAGAGGTTGGACAGCAAAAAAACAAAAAAAACAAAAAAACAAAAAAAAAAAAAAAAAAAAAAACAGACAAGAAAGAAAGAAAGAAGCAAACAAATAAAAAATGCCGTAGCTGATGTGAACTGTGCGGCAGCGGGCCCCTTCAAGAAGGTGAAAGGAGAGAGCCTGGCCAGAAGGGTTACGCCAAGTGTAACGTGTATGCTTGTGGTCGAACCCTGCAGCTCAGCAGTGACGGCAATGGCCCCCATGTAATGCTTCGTCCTCGTAATTCTCCCAGTGTCCGTTGCCGTTATCACTCATTGCCCAATGCCCCCCATGTAATTTGCCTCGTCCTCGTAAGTCTCCTAGTGTCCGTTGCCTTTGTCACTCATGGCCCAGCCCACAGCCCGAAGCTCTGTGAGGAAGGAAGTCGGAGCAGTTACGTCAGACACCCCAACCTTGTTACATTGTCTGCAGACGAGAGAGAAAAGAAGAGAGAAGATGCCATAGTCTCTGGGGCCTGTGTCACTAAACCGAAGCAGCAAGCGCAGCACACGGCACGCGTTTTCTTTCGGAGGACACTTCCTGAAGAAAGCAGTTCCTTGCCTGATTCATCCTAAACCAAGGTCCACTGCTGCTTTGACCACAAAACAAGGTCTCCGAGTTGCACGGCACAAAATTAGACGGTGTGCGAAAAACAATGAACGTACAGCCTTAGTTTACAAACATCAGGTGTTTTGACACTTCCGTTGTCTGTATATACATTCAGAAATGACTGAGGACGAGGAAATGCGTTTTCATGGCTGGCCACGTGTGCATACGTGGTCATAACATTACCATCAAAGACAAATGCAAACCTCTGTTAGCAATCCTCTCTCTCAATCTGCTCTTCCTCGAACCAAACGCCGCTGAAATATGTCCTTTGCAAAATATCACAATCAAATGTTTGCATTCCATGTGTCTAACCTCAACTTAATTAATTAAGAATAATTAAAAACGGCACACACTACGTGGGGGTATCACTGAGTGATAACAAAAGAAATCAAAGATCACAAAGAAATACTAAAAGGAATGTAAGCTATCACTTACATCCGATAGCCAGTTATGAAATGCACTTTGCAAGACCCGAGGTAAGGTCATGTTTATAGCCCAGCCGACCGCAAAGGACCTTTTCGAAATGGGGCACAAAAGCATGTGGGGGGGGGGGGGGGGGGAGGGGAAGGGGGGGAAGGAGGGGGGGGGGGGACGCTAAGCCTTATGGATAGTGGAAACGAAAGTCAAGGGGGTGAAGACATGACGCCTCATAAGAGGGCACGAAAGCCTGGGGTGTGGTGTGGGCTAAGATGGAGAGTCTACGTGTATGGATGACGAAAGCGTGTGCGGGGGGGGGGGGGGGGGGGGGGGGGGGGGGGGGGGGGGGGGGAGGGGGAGAGGGGGGGGGGGGGGGAGACACTAAACCTTGAGGGAGGAGGACATGAAAACCTTGTGCGGAGAAAAATGACACGAAATCTTATAGTTAGAATGGCTGTAAAGCCTATGGGAGGGAAATACTAAACCTGAAAGGACGAGATTATTCCTTAATAAAAAGACACTGAACCCTGTGTGGAAAAAAAAAACTGGAGTGGAAGGATGAAGAGACATTGAACCGTACAGGACATGAAACACTGGAAGCGGGGGGTGGGGTGGGGGGGGGGGTGTTTAACACCAATTATAATAGAAAGAGGACAAGAAACCTGGGTGGGAGGGGGGGGGGAGACAAAATGATCCCTGCAGAAAGAGAAGAAATCGTAGGAGGAAGGGGGGAGGAAGAGGGGGGGGGGGGAGGAGAGGCAGTGAACCCTTACGAAGCCCTGGAGAGGTTAAGGCAAAGCTTCATAGAAAGAAGAAGGGAACAAATGTGGCGGGGAATAGAGTCACCAAACTGTAGGAAGAGGGCAAGAAACCGTAGAGGATGGGTGGATGCGTGGAGACTTCGATTCTTAGAGAAAAAGGATACATAAAACCCAGGGGGGGGGGGGGGGGGGGGGGGGGGGCACAAACCTAGTAGAAAGAACGCTGTAAGGGGGGAGGGGGAGGGGAGGAAGACATCAAATCTTATAGAAATACAACCAGAATCCCTGTGTTTGAGGGACGGGTGGTGACAGGCACGGAACCTTATAGAAAGAGGACACGAAACCCAAGGGGAGACCTCGGAGCCTTATAGAAAGAGGACACAATACCTTGGATGAGGTGAAGAGTGAGAGACATCTGGCCTTATAGAAAGTGGACACAATACCTTGGGTGAGGTGACGAGAGAGAGACGTCTGGTCTTGTAGAAAGAGGACACAATACCTTGGGTGAGGTGACGAGAGAGAGACGTCTGGCCTTGTAGAAAGTGGACACAATACCTTGGATGAGGTGAAGAGAGAGAGACGTCTTGCCCTGTAGAAAGAGGACACAATACCTTGGATGAGGTGACGAGAGAGACGTCTGGCCTTGTAGAAAGAGGACACAATACCTTGGGTGAGGTGAAGAGAGAGAGAGAGACGTCTGTCCTTGTAGAAAGAGGACACAATACCTTGGGTGAGGTGAAGAGAGAGAGAGAGAGAGAGAGAGAGAGAGAGAGAGAAGAGAGGAGAGAGAGAGAAGAGAGGAGAGAGAGAGAGAGAGAGAGAGAGAGAGAGAGACGTCTGTCCTTGTAGAAAGAGGACACAATACCTTGGGTGAGGTGAAGAGAGAGACGTCTGGCCTTGTAGAAAGAGGACACAAAACTGTGTGGGGAGTGGGGGTGGGGACACAGACACTGAACCTTGTAGAAGTAGAACACGAAACCCTCCCAGAGGAAGGGAGTGGGGGACAGAGACCGAAATTTATCAAATGAGAACACAACCCCTGTGGCGGGGAAAAGAGACACTGAACTTCACAGAAAGAGGGCATGAAACCCTGTTACAGAAAAGAAACACCTTCTAAAACGCAAACACGAAACCCTGTGACGTGAAAAAAAGAGACACCTATTCTTACAGAAAATGGACACGAAATACGGGGAAAGGGGAAGGGGGGGGGGGGGGGGGCAAGAAGAAGAGACACCTCAAGGGTGGAAGGTGGGGGGCGGGGTGGGGATGGGGGGCAGGGAAGAGACACCAAACTTTATAACGCAAGACACGAATCTGTCCAGAGGAGAAGAGACATGGATTCTTGCAGAAAGAGGACATGAAGATGGGAGGGGTGGTACGAGACACAGAATCCTTTAAAAGAAGGACAACGAAACCCTGTAGGGGGGTGGAGGAAAAGAGACAACCGAACCTTATAGAAAGACAACCAGAATCCCTGTGTGTGTGGGAGGGAGGGGGAGGGGGAACAAAAGTCACGAATTTTGTAGCACGAGGACACGAAACCGTATCAGGATGGGGGGGGGGGGGGGGGGGGAGGGAGGGGGTGGTGGTGGTGGTGGTGGTGGTGTGTGTGTGTGTGGGAGGGGAGGGGGGTATTAGAACAGACACCAAAACTGACAGAAAAAGGAACCACAACGCTGCCTTATAGAACACAGCACCAAACCGAGGGTGGTGGGTGCGAGTGCAGGGGTGTGGGGTGGGGGTGGGAGTGGATGGGGGAACACCTCACCTTATGGTAAGAAGAGGCAAACCACAGTGGCAAGAAAGGGTTTCTACGTCTTACAGAAAGTGGCCACGACACGCTGGTGAGGGAGGGGGTGAGGAGGAAATCACTAAGCCTCACAGAAAGTGGCCACGACACGCTGGTGAGGGAGGGGGTGAGGGAGGGGGTGAGGGAGGGGGCGAGGGGGGAAAACACTAAGCCTTATGGTACGTGGCCACGACACACTGGTGAGGGAGGGGGTGAGGGAGGAAAACACTAAGCCTTATGATACGTGGCCACGACACACTGGTGAGGGAGGGGGTGTGGGAGGGGTGAGGGAGGGGGCGAGGGAGGAAAACACTAAGCCTTATGGTAAGTGGCCACGAAACCGTGTAGGATAAAAAGACACAAAGCCCTTTGAAAAGTGGACATTAAGCCCGGGGGACACCAACCCTTACAAAATCCGTCTCCACCCCCTCCTTTAGAGATTCTGTTGTTCTTTCTTAAAAACCCAACACAAAACCTGAAAGGCCGATGAGGAGGGAGGGCAGGGAGAGGGGGGGCGGGGGTGAAGTGGAAAAGGCAACTACCCTTCTATAAAGAGAACCCAGTGGAGATGATATGAGGGGGTGGGGGGGGGGGGGGCAGAAAGAGACGACGAAACTTTTACAGGACAAGAAACCCTGGAAACTGGTGTAGAAGAATGAAGTGACACTGAACCGTACACCCTAGAGGTGGGGGTCGGGGGTGGGGGAAGTGACACAAAACATAGGAGGAGGACAAGAAACCCGCGGGAGAGGGGGGGGGGGGGGGCACAATTATCCTGATGGAAGAGAAGAAATCGCGCGGGGGGGAGGAGGGGTGAAGAAGAGGGTAGGAGGGTGAGGCACCGAATTCTGTGGAAAGAGGATACGAAACCCTAGAGACATGGAGGAAAGAGACTGTGTTTTATAGGAAGAAGAAAGGAAACTATGTGATAGGGAACAGAGTCACCAAACCTCCAGAAAGAGGACAAGAAACCGTGAGGGATGGGGTGTGTGACATTGATTCTTAGAGCAGGAAGATTGCAAAACCCGGGGATGTGAAGTGGGGGAGGAGGTGGGGGGGGGGGGGGGGGGGGAGGGGGGGGGAAGGCGACTGTGGCGACATAACAGGTGCCTACCTACCTTCAAGATTGTCCTATGTCGACAGTTCTATCTCGTATCCCTCTCAATGAACGGAGCGGAGGGGGTGGGGTGGAGTAGGGAAGAGATAGAGGGGGTATTATTCTGCTAGTGTCAGGTTAAGTTCACACGTTTGCAAAAAGTGTAGGGAGGAGGGGGGGGGGGGGGGGGGTTAGAACAAGTATGAGAGGAGTTTTTTTTTTTTTTTTTTTTTTTTTTTTTTTGCTGTCCCAACTTCTGCGCCACCTCAGAGGCACTGCACCCACGCCGCTCATTCCGACACCCCGTCCACAGCCACAGCCGGTCGGCCCCGCCGCAGCCCCGGCACCGGCAATCGACAGGGAGCAGTCAATGTCAAGTCGTCAAGAGGCAACCCACCGGAGGAGACACTGCACTGCTGCCGAGTCACTTCGGTGGTGTTCAGTGGCGCCTGTTCTGATCTAACATACGCAGGACACCACCAACTAAGCCCCTACTGACGACAATAATTGCTTAGTCGCGGAGCCGGCGTGAGTGAGCTCTCCCTCCGTAGGACGCCACCACTTCCGTCCAACAAGAGCCCCCATGGACTCGCCGATACCGGTGACCCGACGGAACTAAACCAAAGGCACAGACGCTGAGAGGACATCGAAATTGAGGTCACCATGAGAGCAGGGCATGAAGGGCCACAGAACTTGAGACATTTGATTTATGCTGATCGATGAGAGCATGAGGTGATTAAGATGATCCTACGGATTTCCATTTCGGTCTGAGACTACATGACAGGGCTGTGCTCTACGCTTCCTTTCATAATATATCCTGGCGTCAACCAGGCCCGAGAAATACAGGTACCTGCAGTGTTGGTCAGGAAATTTGAGTAACACTCTCAGAAACGCATCCATTAAGTGGATGAAACTCGACTGTGTGGGTCCCAGTCTTCCCAACTGAGTCCGCAGCAAACTCAACTCTGGGTAAGAGCTGGTCGGGGCAGAAAAAACCCACATGACTCTGTTGGGATTCGAACCCACGACCTCCCAGCCGGGAGTCCACGACGCTAACCACTTCGCCACGGCGGCTGGTAATATGAGAGGAGCTTGGGTACAGGTGGTGTCTTGGGAGGAGTGTGGTGTATGTTGGAGTTGGGAGGATTACCTTTCTAAGTCCTCCTCTGGTTCACTTCGCATTTCACTCTATGGCACTTGGTGAGGGTTCCTTTTCTTCATTTCTTCATATGGTTGCATCTAACTTAAAATAATCACCACTAATAACCAACGCTTACTGGTTTCGGTCATTAAATGAGGGGAGAAAAAGAACATTCTGCAAGCTGGACTTTGGTAGATATATTACCATTTACTTCACTAATAAGATAATTTTCGAGGAAAATAACGCTTTCAGAATTCATCGTTAAGCTTTTTTCTGTCAATAGCTCAACATCTGTGTGGCACTTCTGTTACCGATACATGTGGGCTATAGCCTTTGTTAAAAATTAGGTTTAAATCAGCATTCACGGCCAACTGTCCGGGTTACCACAAAACCATAGGATTATTTTCAGTATAACACACACACACACACACACACACACACACACACACCACACCACACACACTATATATATATAATATATATATATATTATATATATATATTTATATATATATTATATATATATATATGCACACACAAAATTTCACCGGTAGAATTCTCACTAAATCTCACACCGCGCCTCAACAAAACAACGTCCACAGGCATATCTGAATAAAATGAATACTAAAACAAGTTCGATATCATTTCCCACAGGGACGATTTTTATTTTCGAGCTTTCGCCACAAGGGCTTCATCACACACACACACACACGCACACACACACACACACACACACATATATATATATATATATATATATATATATATATATATATATATATATATATAATATATATATATATATATATATATATATATATGTGTGTGTGTGTGTGTGTGTGTGTGTGTGTGTGTGTGTGTGTGTGTGGTGTGTGTGTGTGTGTGTGTGTGTTGTGCGCGCGCGCGCGCGTGTGTGTGTGTGTGTGTGTGTTCTGAATTAAACTATGAATACACAACGATGAGAATAAACTGTTACTATTGGTAATTGATGCTCAGTTATTGAACCTAAATTTGAAGGCATCTCAGTCTTACATTACCCCTGATTAGCTTAACATCATTGAAGAGAGTGAAGGGGGGGGGGGGGGGGGGATTGGGGGGGGGGGGGGGGGAGAAGACGTAAGTGGACCTCCAAGATGAAGGTAAATGGGGGCTGTAGAGGGAGGAGGGTTAGGAGGGGGAGAAGCACCTTTCGCATCTCTCTTCTGCCTCGCGCGATGAAACTAGGGAGGAGGGGACGGCGGTGGGTGGTGGTGCGGGGCTGGTGTATGTGGAGGGAGGTGACGATGGGGGCGGGGCAGTCCAGGGGGGTGAATGAAATTACCTTATAATAATAATAATAATGGGGATTTATATAGCGCCTTCCACGGCACAAGGCGCTTTACAAAGGCAGAAAAAATGCAATTGCTAAATGTAAAGAAAATGCATTGAAAAAAAAACGGCTCAGAAATGAAAAACAAAGGCTCTCTCTCATTCTCTCCCACGCGCACACACAACTCTCACGCACAGACACAACAAACCACAACAGCCGCAACAAGCACAAACTACTAAGCAATCCACAAAATAACAAAAGTCAATCAACTATCTGGTAATGACTGTCTTCTTAGTATTGTTTGAAAAGGTAGGTTTTCAGGGAGGTTTTGAAGGAAGAAAAGGTTTGAGAATGTCTTAAGTCATAGGGAGTTTATTCCAGAGTTTGGGAGCTGCGTATGAGAAAGCTCGTTCGCCATGCTGTTTACGATGGGGGCGGTAACTGGAAAGCGGAAGGTCCTAGTGTCGGTGGAGGAGCGGAGCGTACGTGATGGGACATATACTTGAAGGAGATCGGATAGATAGGCAGGGGCATCGCCAGTGAAAATCCTTAAATACAAAACAGCAGAGAAGGTGGGAAACGTGAGGGGAGGAGGGGGAGGGGGGGAACGAGCGAGAGTAAATTGAGCGGAATGGGTCAGGGGAGATCACTGGAAGGATAAGTCTTCTAATCCCTCTCCTGGTTCCCACAATAAAAAAAAAAGGTAGTTAATTCATGTATATAAATACCCCCCCCCAAAAAAAAAAAAAAAAAAAAAAGAAAAAAAAAAAAGAAAAAAGAAAAAAGAAAAAGAAAAAGAAAAACTTTATTACCACTCCTCCATTCTATTACTAAATTAAAACCCCTTACCGAAATGTGGAAAGGTGGGTGCGGGACAGGGAAGGTGGGGGGCGAGGGTCAGTCCTGCCGTGACCAGAGATCAGTCTGAAACGAGCAAGAATGTGGGAGAATTAGACCCGCTTTTCTCAACGTCCAAGAGGCCACATTCATACATCCGTTTCTGCGTCACTCACGTCCAAGAGGCCACATTCATACATCAGTTCTGCGTCACTCACGTCCAAGAGGTCACATTCATGCATCAGTTCTGCGTCACTTACGTCCAAGAGGTCACATTCATACATCAGTAATGCGTCACTCACGTCCAAGAGGTTACATTCATACATCAGTTCTGCGTCACTCACGTCCAAGAGGCCACATTCATACATCAGTTCTGCGTCACTCACGTCCAAGAGGCCACATTCATACATCAGTCTGCGTCACTCATCTTTCCTTCCTCTGGGAAAACCAGGTTATAGTGGCCCCTTACTTTCGACGTTAACTGACACACACACACGTCTGACAAATGCTGTACAAGATTCGCAATTACATGGTCGCAGTCAGGCACAACAAACTTCATCCAGCTCCAGTCCGCCAACGAAGAGGACATGACAGCAGTTACTCTGCCATCCAGTGCCGCACACAGTACCGGCAGAACTCATTCTTCGCCAGAACAATCAGAGACTGGAATGAGTTGCCAACAGAGACTGGGGCCCCGCCCCCACTCTTGACACCTTCCAGTCAAGAGTGCAACTGCTGTTCAGTTTTTTCCCCTTCCTTTTCGCCGGGCGAACCCCAACCTGAAAAGTGTCATAAAAATCAAATTGTTGATTGTGGACCACTCAAAGGAAGAAGAAGAAAAACTCAACCTTCAAATGTTTCTCTCTGTTTGAGTTCAATTGAGCAGGAAGAATTTCTTTTTGTAACCTGCCCCCCCCCCCCCCCATCCCCCCTTCTCCTTTGTGAACAAAGACTTCCTTCCGTGAGATATCAAGAACTGTTAGGAAATAT
>CM031609.1:80901869-80919369 GCA_018398815.1 Conus ventricosus | reverse complement strand
CTAAATCTGATATTCCAAGTCTAAATGTTGCCATTATGTATTTAAAGTGTCTATCCATTTCTAAAGTTATGTAACGTTTCAGATCATGGGAATTACCAAACTGTCTGTAAAAATCAAACCTTTTACTATTATGCACATGATTTAACCATTTTTACCAATGGCAGTGAACTAGTCGTTGACGAAAGCAACTTATATAAACTGTTTAACATTTCCAACACCCGATTCAGCATACAAAACCAAAACCGTATTCAAAAAGACACATACGAAATTTACTAGCCCAGTGTTTTTTTTCCTCTAGAATCAAGATCATAAAGCACATTATAAGCTTTACGAGGTATTCTGTACTCTTCCATATGGAGTAAATTAAGCCAGTATCGGATGCATTTAACGGCAGAAACAATATATATAGGAAACCTATTCGTCTCACCATACACAAGATCATTAGGCTTCCGCCCATCTACACCTAGAATTTTTTTTAAGCGGAAAGATGCACAGATTCACAATGGATTGCAGCGTTATCTAATCCCCATAATTCCGATCCGCACTGTGGAATTGGCTGCACTTGACTATCGAACAGCTTGCAAAACACATGAAAAGACGTATTGTTGAAAACATGTAACTTTTTCATAATACAAAACGAAACATTTTTGGCCTTGCTAGCGAGATCCTTGCAGGCACTACAAAACTAAGACGAGTAGAGAAAAATATACCCAAATATCTAGAGACATTCACAACAGGCATGGGAGCATTATTATATTGCATTCGTTCTCTTGCACTCAGATAACCACCCTTACGAAGCACAATAATGTTACTTTTAGATAAATTAACTTTCAGCTGGAGAGATGCAGCTGAGCGGTGTAAGCTTTTCAGTTGTGTCTGTAAACCAGTGATTGTCTCTGATATCAAAATCACGTCATCAGCCAGTAACAGAGTATACAATTCAAACGCATCAGAAGTCAACAAACCCTGTGTCTCCCGTTATTAATTACCTCAATTGCTAGCTCGTCGATGAACAGTGAAACTAAAACTGGACTACAGGCATCGCCCTGTTTAAACCCGGCTGAACAATTGATATCTGTGAATTTAGCTCCACAACGAACTTTACCTTTCACCTCATTGTACATTACTTCCATTACATCTGTAAAGTTTACCTTTAATGCCGTTTTACTCATAATTGGCCAAAGGAGATTTCTGTTAATTGAATCGAAAGCTTTTTCAAAATCAATGAAAGCTACATATAATTTTCGATTAAAAGAGAACTGCTTTTGAGCTAAAACAAGGTGAACATGTGGTCAACAGTCGAATAACCCTTTTTAAACCCAGCTTGATAATCACCCATAATATTTTTATCCTCAATCCATTCTTGCAGTCTGTTATTAATTATCATCTCAAACATTTTACTACTAATGTTACCAAGAGAAATACCACTGTAATTGTTTGGATCATTAGCATCACCTTTTTTTTTAAATTGGCACAATTATTGATTCTGTCCAACTCTCTGGGAACACACCATCATTAAATAATTTGTTGAATAATTTCAGACAGAACTGCACAACATGGTAGAAGAATTTTGAAATGGCTCTCCAATGGTTCCATCAGGACTGGCTGCCTTGCGATTTTTTTAATTTGTTAATTGCTAGTAATACTTCCTCTTCACTAATGGAGCGATTCATATAACCATCAGTCATCTTCAAACACCTCTTGATCTAATTGACTATCATCGTTGGATTGTAACAATGCTTGAAAATGCTGAAACCACACATCTATTGTAATGTTATTTCTAGGCTGTTTTCTTTGTGATGATATCCTGTGGACAACATCCAAAAACTCTTTCTGAGACTTTATAGATGTAACAAGCTTATCTATTATGTAGTAGAAAGAAACTCGTGGAGAGCGTGGCGCAGAGAGTCCTCCGAAAGAAAGCCCCTTCAAGCAAGTGTTTCGGCCCTTATCTCCTGACACTCTAGGGGGGTTGGGCCACAGCCGGTTCATGACTCCGGATGTCCCTCTGCTGCCCTTTTTTCCCCATCTTGGGACGAGCC
Organism: Conus ventricosus; assembly: GCA_018398815.1. NCBI lineage: Eukaryota > Metazoa > Mollusca > Gastropoda > Neogastropoda > Conidae > Conus > Conus ventricosus. The sequence continues at coordinate 80,917,327 of CM031609.1, read as the reverse complement.
ATGGCTGGGATTCGAACCCATGACCCTCTGGACATGCTCATTTTCCACTTAATGACTCGCACTCTAACCACTGAGCCACAGGGACACCTGATATTTGTAGAAATTTAAGCCCTATGAAGTTCATTTTTGTTCCTCCTTGACCAGATCCAGCTTGAACACCTCTCTGCCGCTTCTGCCATTGCTTTCAGGGCTCTAGTTTTTTTCCCTCCCTGCAACTGAGAGCTGTTTCATGAGGCTGTATGCAGACGTTCCTACAAACCCTAGCTCCAATTCTGCAGTGAGGACTTTGACCTGATAGCCTTCTCTCCTCAGGCTGTTTGCCAGATCAGCATACTTTTCAGTCTTGTAGATTTGAGCTGCCTCCATTCTGTTCTCATATGGCACCGTGAGCTCGATCATGATCAGCTGCTTGGTTTGACTGAGAGTGGACTACTATGTCTGGTCTCATGCCACTCTTGGTGATGATCTCTGGGTGACTCTTCCATTCTGGGAGGTCTGCAGTGCACTCCCAGTCATCTGCCCCATCCAGCAGACTCTGCCTGCATGTTCCGAGTGGCACTGTTGTTCTTGGCCATGATTTGCCGCCTCCTGCCGTGAAGAATGTTGCGGGTGCTTTTGGAGTCCTGATTTTCCCTTTTGCGGTGTTGGTACTAGCCCAGACTGCTTGTACAATCTCTTTGAGCACTTGGTTGTGCCTCCATGTGTACCTTCCTTGAGCCAGGGCTACTTTACATGAGCTTAGGACATGCTCCACTGTTTGTTTTTCATGGCAGAGGGGGCATGCAGGATCGTCTGTTTTTCCCCACTTCACCAGGTTTGCATTTGAGGGCAGAAGGTCATATGCAGATCTGAGAATGAAGCTGATCCTGAGAGGGACCATGTGCCAAATGTCATTCCAAGTGAGACTTGTTTGGAGTGCATTCTCCCATGTTGTCCATTGCCCTTGCTGGCTCTGCTGGACTGCTTTTTGGAGTCTTTTTTTGGTCTTCTTCTTTTCTCATCTCCTGAATCATCATGTCTCTTTTGGCTTTTCCTTTCGCCTTTGACCACCATTCAGTTTCGGTCACCCCCAGTCCTTGTCCGTTGGTCTGTGTGTGTCCTGTTATTTCTCTGATCTTGAGACTTTCTTTTGCAGAATCCATCGCCTCTTGAACTTTCCATTTTCTGCCTGTCTTTAGCTGGGGCTTGATTGCTTTCAATTAAACATTGATTTATTGATATGAAGAAATGTTGACTGCTGTACCTTTTCCGGATAACCTGAAAATATAAAGGTAAAGAAAAAAGGTACCTTTTGGAGAAATCTTCAACGTTTCGTGCTGTAAGCACTTGGTCACGAAGTGAAGTGTTGAGGTTGTAGGGGAAGCTGGCAGGTTTCTTGTGACCACAGTTCAGCCAAAAAGGTAGGGGAGGGGTGGGGAAAAGGTGAACTGTATTAATATGGTCAACAAAAGGGGTGGGGCAAAGAGGGGGGGGGGGAAGGTGGGAGGGAGAGGATCATCTGGGTGGTGGTTTTCAGAGAAAGGGGAGGGGGTGGTGGTAAGGAAAACATGGTATAGAACAAGGGGGGGGGGGGGGGAGCAGGAGGGGGGGGGGAGGGAGGGGGGGGGTTGCAGCTTGAGAGAAACAAGTTTATTCCCTGACATTGAGTCCATAAGGACTCAAAGTGCCAAGGCGTTGTATTAGCTGGCTTTCCATGAATTTGCGGTATTGGCCCTCTTTTTGTCCATTGCGCCAAAGCGCTGCCACTCTGATGTGCGACAGGTTATGGTGTTCAGAAGTAAAGTGGTTTGCCACTGGTGTATCTTTTCCTGTCAGAATGTTGTCCCTGTATTCTTTGAAGCGATCATTGAGTGATCTGTATGTTTCTCCTACATACATCATGGCACACAAGGTACAGGTCAGGACATAGAGAACATTTTGAGTTTGGCATGTGAAATGGGATTTCACCTGAAACTTATGATCTGATGGGCCTTGGATAGTTGTTGCAGGGTTAATAAAAGTACAGGTTTTACATTTAGGTTTCTTGCAAGGGAAATTGCCAGCTTGAGCAGAAGGGTACGTAGAATGGAAGGCAGCATGCACAAGATGGTCACCAAGGCTTTTGTCCCTCTTGAAAGCCACAAGTGGAGGTTGGTTGAATGTATCTTTCAGTGTTGGATCGTTCCTAAGGATCGAGAAGTTGCGACACAGAATGTTTTTCACGGGTATATTGTGTGGGTGATAGGTCAAAGTCAGTATGCATCGGTCCGTCTCTGCAGCATCCGCTTCTTTGCTTTTGAGAGCTTGGCATCTCGGAATTGACTTGGCTCGTTCCAGGGCTGATTGTATCAAGGCTAAAGGGTAACCTCTGGCAGTGAAAAAAGTAGCCATGGTTGTTGCCTCTTTCACAAAAGCCCTGTCTGAGCTACAGAGTCTGCGCAACCTCAGGAACTGGGAAAAAGGGATGCTGTCTTTCGATGCAGGTGGGTGGCTGGATGAGAAGAGAAGGTACGAATGAGAATCTGTTGGTTTATAATGTACTGTAGTATGGAGGGATCGTGAGTCTTTCTGGATGTTGACAAATATGTCGAGAAAAGCAAGGGACGAGTCAGAAATTTCATAGGTAAGCTTGAGGGATGGATGGAAGTTGTTCGCAAACTGAATGAAGTCAAGAAGTTCTTGCTTAGGGAGCGTGAATATGCCAAAGCAATCATCGATGAATCTTCTAAAGACTTCTGGTAGGTGTCCAGGAAATTGGGAGAAGATCCGGGATTCAACGTAGCCCATGAACAGGCAAGCATAAGATGGACCCATTCGTGTTCCCATTGCAACTCCCTTTGTCTGTTGATAAAATTCATCACCGAACTCAAAAGTGTTGAGGGTCAAGACAAGCTCTGTCAAGCGTAAAATAGTAGTTGTGTCAACTTTCAAGGAACTCTGGGTCATGAAGTGTTTCACAGCAGACAGTCCATCTTGATGCGGGATGTTAGTGTATAGTGAAGTAACATCCATAGTAAACAGAAAACGGTATTCAGTGTCTTGTGGGAAGACGTATTTGTTCAGGATCTGTAGAGCGTGATTGATTTATTGAACTTTTCTCTTTAATAAATGCTTATATTCACGCCTAGCTATCACATATGCAGTCCTGTCTGTGTCTTCCAACGAACGACGACTAATTCTCAACAGCCTCCTGGTCTTTCTTTTCTCAACGAGACATTCTTGGTCATACCAGTCTTCTGACGCTCTTTCTTTCATAACGTGCACACGTTTTTTTTTCCATACATTCAGCGCTTTCAATTAAACATTCGTTAAACATATTTAGAGCATTGTTTATATCAGAATCAACGAAACTTATGGAAATATCAAGTTTTCTACTCGAATTTTCATTATCTAATATATCACTAAACAACGAGGAGCATTCATCATTCCAAACAATTTTTTCTAAGGTATAATCTTGCATCTCTTCACCAGTTTCTACCAAGTTTTCCAATGGGGCAGCAATTTGAAAAGACAGCGGAAAATGGTCAGAATCTATACGTTCCAAAACATTCAGTTCACATCTATCATACCAAAGAGCAAAAAGTTCATTTGACAAAATAAAATAATCGTTTACACGGCAACCAGATTAAGAAACGTACGTATAGCAACCATTTTGGTCGCCTTTACATACGCCATTTAAAACTGACAAATTCAAAGCAGTGCACATGTTTAATAATAACTTCCCATAATTATTTACAGTCTTATCTTGAGAACATCGGTTAATGTTGACAGAGTGACTATCGTATTGCGCTTCAAAAACACCACACCCAGCAAAGTTCTGCGAAACATCAGAAGTTCTGCTGTTCAGATCACCATGTAGAATGACGTATACATCATTTGTTAACAAAAGGTCAGTCAGAAATTCCTCAAGTAAACTAACACCATTATCTAGGTCAAAATGGGCATAAAACGGGGAACCTTCTGGTGGAACAAACGAACAAACATACAAAATATCCTTTTCTGATTCAAACAACATTTTATCAATCAAGATTTGATTTGATTTGATTGATTTAATTTAGAGGCTCTTCACAACGGTGATAATATTAGACAAAAACAACAACAACAACAACAACAAAAAGTGTATGTGTGCAAGTGCTTATTACAAAATTAGGACAATTTACTTCAACTGATTTCACATATGGGATAACCCCATTCTTTAATAGACAAACCACGCCTCCCGATCTTCTTCCCTTTTTTTTGAAAATTTAATGGTAGGTTTATTAAATACTTTATAACCAGTAAATAGATCATCACGGCAATCTTCAATGAATGTGTCAATTAAACAGATAAATTCAAACTGACACAGAAATGAAACAAAATTGGGATCTCCAAATTTAGACATCAAACCATTTATGTTCCAAGTCAGAAAAGGAAACAGCTCCGCGCGGCACGAGTGACACACAGAACACCGCTCACGCGCGACACTGTCATCGGAGAGCGGAGCGTCAAACGGTGTTAAGTCACTGGGATTCCCGTTTTCATTATTCCCTGCCGTCAGACAAATTTGATCAGATGGCCGGCCGTCTCCCTATCTTGATTCCCTCAAGCTGCCATCTTCATTAAGGAAATACTTACAGCCATCAATTAGTAGATGATCCAAAATCATCGAAGCTTTCTTTCCTTCGGCTCTTGCCTTTTTAAGATAGGGAAAGAGACCACGCCTGACTTATCTGACTCTAAAGGAGAAATCCTCCCCAACAAAGACATCGCTGCCTTTCAGTTTACCTTTGGCCTTAAGAATGCTTACTTTGTCTTTATAGAAAGAGCAGCTAGCAATGATGGGGAGTCAGGTTTCGAATTCAACCTGTGAACACGGTCAACTTCTACATCACGAGTAATGTCCAGTTTGTCAGTGAGCAAATCATGCATTTTTCCTTTAGCCTGTTCATTGGACTCACCTTCTGGCCTGGGAATACCATGAACAATTAGATTATTACGCTTTGAGCGACATTCCAAATCATCGGTCTTTCTCTTAGCTAAGAGATCAGAATTTTTCTTTGAGAGTTCTATATTTTCTTTTCTCAAAGACCCCACCTCCTCACGCAGATCATTGAATCCACTATGTAGCGCAGCAAACTGGTCCCGAAGGTCCTTTAAGCTTTTGTCCAATCCATCAAACTTACAGTCCAACCTGCTCATAACGTCAGCGATCGTTGGCTGCTGAAGAGGGGGCGAAGTCGTCTGCCTGTTGTCCGGGGAAGCGCCAGTCCGGTCCGTGCTGGTCCTGCGTCCTGCAGCGGCAGTCAGACTGTTCACTCTCAGCTGCCGAAGGCTGTTGGGGCCTGGGTTCTGTTCGATGTCTCCGCAACGTAAAAGCAGACTGCCCCAGAACAGCAGCGAGAGGAGCAAGCCTACGGTGACACCGGCAACTTTGTTTCGCAGTGTCAGAGTGGCGAACCTCATGGCAGTCTTTTTCGAGGCCCTCTTCAACATGAAGGCGATAAACTGTGGCAAAAAGGAGCCACAAGACGCCCTGAAGACAAGAGGGGCTGAAGGCATGGCACCAAAACGACTCGCTTGCAAAAGTATACGTCGCAACTCGACGTCAGTCTCTTACAATTGACAAAAACAACGAGACAGTGCCAACACTGACCCGTACTCTTCACGTCGCAGTTCACTCCCCGAGAGAGAGAGAGAGAGAGAGAGAGAGAGAGAGAGAGAGAGAATACGAATACGAATACGAATACGAACATACGAGAGAGAGAGAGAGAGAGAGAGAGAGAGAGAGAGAGAGAGAGGAGAGAGAGAGAGAGAGAGAGAGAGAGAGACGCACACACAAACATGCACACATCAGTGCCTATGTGTTTAAAGCCTTTGAGGCCATTGGCAGCTATAGCGGCGCGGAGACCACAACCGGCATTTTTGACCGGGGCAGTTTGCTAGTTGCACCAGATTCTTATAGTGACACAGACATACATGTGTACGCCGGATAGATGCCTGCAGACGTGACCAATCCGACCACCACAATGCGCGAATGGCCTGGCGCTGATTGCAGGGCGTGGAGCTGACATGACAGCAACTGCAAGCCAAGGCGACAGGCACACGCCACAATTAGCATTGTGCACTATACTGGCATCCATCTGTCACGAGAGACAATGGGGTTTGCGCGGTAGATGAGTCAGTTGTGGAGTTGCAGCGCCTGCTGTGGCTGAAGAGCCCGATTCTCGAGCGGCGGACTCTGTTGCCGCTGCTTGCAGGTGATAGTCATTGTGTGTCTGTTGGTGGTTGATACGCAATCTTTGCCGTCTGCGGCGCCTCCGTTCTTTGCACTGGGCCTCGCTCATCTGCTCTGTCTTGTTTGATGATGGCTTGATGGTGGCGACCGCAGATGAGCCGGTCTGAAGCTGCACTTATATAATAAATGTAAGCTGCACTATATAATCCATGTAAGCTGCATCATATAATAAATGTAAGCTGCACCATTACAATCCATGTAGGCTGCACTTATAATAAATGTAGCTGCCTATATAATCCATGTATAGCTGCTCATATAATAAATGTAAGCTGCCCATACAATCCATGTAGGTGCACTATATTATAAATGTTAAGATGCACTATATAATCCATGTAGCTGCATCATATAATAATGTAAGCTGCCTGTCTATATTTTCATTTTGGAGTTAATACACGAGCGCACGCGCAGGCGCGCGCGCTGCGGGCGTGTGTGTCTGTGTGCGTGTGTGTGTGTGTGGGGGGGGGGGGGGGGGGGGGGGCTGGCGCGCGCGCGTACATACATGCTTTTTCTTTCTCTCTCTCTAACTCTCCCTCCCCCCCTCTCTCTCTCCCTCCCTCCCTCCCCCCCCCCCTTTTCTCTCTCTTTGTATCATGAACTTTGAACATATTGTTGATGTGACTGGTGGGATGCCACGTTTTTCCCCTCTTCTTTGGGCAAACTGTGTTGTGAATGATGTGACGATGTGCAAAGGAGGATGCATTGTTTTTGGGCATGGCGGATGGCTTTTTGGGTTTTTGGATATGTTGCAGACGTGGCCCTAAGTTGGTGCTAGGTTCACAGCATTTGTAGGCACATCTGATAAATTGTTTGGTGAATGAGGTGGGGGGGGGGGGGGAGGAGACTTCACTTTTTGAAACAGATTTGGTATTGTGTGTCACTGTGCGGTTTTTTTTTGTTTTTTTTTAGGCTGTTGTGGGATGCTTTTGGTCGGATGTGCTCTTGCTTCCTGTGTCCAACGCGCATTCGCGCGCGTGCGCGCTGCGCGTGGGTGCGCGCCCACGCGTGTGCAATTTGCACATTTGCACATGCACACATGCTCTCTCTCTCTCTCTCTCTCTCTCTCTCTCTCTCTCTCTCTCTCTCTCTCTTTCTATCTCTCTCTCTCTCTCTGCATCAGCCTTGAAATATGATTGACATGATGGATGATATGATACATTGAGCCCCCCACCCTCCTGTTTCTGACAGGAAACTGTGTTATGGAATATCATGACGATCTACAAAGAAAAAGTTTTTTTGTTTTTTTTTCCCCTTTTCAGAATGACCTTTAGGGGTTTTGGCCATATTGCAAACGTTGGCCTTTAAAACACAGAGCTTGGAGACATTAATTAGTACTTAAGTTCACAGCATTTGTGAGTATATCCAAAGAATTATTTGGCGAATAAGGGGGTGATTTCACTTTTCTTTATGCGGATTGGTTATCATATGTCATTATGCACCATGTATTTGTCACACTCACAAACTGCTGTGAACGTTTTGATTGATTGTGCGTTATATTCTGTATTGCGCGCGCGCGCGCGCACACCCACCCACACACACACGCACGCGCACACGCACACACACGCACACGCACACACGCACACACGCACACACGCGCACCACTGTCTGTCTGTCGGTCGGTCTGCCTGTCTGTTTCTCTGCCTTTCTCCATCTGGCTGTACTTCCCTCCCTCCCTTTTTCTATTTGCAACAAACTTGGATAAATCATCCGGTTGTTGAGAATTTTTGCACATCAAGAGCGTGGTTTTTTTTTCTGGTTTTTTTTTTTTTCTGTTTTCTTTTCCTCTCTAACCTCAGACAGAATGTGTTCACATTGCTGGTACATATTCATCATGTGTTATTGAACGTAATCACGATGATTCAACATTTCATGAGGTGATGGTGATGTATGGTGGGCATGTATTGTTATGATCATACTGTAAACATGACCTTGCAAAACAAGGGCATTTTAGACATGTGTAAATATTCACGCCCTTTTTTTTTTTTTTTTGGGGGGGGGGGGGGGGGGGGGGGGGGGGGTGTCAACCCAGAGGGGTAGTAACCGGGATGCAGATGGTTTGCGACTTTTGTGCACATTATGTGTGATTTTTCACCGTTGACTTATGACATGGTCACAAAACAATGTATGTTCTTCGTCTGCCTGTCTGTCTGTCTCTCTCTCTCTCTTTTTCTTTCTGTCTCTCTCTCTCTCTCTCTCTCTCTCTCTCTCTCTCTCTCTCTCTCTCTCTCTCTCTATCTCTCTCTCTCTTGCTCTCGCTCTCGCTCTGTACTCACCTCTCAAGTGTATGATTCCTATAGATGCACATTAAGATTGTTACCGTTCTCGTTTCCTCGTGAAATGACACATTTCCTGTATACATAAGCCGGCAAAACAACATGTGCACGTGCCATGATGTACAAACAAGAAATGTTTCCTTGTGTATGATAATGCTTAATTAATAAGCTCTTAAATGGACTGCAAATTCAGAGACTTTGTAAAGGTATGAGTACTAAGTCTCGTAGGGATTGTGAATGCTCTCATAGAAACGAACTCTTGGTATAGAAGGCAGATTTGTAACTCTTATGGATGTTGTATCATGCATTATTGTTTTCATTATTATTTTGTTGTTTTCTTTTGACATGCTCGCAAGCTGTTATACACTCCCTAATTGACTCTGTTCTTTATTCTTGCAAGTGTATATTGCGCGCGCACTCGTACACGTACGAACTGCTTTCGCTTTTGGCCGGTTGCTTTGGAGGAGGAGGAGGGGAGGATGGGGGGTGCGGGGGGGGGGGGGGGGGGGGTGGTATATAGTCAGACGGAAATTCAAGAAAAGACTCAGACAGCCCCTCTCTCAGGTGAACTGTTTTCTTTTGCTGTGCCGTAGTGTAAAAATGGCCCAAAACGTTTTCGTCCCTCCCCGCCCTCTTTTTTCGTTTCCCTCCTGGCTCCCCCTCCCTCCCTCCCTCCCTCCCTTCTCTCTCTCTCTCTCTCTCTCTCTCTCTCTCTCTCTCTCTCTCTCTCCCCTCTCTCTCTCTCTTTTCAACATTATGTGCGCTTCCCCCCCCTCCTCCCCTGATGTAGACTCGTATGGGGAAGACTGGAATGTAGTCATTCTACAATATTTATACACAAACGTTTGGGTTTTTGACATACAGGGACAGGTTATCACCAAAATGATATATATTATATATTATACTTTTTTTCTGGGTCAAAGTCCTATCGAAAGAAAGAAATAATTTAGATATTAGACTAGCGAATGTGTTAATGAGATGTTTACGAAAATTTCTGTCGGTTCCAATTTCGTATGTTTTACACACACGTGCGCACGCTCGCGGCGCGCGGGCAGATGTGCGTGCGCGCGTGCGCGCACACACACACGCGCATTCTCTTCTCCCTCTCTTCCTCCCCCCCCCCCTTAACTCTCTCTCTCTCTCTCTCCTTTAACTTTCATGTAACTGTCATGCCTTTTATTCAAAACTACTTGAATGGGGGCTGGGATAGAGGGAGAGGGGGAGTTGGGGCTGATTTAGACAGGATAGGGAGCGGAAGTTTTTTTTTTATTTTTTTTATTTTTTTTATTTTTTTTTTAAAGGGGATGAGTGAAATGACTGCTGGACTCTTCAACGAAACTTGCTTCACGTTGTACACGTGGCACCATCTTTGACGGTCTTTATATCCTTTTTTGTGAATGTGCGATCCGGATGAGATTAAGGAACAGCACCAAGTCGGTTCTTTGCGTGCTGAGCACGTGTTTATTTTGTACGTTTTGCGTATATTGTTTCTATTTGTGGCATTTTGTTAACTGTGTATGGGCTGGGGTACTGTAATTGTTGCTATTTGTATGTTGTTTGTGTTGTCAAGTGTGTGTGAGAAGGATGTGTGTGAACGTGGGAACAAGGGAATGGAAGATTGTCAGGACAAGTTCTGTCCTCTCCAAGTTTTTTTGGGAGGTGCCCTGTGCTGTGGGCAAAACAATGTCTCTGTTTAAATAATGAACAGTTGCTGCTGTGGGACAAAGTTGTAAAAATATGGTTGTAATCGCTACATGGTATAGTGTTATATGTTTCATAGCCAAATGGACGGTACTAATTCATATCGGGGTAATTACGCAAGCCATGATTACGATGAGTGTTTCAAATGCATGCTGTTGTAAGTATATTCCTTTTTGTCTGTCCATAGTGACATTGAACTGGATTCTGTTTGTTGCTTTTATTCTCCTGTGGCACTTGATGGTCTTTTATGTAATGTTTTTGACTATAAGGAAAACACCATGGATTCAGTAGGTAACATAGGCAAACATGTTAACAATTCATCATTAAACTGTCAAGGTCTAGGGATTATCAGAAAAGAAGAGATGTATTCCACTATTTAAGAAAAAAAACAATACTCTATATATTGCTACAAGATACTCATTTTGAAAAAGACACAGAAAAGTGTATAAGAGCGGAATGGGGGTATGACTGCTTTTTCTCCTCATACAGATCTAATGCTCGAGGAGTAGCAATATTATTTAATAATAATTTCGAATTCAAAATAAATAAGGTGGAAACGGACATGCAGGGTAACTTTATCATCATATTATTTACAACAAATGAGTAAAGGAACTGTTGCTAGTAAGTGTATATGGACCAAACAAAGACGACCAGCATTCTTTGACGAACTCACAAATACGATTAAAAAGTACAAAAATGATAACGTTATTGTGGGGGGGGGATTTTAATATGGTACTAGAACAGGAAATTGATTGTTACAATTATAAACATATAAATAACCCAAAAGCTAAAAAAGCAGTTGAGGGTATGATACAAGTTTGTCATTAGCAGATATATGGAGAGAAAACAACCGGATTGTAGGAGATACACTTGGCGTAGACCTACCCCTTACAACAAAGTAGGCTAGACTTCTTCCTTTTTGTCAGAATATTTAATCTGGTATTTTGAGATACTGACTTTTACCGGCTATAGATCTGATCATTCATTAATTACACTAAAACTTCAATTCGGAAAGGAGATTAAACACAAAACTCTTTGGAAATTTAATTCATCTCTACTAAAAGATAAAGAATATGTAGACGGAATAAACAATCTAATAAAAGAAATAACAGAGGAATACACAGATAAGATGAGGGGAATGATATTAATGCTGACAATAGCCAGATGAAAACCAGTCGAAAAGCTCAGACCTAAACTAACAGTGTCTGATCGGGTCTTTCTTGACTTCTTACTAATGAAGATAAGAGTAAAATCCATCCAGTATGCCACAATTAAAAAAAGAGAATCACAATGTAAAGAAAACAGCCTTATGCAAATATCAAAGATATTGAGAGTAAAGAACTTAAATCAGAGGAGGATTTGAAGACAATTGAAGAGAGTAATAGAGAATTAATTATTACTAAGAGAAAAGGTTATGAATTGGTGTACTACTAGATCAAAAGCAAGGTGGGTTGCAGATGGGGAAAAGGTTAGTAAATATTCTGCAGTTTAGAAAAGCGTAACTTCATTAGCAACAAAATTGTAAAACTACTGGATGGACAAGGTAATACACAGGACAAACAGAAGACATAAAAGTTACAGTTAAAACACTTTTATGAAGATCTATACCGAAAAGACCAACTGTGAAATGCAATGTTGAAGATTTGGTGAATAAGTACCGAAACTAACAGAGAACAGACTAATCATTACAAGGTGAAATAACAATAGAGAAGCAGGGATTGCATTGAAAAATATGAAGAACGGAAAAGCCCTGGGTCGGATGGGTTTGGAGCTGAGTTTTTCAAATGTTTTTGGAAACAAATTGGTGTGTATGTAACCCGAGCTCTAAATGAAAGCTTCAGAGAAGGCGAACTATCAAAACACCAGAAAGAAGGTATTATAATTTGTTTACCAAGAAGGAAAACCAAAAGAATATGTAAAAAACTGGAGACCTATTTCACTTTTAAACCTTATTTACAAATTGGCTCATCTTGTATTGCTAATAGGATTAAAAAAGTTCTTCCATCACTGATTAGTGAAGACCAGACAGGATTTGTCCCAAAAGATATATAGGTAGTAACATTAGGTTAATTTATGACATAATACACCATCTCAACATAAACAATATCCCAGGGATGCTAATTAATTTAGACTTCGAAAAGGCGTTCGACTCGTTAGATTGGGATTTCATGCACAAAGTGCTAGAGGCTGTAGGCTTAGGTAAAGACATATGTAAATGGATAGAAGTATTCTACAAAAACATTAAGTCTACTGTTATCGTAAATGGCCCAAACATCATCATGGTTTGCAATAGAAAGGGGTTGTAGGCAAGGAGATCCAGTCTCGCCATATTCTTCGTTTTGTGTGCAGAAATATTATCCGTAATGATCAAAGAAGAAAATAGTATTGAAGGTATACAAATCGGGGAGAAAGAACACAGATATCACAATTTGCCGATGACACTCAACTGATGAACACAGGGAATAAGAAATCATTCGAAAAATCTATCGAGATTCTTGATAGGTTTGGGAAAGCATCGGGTTTATTCTTAAACAATGAGAAAACACAAGTAATTTGGCTTGGAAGACAAAAGCATAGTGAAATAAGATATGTGGAACATTTAAAGATGATCTGGAATCCAAAAGAATTCAAAATATTAGGAATTTGGTTTACTCAGGACTTAACACAATGGAAAAAGAAACTACAAGATAGAATGATAGAAGTGAAGGCACTACTTAAAATTTGGCTTAAGAGAATCATTACCCCTTTAGGAAGATTGCTGTCTTAAATCATTAATTCTGTCAAAACTAACTTACCTGTGGTTGATGCTTCCAAATCCACCTGACACATTTGTTAAAGAATTACAAGACTTATGTTACTGGTTTATATGGAATAAAAAAACAAGATAGAATTAGTCGAAAAACGGTTATTAAAGATGTACAGGTTGGTGGGTTGAATCTACCTGACATACATGCTCTCATCACTGCATTAAAATTAACATGGATAAAAGACTGAGACAAACAACACACAGATGGAGAGACATGTTGATTTTTTCATACCAATTATTCAGAACATTGAGAATTCTCCCAATCATCTGTGCATCACCACTCAAGACAATGTTTTCTGGAAAACATGTATTCATGTCGTATAAGCAGTTCTACTATAAAATAAAACCAGAAATTGCTCGAGAACTACTTGCAGAACCAATTCTTTACAATGACATATCAAATAGGAAATAAACTGATTAAAACACAAAAACTGGAACAACAGAAATGTATTTAGAGTATCTGATTTTTTCAAAGCCAATGGAGATTCACTATCCATGAGGAATTCAGAACAAAGTATAAATTGAAATAGATTTCCTATCTTATGGTGGATGCATATTATCCATTAAAAAATACATCAGAGAAACAAGGGTTGAGAATGAGATAAAAGATAACATTGAAGCAGAAGTCAACACAGACACTAAAGAAAATATATTCTGTAGTTAAAGGTTCCAAAACGTATTACAGAGTTATAGTAAAAGATAACTGGGAACCAAACTGTTGTGCAAATGGACGGAGAAGCTAAATAGACAGATACCTTGGAAGAAATGCTTTAGAAAAATGCATCAAATTAAGGATATTAAACTAAATGGATGCAAATAAGAATAGTGCATCGAATAATTGCAACGAATGTAGTTCTGAAAGAAATGGGAATAGTAGAAAGTTATAACTGTAGTTTCTGTGAAGAGGAAAAAAGACAGCATTGAACATGTGTTCTGGGATGCATACTGTTAATGATTCTGGAAATCATTGCAAGAATTAATAAAAGGAAAGTGTTTAACAGCGATTATCTGTCTTGACTGAAAACACAATACTATTTGGAGCAGATGACAATTCCACAACTGATACAACATTCGATCTTTAATTCTGATAGCCAAACACTACATTTTTTAGCTGTAAAATAAACAATGTAAGCCTTCGTTAAACAGTATTTCTAAAAAATACTAAAGAGAAGTATTAATCTTGAAAAATACATAGCAACCTGTACAAATGAATCTGCTAAAATTTAACACTAACTGGATTAATTATGAAGTATTATTTGAAAATGAATAAACAAAATGTAAGATACCTGGATTTAACATATGCATATGTATGTGTATCATTAAATCAACAAAGGAGAGAGAGAGGGGGTGGGGGTGGGTGGGGAGGGGGAGGGGTGTAAGTGGAGTGAGCGGGTGTGTTTGTTGCCTTATGTGCTTGTAGCTTGTAAGAACACAGAGGATTGTGCTTAGTGATTTTTGTTTTTTTTGTGTATGTTTTTGTAAATCCAACAAAAAGAAAACAACCTTTCCCCCGGCAAATAGAACTCCCCCCACTCAAACCCTCCCCCCAAAAAAAAGATAACTAAATTTCAAATTGTTTCATGATTATTTACAACAAATTGTAAAACATGTACAAATTGATTAATAACCCCGAAAATTATGTGGAAATTTTGGGAAACCGGGAAATGAAACGGCAAAAAGAAGATCATGGTGATGAAAAAAATGGAAAAGAGAGAAAAAAGGAAAACTGGGGGAAAGGGAAGAGAGAGAGGAAAGAAATAAAGAATGAAATTTAAAAAAAAAAAAAAAAAAAAAAAAAAAAAAAAAATTAACGCACCATAAATCCAGAAGGCTGCAAAAATTAATAAATGTAAGCGCCTATAAATCCATGTAACTGCATCAAAAATAAAGTAGCTGCACTATAAATCCTGTAAGCGCACTTAAATAAATAACTGCACTATATAATCCATGTAATCCCTCTATAAAAACGAAAACTGACTATAAACCCATGTAAGCCCCACGTTTAAAATAAATGTGCTGCCCCATATAATCCAAAAAAAGGCACATTAATCCATGTAAGCTGCACGATAAATCCTGTAAACTGAACTATTAATAAAGTAAGTTGCCCCATAAATCCATGTAGCTGCAGATTAAAACCCATGTGAGCGTTGAGGCCTACCACAAAGGACCCGCATTTAAAGTTAAATGATCTTTACCAAAAAAAACTCCCCCCCAAAATTTTTTCCCTTTTGTTTTGAAGGGATTTTCCCCGATTAAATCCTTTTTTAAATACATGAGTCTCCCCCTATTTTGAACCACACATTTCGGGGCCGCTGCACCGCCCCCTGCCCCTATCTTTGCGCCGGTGGGGTGGGGGGGGGTGGGGTGGGGGGTGGAGGGGGGGGTTCCCCAAAAGGTCCCATTGCGTCTGCTTGGAACACTGACTTGA
>CM031609.1:80884369-80896869 GCA_018398815.1 Conus ventricosus | reverse complement strand
GAGATGAAATTCTACGAGAACAAATCCAAAGCATGCTTAATGGCGGATTAATGAGAGATTATGATATTGAATAGATAACGATCCGGTGTTGAGGAGAGAGATCAAGCAACTAGGTGATGGTTCGCTGCACTGTTGAGCAATGTTTCAGTTTCAGTTTCATTGAGGAGGCGTCACTGCGTGCGGACTAGTCCATATACGCTGCACCACATCCGCTAAGTTTTGAGACCACACTGCGCATGATTTAAAGCCGATGGATAAATCAGTTAATAACTATGATGAGAGAATTCCAGAAGAGGGTCTCATGGCTACGACTTTGCAGATATTTGAACTACACATTAGCCCAACGCGCTGGTCAGATAGTGACTAGCTACCTAATACGGGTAGAGACATTATTATCATAATAAATAAGTGTGGTGAGTGCACATATGCGTGTGTGGTGAGTGTACATATGTGTGCGGTGACTGTACATATGTGTGTGGTGAGTGTACGTATGTGTGTATGGCTGTGTGGGCATGGGCTCGTGTGTGCGCGAGCACATGTGTATATATATATATATATATATATATATATATATATATATATATATATATATATATATATATATATATATATATATATATATATATATATTGTGTGTGTGTGTGTGTGTGGTGTGTGTGTGTGTGTGTGTGTGTGTGTGTGTGCGTGCGTGCGTGCGTGCGTGTGTGTGTGTGTGTGTGTGTGTGTGTGTGTGTGTGTGTGTGTGGTGTGTGTGTATGCGTATGCATGAGTGTGCATGCGCATGTGTGTGTGTGTGTGTGTGTGTGTGTGTGTGTGTGTGTGTGTGTGTGTGTGTGTGTGTGTGTGGTTGTGTGCATATCCGCGTGCATGTGTGCGTGCGGGCGTGTGTGTGCGTGCAATGAGCAATGAGAACAAAGGACATGGTGATTGTTCATTGCAGGCGGGAAAAGCTCCAGAAGACGACTGGCTGCCCTTCATACGATCCACGTATCCCCGCCTGCTTCAAGAATCCTATTTTTTCCCGCCCCTGCACTTCAACCGGGTTCCTCGCACTGTGCAAAAAATCGCCGATCAGATCGCATGCGTCACCGTGAATCCCGCTCCACCCCAACCCTCCGGGGCCAGGTGTCGGCACCAACGGCGCGCCAGACAGAAATCTTCCCCACTCCCATCCCAAACATCGTCAGCATCCTCACAGCCCTCAACCCAGTCATCAAGGACTTGCTCACCAGTGGGTACAGTGTTCACAGAGCACCCGGCAGGCCTGCAAGAGAAACGGTTCCAGGACTGCGATCTCCGTGACGATGAGGCACAGCACCAGTGTCTCCAGGCCTTGAAGAACATCGGGGAAATCATGATGGTAATTTCCCAGATGATGTTCAGGAAGTACCTGGACAACCAACACAACCCCCAGCAGAACGTCAACCCCACTAACATCATCGCTCAACTCCCGACCGTCAAAGACCCTTTCATCCCCAAGAACATCGCTGATGGGGAATGTGACATCATCGTCCTTCACCGGCAGTACGGGATCCTGGTCGGTGAGGTCAAAGCTGTGGGAGGGGAGTTTCTCTTTCAGCAGTCCCCTAAAGAACAGGAGAGGATCATCGCCAAGGTTGCGTTGAAGGCGCTCGTGCAGCTGGATAATCAGGACACCGCCCTGAAGCACCTTGTCCATGACATGGCCGGCGGTCACATCAGGGTGACCAAGACGCTCCTTCTACCTAACATCACCTCAGCTCAGCTGATGGCCGCAGCGAACAGCTCTCAGCAGCTCCAACAGGTGAACTGACATCCTAGGTACACACATTCCTCCCGAGAGGAAGCTGTATCTTTAGATGGCTCTAACCAACCCGACTGACATTCGTGCGAACAGACTGCAGCTGAGGTATCTGAGTAAATCATCCGCCCAACATGAAACAAACGAATCACAAAACAAAACACGACGCGTTTCGACCTCTCAGGTCTTCTTCAGGCAAGAAAAACAACACTCAGGACATCGAAAATGAAGAATGAGCAATCACTTTCTCGTCAAATTCGGCGCCAGATGGGCGTAGTTGAACGCACGAAATGTTGTTTAATGAGGGAAAAGAATAAGCACAAGTCAGTGGCTTTTTTTTCATCCAGCCCTCAAACAATAAATACATGGAAGAAATCATTATATAAAACTGTATATAAACTCACAAACAGCAATGAATACATAGCAATTTAGAACAACAGAATGCACAATATAACCAGAGGAAGAGAGTGTGGGAGAGACGGAGAGCGACACAAAGAGAGAGGCGGGTGGGGACTTGGAGACTCAGAATAGAGAGACAGTCTCTGACACAAGAAGAAGAATAAGAAGAGGAGGGGGATGAGGAGGAGGAGGAGGAGAGGAGGAGGAGGAGGAGAAGCATATCAAAAATTGGCACATCAAAAACGACGAAACTACCATGGAGAAGACTCGTAAAAAATCAAGTCATGCAATAAAGAAAAAGGAGCTGAAAGACACCAGACATGCCCAACTCAGCAGCAAACAACAATTCCACACACGTCCCCCCCCCCCCTTCCCACTTCAAGAACGACAAGAGAAGGAAGGAGATCAACATAGGATGACAAAATGAGAGAGACACACAAGAGAGAGAGAGAGAGAGAGAGAGAGAGAGAGAGAGAGAGAGAGAGAGAGAGAGAGAGAGAGAGAGAGAGAACATGGTTGTTAAACCAAGGTGGATAGCACGTATTTCCAAACATTTGGTTGTGAAGACTAGTCACACGGCAGCGCGCATGAGAACCGTTTGAGTGAGAAAACAATCAGTCTTCGTGCATCGGATGAGACAGATAAGAAGCATGAAGAGAGAGAGAGAGAGAGAGAGAGAGAGAGAGAGAGAGCAAAATTTGCCACATCACAAATGACAAAATACAATGAAAGAAGGGTAGTATCAAAATCAAGTCATGCAATAAAGACGAATGAGCTGAAAACACCAGAAATACCCATCGCAGCAAGACAACAATGCCCCCCCCCCCCCCCCTCTCCAACATCAAAACAACAAGAGAAAAGAAGAAGGAGATCAACATGGGATAACAAACCCGACTCATGGAATTTTGTTTTCTAGTTCAGTTAATAATAACGAGTGATACCTTTCTTTGAACACGTTGAGACTGATATTAACGTCGATTTGTATTAATAATGGCATTCCACAAACAACTCCCTGAGTAAATCAGACTAGTTTTAAAAAAGATCAATTCTAGGACGCGGTGGTACTATCCTAGACGAATGGTTATTACTCTTTGTTGGAAACATATTAGTAAGGGAGTGTGGGGCTCTTCCGGAGAGTATTTTGAACATGAAAACAGCTTTGTTATACTCTAATTTCATTTCAATGGCAAAATATTCAATACCTTATAAATCAGACGCTGACAGAGTTGACGGCTTTAAAAGAACCAATTTCAAGGCTCGTCTATGTAGACTTTCTAGAGGTTTCATGATATTATTGCTTGCTGAATCCCAGACATTTGAAACATAATTTATGTAAGATTCTATGTAAGTACAGAAGAACATTTTTCGACTGTGCAGATTCAAGAATTTTTGTTTTGTTTTAGAGAGTTGATAGATCTTTTTAGAAGTAATGTTACATATCCTTGTAATATGATCTGACCATGACACATTATTATCAATGACAACTCCTAGAACTTTATGGCTATTAGTTTCTTCAATCTTTTTGTCATTTAAGTAAAGAACGGATGAATTATCAGGAAGATTTTGACGTTTTTGTCGAATTGTTATAAGCATGAATTTCGTTTTCTGCGGAAGTGGACACATGCGATTTAGTTCAGACCAGTCGATTAAGTGGTTAATATTTTCCTGAAGAGCTGTTGAGACCTCGACGACATAGTCGTGTCGTCAGCAAATAACTCGCATACTGTAGTAAGAACTAAAGGTAAGTCGATAATGTAAATTGAAAATAATAAAGGACCTAGGACAGAACCTTGTGGAACACCGTAGTTGAATAAAACGAGGCCGTCGGGAAAGAAGCAACGCGGGTTAAAATAGTAATGATGATAATGACAATATCTTGCATCGAGTTTAATGAGATAAGTGATTGCAAATTTTTTTTTCTAATAAAACTATGTTAATAATGTAGTTTTTTGTATCACAATTATGATATTTGATAGTCTTTTTGGTTTATTTCATCAACAATGTTACCATTGAAGAATAAATAGGTCGATCCCATATATGGGATCGTGGGAGCGAGAGGGGAGGGGTTTTTCACTTTTCACTTGACTGTCTTCAAACCATCTTTGCTTAGATATATTTATGGCTGGTTATGTCAGCGTCTTATAATTTGAAAAAATAAGGAGCCAGATACAGAAACAGCACAAACAGAACTAATCATAAGTTTTTATGTGTGTTTTATTATGGAAGCATGTTAAAAAAAACCGCAAACAAACAAGAAAATGTGTATTCTTCTTTATCAAAAGAACATACGTAGTCTTTTTCTTTTATTACATGCATCTTGCATAATTTCTCAAAACAATATCAAATAATGATATCAAAATGCCTTCTTCTTTACTAATTTCTAGGCATAAACACATTTTATTCTGTAGGTATGAGTTTGTGAAGTGTCTCAAGAAAAACAGAAGAAGAAAATGCTCAAAAAACCCACAACAACAAAACGAATGATTTCAGTGGCACAGGTCAACTAATAAACAAAAATGTACAGTAAAAGCAAAAGAATCATTTCACAAGAAAGTCCCATCCAATTCAACCAAGACCACTTATTTCGTGTGGAATTTGATGAAACACCTGTCATGCACGCCAACCTGGCACTTGCTGCACCTGTGCTTCGTTTTCATGCCGCAGCAGGCGCATTTCAGCTGAGTGAGCCATGGTTGAATGAGGTGGTCCAGCCTGTCAAATCGAACCTGGTGCAGAACCCGATGGTCTGATGCAGCAAAGCCTGTTGGTCGTCCAAGGGAGAGCTGACGGGGTGCTCGTGCAAGGAACACTCTTCCAATGGTGCGACGTACGGCAAGGAGATCATTGGTTTTGTTGAGCGTGCTCTGTGTGAGTCTGTGTAGATGCCATGCTTGCTGGACACACAGATCCAAGCAGTATGCCCAGATTGGCCACCACCATTTCTTGGAACGGATGGCAGTGCGGTACTTGTCAACATTTTGGTCTGCTCTATCAACTCCACCCATTGTTTTGTTATAGTGCTTGATCAAGAATGGCTGACCAATGTCCACCCGTCTTCTCTCTGTTCTGGACCATCTTTTTGCTGTCTGGATGGGGTACACACCAACCTTGTTGGAGACAGCATCTCACGAGAATCAGTCCATTCTTTGTGTCACATGCGTAGTCAAATGTGCCACGTGGTGCTTTCTCCATCTCTTTCACTGGTTTCAGAGGGCAGTCTCCCATTCTGTTGGAGCGAATGGTCCCAGTACAGGCAATGTTCTTGGCAGTCAGGTGATCTACAAGGCTCAGTGAGGTGAACAAATTGTCAAATGTCAGGTGGAAAGAATCGCCTGTGTCTGCCTGCACTTCAGAAATCAGGTCCACCACCACAGATCCACCCATACCCAGCCCTGGGTACTCTGCTTGCCTGCCTCGAGCTCCTTGGTATGGCTCAAACTGCAGCACATATCCAAGGGGGGTTGTCAAGACCCACATCTTGTAGCCAAAACGTATTGGCTTGCCCCGGATGAACTGTTTTGCACCATGTTTGTCAAAGTACGGCACCATTGACTCATCAATGCTCAAGGTCTGGGTCTTGACGAATGTGAAGTAAGTTAGAAACCTCTCATTGAGCATGCTGATCAGTGGGCGCACCTTACTCAGCTTGTCATCTACATCCAGACGCACATTGTTGCAGACATGAAGATACCGCATCATCTCAGTGAAACGATTTCTTGTCATGGCAGATGAAATTGCTTCATTGCACACATCAGAGTCACGGGACCAAAACAGATGACGTCTTGGAACTGAAGTGTAGCCAGACACAATCAGGATGCCGAGAAATGCATACACCTCATCTGGAGTTGTAGTGAATGTGTTGTTACCTTTGGAACGGGCATAGAGAATGCTGTTCTCGACAATCAGGGAGATTACATCATTATCAAAAAACAGCTGAAACAGTTGGACAGGATCAGCAGGCAACCTTGTTGGCTCAGATGGCTCAGCCTTCCATCCAAATCTGTTTTTCTGCCTCTTTGTCAAATCAACTTTCCTCCAGTCTCTGTCAACTACTGTTTTCTGCTTTTTTGTGTTTGGTGCTTTGTGATACATCACCTTCCTTTTCCCTCTGTGGTCCTGAGATGTGGTCTTGGATGATGCGCCTGAAGTTGATGGTTGAGTCATATCCACATAATCTGAGTCTTCGTCTGTAGAACCAGGCTGAAATAGAAAAAAAATCATAAGCATTGGATGAAGGATTCAAGAAATCAACATACAAGGCAGACAGGTTACTATAAAACTCTAACATCCTTTATCTTTTCTTGTCTAAGAACTCATGTTTCATTTTCATCACCCATCATGCATTACAAAATGCCACATTATCTGCCGTACTATATGTGGGAATACCCCATTACAGTATCACGATCATGTGGCAGGAAAAAATGTGCTTTTGTTGCTGCTGTTGTTTGCGATCTCGGCTACAAACTCCGGGGGGTTCCTGATAGTACACGATGTTTTGCGAGTATGACACCTTAGTCGCCACATGGGCAGCCATACTCCAGCTTCAGACAAACTCCTCAGAGGGAACCAACCTCAAATCTCTCTTCAACAACCAACAAAATTTACTACTGTGCAGAGGAGACTGTCACAGGTAAAGGCATCTCCTGTGAGGCAACACCAGAGCATTTTGATGTCGGCCCATAGGCAATTTCACACTGTCATACTGGAGACATGCATGAGTGGCCAGGGCCTAAAGTGTGCTTTTTAAAACAAATACAACATCAGCATTGTACTCACATTTTCTTCATCGTGCTCGTCATCAAGTGCAGATCGCACTCCTTGTCTGTAGAGGGTCACGGTTGCTCCAGCTGAAAGCTGATTTCTGTTCATATTGGAGGGACCCGCTTCACCAGCATCATCTTCTTCACCACTGTCTTCATCAGTTTCTTCATCGACAGGTGGAGGTTCGATATAAACAGTTGCCTCATCAAATGTTTGATCATCCTCCAGCATTGACAGAACTTGATGAACTGTAAACGTTCTTTTGCTGAAAAAAAAAGAAAATTGGATATAATAGTTGATTTTTGCAATAAAAAAGTACTAAAATGAATAGTAGCAGACATGTGATTTGTCACTTAACAAATCATTACTGACAGAATCGTAAATATATCTAAAAACTATTTCCTGATGTAAGAAAAAACGGCAGGTAAGTGATTTTTGTTTGTTTGTCAAGTTGTAGTGATGACAGCAAAAACCCTCCCCTCTCGCTACCACGATCCCATATATGGGATCAGACTTTTAACATTCACCACTAACTAACAAAGACAGTTTGGGAAAATCAGACACACACAATTTTAGGTAATAAGTTAGGCTTTAAGTTTGCTTAATTAACAGTTACAAAAATGTGTTTAGGTTTGATGCAGTGAACTCACCTTCCTGAGGATGTCATGACTGCCTTGTTGTTGACAGTATTATTGCAAATGGCCGCCCCCAGATGAAGCAGTAAAGGGACATCACTGCAAAATATACCCTTTATGTATTCTACTTACCTCCCATGAACTCTCTGTGTAGTTATGCATTCATAAAAAATCAATGAAATAGTGCAGGACAAACATAACTGACCGATCCCATATATGGGATCGTGGTAGCATATGGGTTCTTCATTTTCGTTGTCCTATTTGCACATGCGGTAGAATCGTGATAGGGACGTACCCAAAGTGATAACGGTAGAATCGTGAGAGGGACGTAGCAAAAGTGATAATTTGTAAATGCCGTACAAGAGTGATAGTGACCTACCCGAGGTGATAATTTGTACATGCGGTATAACTGATAGTGACCTACCCGAAGTGATGATTTATACGAGCGGTACAACTGATAGTGACATACCCGAAGTGATAATTTATACCGAGTGGTATACCTGATAGTGACCTACCCGAAGCAATACTTTGTACATACAGTGTAGCTGAAAGTGACATATCCAAAGTGATAATTCTTAAATGTAGTATAACTGACATACCCGAAGTGATAATTCGTAAATGCAGTATAACCGATAGTGACATAGCCGAGGTGCTAATTTGTACCTACAGTATAACTGACAGTGACACATCCGAAGTGATATTTTCAAAATGCATTGTAACTGATAGTGACATACCCGAAGTGATAATTTGTGAATGCAGTATAACTGATCGTGACATACCCGAAGCACTAATTTGTACGTACAGTATAACTGACAGTGACGTATCCGAAGTGATGATTTGTACATGCGATATAACTGATGGTGACATACTGAAATGATAGTCTGTACAGGCGGTACAACCCCTGACTGTGACCTTCCTCTGAGTGATGGCTCTGTCCACTGTGTGTCCTGCAGGACTTGTGTCACTGCCGCCAGACTCAGGACCTGACACAGGCTGTCAGCCAGTGCCTTTGTTCTGATCACCTTCAACAGCCACTGACCTGGTGGCGCGCCTTATGGACAGGGGGACCCGACCCATCAATGTCGGATATCATCTACGAACGACTTACCGCCAGGTAAGACAAGAACTGCACGTACATTGTGAGCATCCTTCTGATCTGCATTACCACGTTTTAACAGATTTCAAAAAGTATTTTCAAGAAGACCTTAGAGGTCGAAACGCGTCGTGGGTTTTTTGTTTGTTTGTGATTCGTTTGTCTGCGTTTTTCGACAGAGCCTTAAAAATACTTTTTGAAATTTGTTTAGATTACCTCCTGCTTTCGCCTCACTTTGCAACTAGATCTACCTTTCGAGAGGGTAACGGCAACAGAACTATACACATTCTTCAGTTCTCAACTGCTCAAGTCAAACTGATGCTTGAATTACATTTTTCAGTTCTTAACTGCTCAAGTCAAACTGATGCTTCAATCACATTTTTCAGTTCTTAAATGCTCAAGTCAAATTGATGCTTCAGTTACATTCTTCAGTTCTTAAATGCTCAAGTCAAACTGATGCTTCAATTACATTTTTCAGATCTTAAATGCTCAAGTCAAACTGATGCTTCAAACACATTTTTCAGTTCTTAACTGCTCAAGTCAAACTGATGCTTCAAACACATTTTTCAGTTCTCAACTGCTCAAGTCAAATTGATGCTTCAATTACATTTATCAGGTCTTAAATGCTCAAGTCAAACTGATGCTTCAATATACAGCTGGAGCTGAGTGGCCGGAGGAGCCAATCTGTGGCTTCGACTTATTTCAGTATAGATACTGAAGATGATGACATCCACAGTCATTGCAGCACTGTGGACAGTTCTTAAAAGCCCTTGTGTGTTGAGCTACAGTATAGTCACAGATAGTATGAGGTTTGCATTGTGCTGTAGTGTCTGGATGCACACTTCTCTTGAACTCCTTCAACGGCTCTTGCAGAAGTCAATAAAGAAAGAAAAAAGGAAAGAGAGAAAGAAAAGGAAAAAGAAAGAGAAGTAGGAGGGTAAGAGATGAGGGAATGGGGGGGGGGGGGGGGGTGATGTCATATCCCTCAGGCCATCATCTCTGTTCGCCTACGGCTGCATCATATTTTGTGCAACGCGACAGCGCGCACCCGTGACGTGTGTGTGTGTGTGTGTGTGTGTGTGTGTGTGTGTGTGTGTGTGTGTGTGTGTGTGTGTGTGTGTGTGTGTGTGTGTGTGTGCGCGCGCGGGCGCGTTCTGTCTGTCTGTCTGTCTGTCTCTGTGTCTCTTATGATGGATGTATGAGTCCAGTATGTGTTGTTTTCGCATCCGTAAACACACGGCGTCATAAAAAGCTACGGTAGAATTTGTAGATGCAGAGAGAGAGAGAGAGAGAGAGAGAGAGAGAGAGAGAGAGAGAGAGAGAGAGAGGAGGAGAGAGAGAGAGAGAGAGAGAGAGAGAGAGAGAGAGAAGAGAGGAGAGAGAGAGAGAGAGAGAGAGAGAGATCTCAGACACACATACACATACATACAAAGAGAGCGAGCGAGCGAGCGAGCGAGCGAGAGAGAGAGAGAGAGAGAGAAGAGAGAGAGAGAGAGAGAGAGAGAGAGAGAGAGAGAGAGAGAGAGAGAGAGAGAGAGAAGAGCGAGAGAGAGAATGCAAATGCGAAAGTTAATCAGCATAGGGCAAGGCCCTTCACTGAAGGGGTACACATACAGAAAACATATTAGTAATACTGATGGCAACTGGTGACACTGTAATATTCACATCAGAGAGAGAGAGAGAGAGAGAGAGAGAGAGAGAGAGAGAGAGAGAGAGAGAGAGAGAGAGAGAGAGAGAGAGAGAGAGAGAGACGCATAGTGAAATACACAAAGGAGTAGACAAAATCATTATTACTGCTACTGTTAATGCACATTCTTCTACAGCTACTGCTGCTAGTCCTATAATCATTAATGTTACTACCACTATCACGGGCGGTAGCTGGCCAGTGGAACACCGTGGTCTCTCCCACCGTCAGAGATAACCCGTTGCGCCCGAGTGTACGCCAATACGCTCTGGGCTTATAGCGTCTTCTTCTTACTGCTGTGCCACGCCTTCCGACAGTCTGAAGACGGCATCTCCCTCCACACTAGGAGTGACGGAAGCCTCTCCAACCTGGTACGCCTTCGAGCAAAGACGAAGGTGCGGAAAGTCCTCATCAGGGAGATGCTCTTCGCAGACGACGCCGCCCTCACTCCCCCCACCGAGGAAGCGCTACAACGGCTCATCCCCTGCTTCACTGATGCCTGCACCGAGTTCGGCCTCATTGTCAGCTTGAAGAAAACAAACATCATGGGCCTAGAGGTCAGCAGCACTCCCCACATCTCTATCGGCGATCACATACACCAAGTGATCAACGACTTTACTTACCTGGGCTCTAGCAACCTCTCTATGGACGCCAAGCTGAACGTGCGGACCGGCAAGACAGCAAGAACGATGTCCCGTCTAGCAGAGTCTGGGACAACACCACGCTGACGTCAAACACTATGATGAAAGTGTACCAAGCCTTCGTGCTGTACACTCTTCTCTACAGAAGCGAAGCATGGACCCTGTATTCGAGACAAGAACGCAAACTGGACGCCTTCCACCTGCGCTGCCTCAGAAGACACCTGGGCATCACTTGGCAGGACTGCATCACCAACAAGGACGTCCTGCCCAAGAAAGGTATACCAAGCATGTTCGGCATGCTGACACAGAGACGCCTGCACTCTCTTGGCCACGTCGGCCGCGTGTACGGCGGTCGCATCCCGAAGGACATGCTGTACGGTGAGCTGGCTACAGGCTCCAGACCCACAGGACGGCCAGCCGTCACTACAAAGATGTATGCAAGCGCAACTGAGGGCAGACATCCTCGACCCAGCAGACCTGGAGTCAGCAGCTTCAGACCGGGTCAGCTGGCGGTCCACCATCAAGGTCGGCATTAAACAAGCAGAGCAGAGGAGAGAGGCTCAGTGAGAAGGGTAGTGGCGCCGCAGACGGCGAAGAATTGCATCGTCACCAACAGACACTCATGACCAACACTTCACCTGCAGCAACTGCAACAGAGTCTGCCACTCAAGGATTGGGCTCTTCAGCCACAGCAGGCGCTGCAACTCCACAACTGACTAATCCACGGCGCAACCCCATTGTCTCTCGAGACAGACGGATGCCCCTTCATTCGTTCATTCATTACAGAAGACTGATTACTATAACATCTATCTATCTATCTATCTATCTATCTATCTATCTATCTATCTATCTATCTATCTATCTATCTATCTGTCTATCTGTCTATCTATCTATCCAGTGACAGACAAAGAGAGAAACAGAGGCAAACACACTGTTGCTGCTGCCATCACATACTGTTACCATTTCTGATGCTGTTGCTGCTACTATTAAGCTTGCTACTTCTACAATAATGACACCAGATTAATAAACAGATTGCGCACAGCAGTAGATTGTGCACTGTAGATCTACAGGTCCCATTTGAGATCTGCCTGGAGTTTTTTCATGACCTACTGTAGACTGTGCACTGTAGATCTACAGGTCCCATTTGAGATCTGCCTGGAGTTTTTTTCATGACCTACTGTAGACTGTGCACTGTAGATCTACAGGTCCCATTTGAGATCTGCCTGGAGTTTTTTCATGACCTACTTAGTGGGTTTGTATTCTGTGTCACAGCGCCACCTTCATCCAGTGGCTCACCGATGTCCGGAGCCAGCTGCCCGCAGTCAGTGTGTGGGCAGCGGGGATGTTCCGATGGGACACGACCCCACATGTCCACTGCCGCCCTGGCTGGAGACGCGGACGCTGAATGACCCTCTTCGGTGTCCGCCTGCATTAACCAGACAGGTAGAAACGTGCACTTACATCAATGGCGAGATCATCCCTAAGTACACAGTGACCCAAAACGGCC
>CM031609.1:80864369-80881869 GCA_018398815.1 Conus ventricosus | reverse complement strand
TATATATATTCATAGAACCCTTTATAACAGACCTTCTAAACACACCGGAAATTTTTTCATAAAGTTTTGTAAAATCTTAGATTAGATGAAAAATGTTAACCCTTTTCAGAAAATTTAAAATCACAGAGCCAGGTAGATGTTCTGTCAAGATGTTGATGATGATCATAGATCATGATAATCATCATCATCATCATTAATCATCGCCGTCGTATAGTCGTTATCATGATCATCATCATCAATATCATCATCTTCATCATCATCATCAACACCTCCACAATCACCACGACGACGACGACCACCACCACCACCACCACCACTATCATCATCATCATAATCATCATCATCTCATCGTCAGCCTAATCGTTGTCGTCGTCATCATTGACATTTTCAACATTATCATCGTCGTCTTTGTAGTTGTTGTGTCATCTGCAACATGGTCTGTGGTATTTTGACTTCTGGCTGGTTTAATGAGGTGATTCTTGAGCTTTCTGATCACATATGATCAGCCAAGTTGTTACCCAGTCCTTATTGTTGCCTTCCTTGCAAGTGCACGCGCACATGTGTGTGTGTGTGTGTGTGTGTGTGTGTGTGTGTGTGTGTGTGTGTGTGTGTGTGTGTGTGTGTACGTGCGTGCGTGCGTGCGCGCCCGCGCGCGCGCGCGCGCGCGTGTGTGTCCATCGGAACAGCCGGAGGTGGACGTGTACCGTGACGTCATATCATGATGGTCACGCTGTTTTCAGGTTGCCCTCGATACCGGGACACTTGGATTCTCTGTCCTGGTTTTCCTATTGAACAGTCTGCTGCCGTCCTTGTGGATCGCCTTAGCCTTCATCACGGCGTACCGGTCAGGGAAGTACCACCGAAACCTAGTGATGATGACGTACGGGATCTGGCTTTGGGAGTCAATGACCAAGTCATCGTGACAGCCAGCAGACAGGTCCAAGGATTGGAGAGGTCGGTGGTTATTGCGCTGGGTCATGGAGAATACTTGTGGGCCTGGTCCAGATGCACCAGCTTTCTGTGTATCATACAGTGACCCCTGACACCACAGCACGTGCAACTTGTCCTCATAGCGTGCTGCACCTGCACACGTCCTTGCCAACGGCTTGCTTGAGTCCTTCTCTTCCCTCTCTCTATCCTCCTCTTCTGTCTTTCCTGCCTTTTTTCGCCTCTTTTCTTTCTCTTTTGATTTCTTAATCCATTTTTTTGGGGGGAGGGGGGGGGGGGGTATTTTTTTCATTACATTCGTTCTGTCTTTTCCTAATTCAATGCAATAGAACTGTATGCTTCTTTTTACAAGTGATACGTAACAGAACTCATTTGTGTTTATAGGATCATAGGTGACATGTGAAATAGAACTCTTTACTTCTGTTTGTAAGTGACACGTGATTGAACTCTACGCTTGTGTTTACTGGGTCATAGGTGACATGAATCAGAACACTATACTTGTGTTTATACGGTCATAGAAGTACGCTTGTGCTTAAAGGGTCATTGTGACATGAAACAGAACTCTATACTTGTGTTCATAGTGTGTTAGGTCTCCTCGTGAACAAAGAGCACGTCTAAGAAGTGACAACATTCTACATGGTATAGAACTCTACACATTCTACATGGTATAGAACTCTACACTTGTGATTATAGAGTGACTAGTGATCCAGTCAACACAGGGCAGATGTAGGAAGTGACATCATTCTACACGTGATGGAACTCTACACATGTGTCTACAGAGTGATGAACACAGGGCAAATGTAGGAAGTGACATCATTCTACACGTGATGGAACTCTACACATGTGTCTACAGAGTGATGAACACAGGGCAAAGGTAGGAAGTGACATCATTCTACACGTGATGGAACTCTACACATGTGTCTACAGAGTGATGAACACAGGGCAAAGGTAGGAAGTGACGTCATTCTACACGTGATGGAACTCTACACATGTGTCTACAGAGTGATGAACACAGGGCAAAGGTAGGAAGTGACATCATTCTATATGTCATGGAACTCTACACGTGTGCTTAAAGAGTGATGAACACCGGGCAGATGTAGGAAGTGACGTCATTCTACATGTCATGGAACTCTATACATGTGTTCATAGAGTGACTGGTGACCCATTGAAGATAGAGTGACTGGTGACCCATTGAAGATAGAGTGACTGGTGACCCATTGAAGATACGCAGGTCTAAGGCGTGGCATAATTCTACACCTATGCTTTGAATCCCTGATTGTAATCGTTCGTTCTCCCCCTTTCTTTTTCATTTTCATTAAACTACCCCCCCCCCCTTCCCGCCTCCCTATTCGTCTCTGCTACATCTCGAGTTTCTGTCAGGGTGCTTGTTAATCTATTCACAAACTAACAGGAAAATATTGCCTGTTGTCAGACAAATAGAAAGAAAAATCGTGTACATAATCACTTACATAATGGTGCAAATTGCATCTACGTCGGCTGCTGGTGCTTTGAACGTATATGATAACGTATGCAGAGAAATGTTAAAAGATTCCATACCTCTCGCCCCCCCCTTCCTTCCTTCCTCCCTCTCCCCCCCTCTCTCTATCTCTCCCCCCCCCCCCTTTTCGGTCTTTCTCTCTTCGTATTGCTCTATCTCCCTGCCTGTTCTTTTAAAACAATATGAATGTGTCAGTAAAATATTAAGACTTGCATGTTATTGTCCGCAAGTAGCAAATCATGCAGACTATGCATGGTAAGCGGGTGTTAATACAGGAAAAGATCGTTTGTTATTCCTTTGGCTGTTATGTGCATACGCATCTTAGAGACGGAATCCGTCTTATAAATTATTAGAATTAGAATTATTATCTAGAATACTAGGGAACAACTTTTGATCTTAAGCATAAAAACATGAGCACCTTTTGGATGCATGTGCTAAAAGCATATAAGCTATTCTATTTTAATGTAAAACCTAAAACTTGGAATGAATTGCTTTCTGAACCGATTTTCTACAACGAAAATGTAAATATTGGTAATGTAGTAATTAAACATAATAAACTGATAAGAAAAGGAGTGTATGCCATAAAACATTTTTTTTCAAGACTAATGGAGAATTTATGACATTTGAGAAATTTTCAACAAATCATGGATGTAAGGTTGATTTTGTCACGTTTAATGGTATTATATCGGTAATTAAAGAATATATCAGAAAAAGTGGAATGAAACGAAATGCGGACAATAACAGAGTTTTGGACAAACCAAATGCATTAAGACATATTTATAAGGTATCAAAATTACTGTATGAAATTTTAACACAAGACAGTGTCAGACTAATTGTTGTTTGAAAAAAAACAACAAAAAATGAAATGTTGATATTCCTTGGAAAGAGGTGTTCCTTAAAATGCATAAAACTAAAGATGTTAGATTAAAGTGGCTACAGACTAGAATTGTTCACAGAATTATTGCAACAAATGTTGTTTTAAGTGCAATGGGGGTATCTGCCACAGCAAACGGTTCGTTGTGTGATAAAGCAAGAGGCTCTATTGAACATTCTTTCTGGAGTTGTAAATATATTAGATGTTTTTGGACCTCTTTGGCAAAAAATATTCAATGCAAAATATGAAAATGTTTATGATTTAAAAGATTACACGTGAACTGGTACTTTTTAAAGTGGATAATCAAACTAATACAGATAGTATTTTTGACTTTATGATAATGTTTGCCAAACAGTATATGTGACCCGCCACCACGAAGCCAGTCTTAATTCGCGCGGCCTACTTCACGGCTACAACTGAAAATAGCTGGTGAGGGTGTCTACCTGGGGCATTTTGACTTTTTTGCAGAAATATGTTCCTTACACCCTAAACTTTCACGTGGCACTATCCATTTGCTCCAAATCATTAGTTACATTAGTTAACATTGAGATTTAAAAGCCTAACCTCGAATCAAAATGAACTTCTTTTAACGCAAAATGAGCCATTTTCACTCGCCTAAAACTTAAGCAGCCCTTATAGAACCCCATCGTGTTATATACCGTTCGAAAGCGTGTGTGACGCTCTCCCGGTTTCTCTGTGTGTCATCTAAAAATAAGTATGGTAAAAAGTAAGATGCCGTTGCTAAGGAAAATATGCTGGAGATGATAGCAGAAACTTTAGAAGCCGTTTTCTCAAAATGGCCGTTGGCACAGTAACCCACTTCAAATGACCATCACTTTCTTATTTTTTGCCCTATAGCGTTTATTTTTATATCAAATTAATCAGAAAAAATCTGTAGATTTTAAATATATGTATATCTCAGAACTTTCAAAAATCGAGTTAAGACTGGTTTTGTGGTGGAAGGTCACACATATACAAATGTATATTAGAAAAATGCCCACCTGACAAAACTATCTTTCAGAAGCAGCCTAAAGAAAGATACAAGATAGAAAAATATAATGCGAATATTAATGATAATGTGTCTAGGTTTACTACAGAATGGAACTTTTATACACCTTTGCTTGTCACTGTATAATTGATGTATTATTATGCATATGTATGTATGTATGCACACACACACACACACACACACACACACACACACACATATATATATATATATATATATATATATATATATATATATATATTATATATATATATATATTCAATTATAAACAAAACTTGCTCTTAGGACTTAGATTGAAGAAATAGGGGGAGATATGCATCCATATATACAGTGGTAGATAATTCTGCCTAACTAACAGTATGTGCTTGAGTGGGTGAATGGGGAATAATAAATGCTTCTCAAAATGAGCCTTCAGCAAGCTCATAGTCTCCAAGGGGGAGACAATCTCCAATGGGGAGGAAACTCACTAACATATAACTGCTGGTCAGATACTGGTATTTCGAAACCTGATTGTTTCTCCTCAGTGACCGCGGAAAGTGGTAACTTGACTCCTTTGCCTTTTTGGTTTTAATAAGAATGCTATCCCAGAAAAAAGGCTGGTGTGCAATACCGTAGTATGTTTGTTGAGTTTTGAAAAAACCAACCAATTACTAAGAAGCAGAAGAAAATCATGAAAGAGCAAAACAAGCTACATTTTCTTGTGAAAAGTAGAAAATATAAAAAGATAACCTCTGAAGACAGAAGTGCTGAAGGCCAGTTCTTGGAATGAATCCGCAAGGGACTAAATTATAATAATCTAATAAATTCCAAGGATAAGTACCAAGCACCATTCCAGCAACTTACAGAGCAGCTTGGTGTTGCAATGACTGCAAGAAATATTCAATTATAAACAAAGCTTGCTCTTATGCCTTAATTGGAAATGAATGAGGCAGAGAACAGTAAACAATATACAGTAAACAAGTGGGGTAGCTTTTGTTCCCATATGGAAACCTAACACAAAGTAACTTTTATACAAGACTGGCACAGCCTTTTAAACTTGAATAAAGTCAGACAAATACATAGACGAACAATCTACTAGTGGGGGAAAAACAAGCGCAGGCCAACAACTAAACTGTCTTGATAGTAATGAATTGGCAAAGCTTTGGACTTAAGGAGGTAAGGGGGGGGGGGGGAGGGGGGGGGGAAGGGGGTGGAAGGGGGGAGGTTAGGTTTCCATATGGGAGCAAAAGTCACCCCACTTGTTTACTGTTTATTGTTTACTGTTCCCTGCCTCATTTCATTTCCAATTTTGTTTCGATTAAATTAAGGTTATTTGTATTTGTTTCTGTCCGTCTGTGTGTTTGTCTTTTGATCTCCCTTGCATCCTTGGGTGGATCCTCAAGCGTAGGCTCATAGATTGTCCCCTACATTTTATACTATTTGCATAATGTCTTTAGTTTTTCAGCAACTTTTTTCCTCCCCACACTTTCGTTTGGTTTCATTTACTACCCTTCGCTGGCTGCTTTGGGGGTGCTATTGGATTCTTTTTTGCACCCTTGGTGGTGAGAACACCACGGTATTATGGACTGTGGTGTGTCTCTATTTGACGACAGGAGCGCAGACACAACCAGCCGTGTCTCCCTGGTGAGTTCCGATCCAGCGGACGAAAGGCCCCGGAGCAGGCAATACAAATATATCTGCCTTCAAAAGGGATTGCGATGGTTCCCTTATGCAGCTAGCGTAGAGTTTTCATATCTGTAATATATTTTCTTAATTTCATGTTCCCAGTTTCTCCATCTTCCCTCCACTACCCCTCTCCTTAAGTCCAAATCTTTGCCAAGTCATTACTATCAAGACAGTTTAGTTGTTGGCCTGCGCTGGTTTTTTCCCCCACTATTAGATTGTTCGTCTATGTATTGTTCGTCTATGTATTTGTCTGACTTTATTCAAGTTTAAAAGGCTGTGCCAGTCTTGAATAAAAGTTACTTTGTGTTAGGTTTCCATATGGGAGCAAAAGTTACCCCACTTGTTTACTGCTTATGTCTTAGATTGAAGAAATAGGGGAGATAAGCATTAACATCTGCCGTGGTAGATAATTCTGCCTAGCACACACACACACACACACACACACACATATATATATATATATATATATATATATATATATATTATATGTGTGTGTGTGTGTGTTCAATCAGCTATCGTAAGAGCAAGTCAAAATGTTTTGTAGACTCCATGCCCATTCGCACATATTTTCACCACCCCCACTCCTCCACCCCCCTTTTTCTCTCTCTCCTCCAACGTGATAGTCATGCTGTTCTTGTCATTGTTGCAGGTATTGTTGTTATTATTGAGATGCTATTACTGTTACTACTATTATTGAGATGTTGTTATTTTCAGGAGTATGATAATCTCAGATATCCCCTTTCGTGTATGCCCCCTTCCCCTTTTCCCCCACCACCCACTCCATGTTCCCCCCTCCCGTTTCTTTCTTCATCTATGTGTGTGTGTGTGTGTGTGTGTGTGTGTGTTATTGTTTTAAAAAAATGCAATAAGATGTTTACTACAAAAAAAAGTACGTCTGAAGCGGCCATGGTATTGAGAGATCCGCGTACCTGAAAGATTACATGGCAAAGAGAACATTGTACAGGGTCGAACTTTAATTAAGGACCACCCCGAAAAAAGGCCCTTTCTTTTTAAATTGGCCAAAACAACAAGCAATGCATTTTTTCGAAGAATTTGACTGGGAAAGGTTTAAGGGGTTAACAGAGTATTCCGGAAAGCTTGCGAAAGCTGTCTTATTGTCACGTGCGGCATGCAGAGGGGTGGGGGTGGGGGGGGGGGGGGGGTTGAAAGTTGCAGATTGTTGTCAAAATTACTTGTTTTTTAAGCAAGAGTGAACACTGCTTCAAACGGTTTTGCACTGAAATTCCAAATGCACGTGCAAAAACCAATGCATTGCAGAGCATTTTACTCACTGGAATGCCCCTAAAAGCAGCCCAACGTGCATAATTCTTCATAACACAAAAATGCCCCCAAGACGCAAGCTGTCTGATTTTGACCGGACCCGGGCGATTGCATGGCTGTAGGATCGAGTTGGCATTCGAGAAGTGGCCAGAAGACTACAAGTGTCTCACTCCGTCATCATTCGGCTGAGAGAACGTTTTCAAGCCACTGGAACTGTCAAAGAGAGACCCCGTCCAGGCCAGCCAAAGAAGACCACTGCAAGAGATGACAGGTTCATCCACAGACATGCTCTTCGGACCAGGACCACCACCTCCAACACCATCAGGCGTCGGCTCCAAGCTGCCACTAACACAGCAGTGTGTGAGATGACCATACGGCGGCGCCTCAATGCTGCCAACCTTCAAGCAAGGCGCCCTGTCCGGAAACCAAAACTGACTGCGGCCCACCGGGCACGTCGCCTGGCCTGGTGCACAGC
This sequence comes from Conus ventricosus, assembly GCA_018398815.1. Classification (NCBI taxonomy): domain Eukaryota; kingdom Metazoa; phylum Mollusca; class Gastropoda; order Neogastropoda; family Conidae; genus Conus; species Conus ventricosus. The sequence continues at coordinate 80,874,119 of CM031609.1, read as the reverse complement.
TCATCGAACATGAACTCGGGCTCAGTGGCGGATGGTGCTTTTCACCGATGAGTCCAAGTTCCAGCTGAAGCCACGAGATGGACGCATTCGGGTGTGGCGGCGTCCCAGGGAGCAGCTGGCAGATGACGTCATCCAGGAGGTCGTCGCTTTTGGTGGTGGCTCCGTCATGGTATAGGGGGGCATCAGCAGTCACCACAAGACTCCCCTGTACCATGTGGATGGCAACCTGAACGGCCAAAGCTACCTGCAGGAGATTTTACGGCCTTTGGTTTTATCAGCACTCCAGCAGATTGGGGCTCAAGCTGTGTTCATGGACGATAATGCCACCCCACATCGTTGTCGAGCCGTGAACACTTTTGTGGTGCAAGCTGGCATCACCAGCATGCCATGGCCGGCAAACAGCCCGGACATGAACCCTATTGAGAACATCTGGGGCGAGCTTGGGAGGAGAGTTCAAGAAAATCACCCTGTTCCGGCAAATCGACAGGAGCTGCTGCACTACCTGCAGCAGGAGTGGGCAAACCTCACCCAGGCACTCATTACAAGAACAGTCAACACCATGAGGCAGCGCTGTGTGGATTGTGTGGCAGCACGAGGGGGGCACACTCGGTTTTGATCAGACTGTAAAGAAACACTCTCTTTGTGAATGTCATTTTGGGGGTAGTCTCATTCAGGCTCCCCTGTCTAATCAGAAAGAATGATTTTTTCGATGAAAGTGACAAAATGTTGTTCACTGATAATGAAATTAAACATTTATAAAGTTTCTGTCGTTTGTCGGTTTTTCTTTCTATGTTTTGTGAGACTGTGTATAAGTGGTCCTTAATTAAAGTTCGACCCCGTACATCTGAAAGACTCCATGCCATTAGGAGAATTATACACTGAAAGATTGCATGACAATACGAGAACTGAACACGTGAAGGATTACATGGCTGTAGGAGAATTAGTTATTTTGCGCACGGAAAGAAAGGGAAATGCAATGTGCTATATGATGTACATTGAAGAGAGAACTTGTTGGAAATGAATATGAAAACTGGACAAGAAAATGCGCATTATCCTTTGGTTTGATGTTGATTGTTACTTTGATATTCCTTTGTTCTGTTGTGGTAGACAGAGCACATAAACACTGGAACTTTTGTTTTCGCAGTCTCTCCTTTGTATGAAAGGATTAGACGCGTGCCTATGGAGTGAACATGCTGTGAGTGTTTGTGAGTGCATGCAAATGCGATTAAAGAGAAGGCACACGCCTTCGCGCGCAGAGAGAGAGAGAAAGAGAGAGAGGAGAGAGAGAGAGAGAGAGAGGAGAGAGAGAGAGAGAGAGAGAGAGAGAGAGAGAGAGAGAGAGAGAGAGAGAGAGAGAGAGAGAGAGAACGATGAACGATGAACAATATTTTCAATATCTTTGGGCCACTGGCCCTTAGAAAGGCCAAAGTCATACATGAACACACATATACAGGAAGTACTGGCACATTGAAGCATACATGGTACCACAGAAATTGATCAACGGGCTTGACATCCTCATGTATGTTAACATTATGCGTTCTCGTCATTATTTGTTCTTTGACAAAGACCATAAAGCAAATATAAAGAGGGTTTCCTGACTGTTTCTACTGATCCGTTTTTTAGAACATTGTTGTACGGACTATTTGCTCCACTAAATATTTGCTTCTAATATCAGAATATAAGGGGCAAACCTAATTAGGATAACGGTCGTCTTCGACAACATTGCACACAGGTTACAATTTGTTCACATTTTCACTAAACGTTTTTTCTAAATAATGACCTAGCAACGGGAAGAATACCAACACGCAATTTTACTAGACAGTCTCGAAAACCTCTCATTTTTCAAAGTTTTAGTTTTATCTTCAGCCGCGCCACTCTTCCACCATTCTTTCTTTCCCTGACCTGTGATCAAGACTTGTCGGGTAAGCCACCCCTCATAAGTCTGGCTGTATATGGTGTTGGAAAACTGCTTCCATCAGCTGGTGAGTGGTGTTCTCACAGGTTGGTGAGTGATGTTCTCACCAGTCGTGTATGGACTATCTAAATGCAGTCTCGAAAACATCTATAGTCTACAAAATCAAAGAAATGTTCAGGTTCGAATGATGTTTTAAACAGACGATATACCGAGTTAGTGCCCTTGTTCATCACTGAGCTGTACCAGTGCTGCAGGTAGTGATCAGTCATTCTCTGTTTAAACAAAGAAGCAAAAGAAATTTCACATCCTGTTCCTTGGTTTAACAAGCGTAACCAAACCCCAGTTTAAATAAGTCTAATGTTTTTAAACATTGCTGCCCAGGATACGTTACCATTGTGACTGAAATATATAAGTAGACGGCGTTGCTTCAACATTGTAGTGTGATCACAAAGGAACAGTTGACGGCTTGCTTAAGATCACAGTCACAGGCAGCTGCTACTCCATCATTGAATCAATTTGTCCACGACAAAACCAGCATCAGAGGGCACCATGGTCACGATAAAACCAGCATCAGAGGGCACCATGGTCATTGCAGGAGAGGGTATTGCTCACTGCTTGCCTTTTTTGGATCGAAAGAATAATCTCCAAACCTCGAATACTACGCTTTGAAACTCGGCTCTGAACGTGAGACAATACAAGTAGAAGTTAATGTCGCTATTGGCGCTAATCAGAACGTTGCTGGATGCAAGACAGAGATCATACTGTACATGCTGAATCGGGTCGTTCCCATCAGTATATGAAGCTGCTATCAGATATACTGAATCGGGTCGTTCCCATCAGTATGTGAATCTGCTATCAGATATACTGAATCGGGTCGTTCCCATCAGTATGTGAAGCTGCTATCAGATATACTGCCATTGGTGATGTCAGAAGGAAAAAAAGCAGTACTAGTTGCAATCAAAGTAACCGTCAATGAAGTCACTTTCTGTTGTCTGGAATCCTGGGTGGTTTCTGGCACAGGAAGACGTGTGCCTGTTCTGACGGATCTGACAAGTGCCCAGAGAAGAACAATGTTGCTGGTTCCCAGCAACACGAAAGGCAGAACACAACATTCAGTCATGTCTATCCAAGGCCAAATCAATAAAAAAAAACCGCTTGTATGTTGTTGACACAGTATAACCGCATTTCAAATTAAAAGGTCTAATTTCAAATCCATACAGAATATGACAGTGAATCAGAACGATAACCATGGTCATCATACCAGCCGTAGCTCGTGACTTGCCTTTTGTGCACACAGCATTGACACGAAGAGGCCACAGCACAGAAGCTGCTCTGAGCACGGTGAGTGCTACCAGCATCCACGGAGATACGGCTGCCACTGTGCACATCATCATTGTCAGGACTTTGCACTGCCAGGTACCGAGGAGGTCGAACGGTGGCAAGTTGAAATGTTTGGTGAGTAGTAAGCTGTTCACGGGATTTAACACCAACATCAGCTGGTCAGACCAGGCTAGAACTTGGAAGAACGCACTAGAAGTGGATACAGAAAGACGGTGCATGATCAGAATGATCATAAAATTACCAAACAGTCCAAACACACACACAACAGGATCCCCAAGAAGGCGGATCAGGTCACCTGCTGTTAGATACGGCTGGAGCTGATCGATCAAAACATTCCATTTGGGACGGTCAGAGTTGTCCATAATACTACTCGTCAAGAAGACTGACACTTGAAGGTGGCTGGGTTCAGTGGAGTTCAAGTGTTTGAGTTCATTTGGTGTCTGCATGAAAGCAGGAGTCTGCTTTCCCGGCACCATATCCATCAGTGCTCAGTGCAGTGTACATTTTTACGCCAGTCAATCCAAAAAACCACGCTGCTTACCACTGCTTTGTTCCTGCTGGTCCCAGTCATTCACCACTCACCTTGACCCTGATGTTAACACTAACAAAGAGAATGTGACCATTTACGAATAGTTCCAGACTACGATGGGTTCCTGTCTACCCCGGTTCCCTCCCCTCACCACTGTTCCATTCCCCACTGACCGGTTCCCTCCCCTCAGCACTGTTCCATTCCACACTGACCGGTTCCCTCCCCTCAGCACTGTTCCATTCCCCACTGACCGGTTCCCTCCCCTCACCACTGTTCCATTCCCCACTGACCGGTTCCCTCCCCTCACCACTGTTCCATTCCACACTGACCGGTTCCCTCCCCTCACCACTGTTCCATTCCCCACTGACCGGTTCCCTCCCCTCACCACTGTTCCATTCCACACTGACTGTTTTAAAGAGAGGAATACATCAGACTGTTTACATTGCCTCACCGGGCGCACCTCGATAGCTCCCGACACCAATAAATCCCTAACCCTAACCCTTTGCGGGGATCTACCGATGCGGGGATCTATCGGTGCGGGGATCTATCGGTTCGGTGCGGGGATCTATCGGTGCGGGGATCTATCGGGATGACCCCGCCTCACCACCTCTCGCTTCTACGTCCATTTGACCATTACCTTGACCATGAGGATCTTATTTCATGAGGACGAAGAAAAAGACATGGTTAAATACAATTACCTTACCCCCCCCCCCCCTACCTCCTAGACCTGTCTCTTCACTGTAGATTTATTTTTCTGACCTCGGCGATATGGGCGGGTGGTTTAGGGTCCTGTTGGCACGTGTGAAACCAACGTGATATATTCTTCCCCAGCTCCTCTATATAGTCTATACTGGTTTGACTTGAAGCTGCGATGGATGAGAGTCATTGAAATGGTTCTGGGTGACATCACATTATAATCACAACCAGCCTTGGGTTTCTGTGCATATGTTTGTCTGTAAGTGAATGTTGACATGTGAATGTAGGATGCAGGACATGTAGACGGTGGCATAAGAACACAGGATATGTAAAGACTGACATATGAACACAGATGTAAAGGCTGACACATGTACATGGGATATGTAAAGGCTGACATAGGAACACAGAACATGTAAAGGTTGACATGAGCACACAAGATATGTAAAGGCTGACACGTAACCACAGGCTATGTAAAGACTGGCCTGTGAACACAGGATATGTAGAGGCTGACTGTTGCTAGGGAAAAAAGTAAGTGTAAATAGACAGCATGTTACATGAAAGTATTAGTTAGATAGTAATGGACATACCAATACACCACTACTTCTCACCCCAACTTCCATCCACCATAGCATGTAGAACACATGACACTGGCTACCACACATATCATCTGGTACCACCACTGCCCCACTCCACATGAGCATGAATGACTTTCGATCGCTCACAAGACAGCCTCATTCTGTTCATTCATCAACACTTGCACACCCACAGGCATCTTTCATGGCATTATCACCATCGCATCACCTGATAGATAAAGAAGATAAATAAACAGATTAATCAGTAGACCTATCCAAAAAAAAGAAGAAGCAATGAATGGCCCTATCGCACACGCACACACACACACACACACACACACACACACACACACACACACACACACACACACACACACACACACACACACACACACACACACACACACACACACGCACGCACGCACGCACGCACGCACGCACGCACACACATAAATACACACACACACACACACACACACACACACACACACACACACACACACACACACACACACACACACACACACACACACACACACGCACGCACGCACACACACACATCCATAGACACCACACACTACACAACTGCATCACTTGACTGGTGCACGCTTATCAGTGTACAGTGGTTTGCAGTAAAGCCAGGGGATCCTGAGTGTGTTCAGTCATTTGTGTCTGCCATTACACAGGCCCAGTATGAGTCTACCCTATTCTTTAGGAGTCTCTATGGTGCTGGCCTTGAGATTGGGTTGGTTGGTGATGTTTCTCGCTCTTCCTTGAAGTCTGGATGTGTGGCCACTTCCTCGTTGGATGTTGAGCTCTGCAGGGTGGTCAATGGCATAGCGGCTGTGATCTTGTTTGTGGAAGTGATTCTTCTGGTCGCCTGTCAAATCAGATTGGTAACAAGCTGTAATTCAGTCCTTACCATTGCCTTGCCTGCCAGTGTGTCTCCTCTCGTATTTTCGTTGACACCTGCATGTCCTGGGCAGTTCCTCCACAGCAGTCTGTGCAACGGGAGGCTGCACATTACTTCCTGCCCAGCAGAGCTTCCCTGTCCACTTTCTGCCTTTTTAAAGCAGGTACATGGAATCAGTCAGTATCATGACTAGTTGAGTTCTAGCTGCTCCGTAGATGCCAGCCAGTGGAGTGCTTGTGTCACTGCTTTTACCTCCGTTGTTAGACTTGAAGCTGGTAAGCTGTACGCGCCATTGTCTCCCTGCTGTCTTCCTTTTTGCTTCACAGTGTATTTCCAGCCCAACGTACCTTCGGCGTCTGAACTGTTGGTCTACATGACCATGTCTTAATTTTTGCCGAGTTGTTCCACCTCTTAATTTCTGTGTTGATTTTGCCCTCTGGCCACGCTCGATGGTGTCTTCCCAGCTCTGCAATGATGACAGTTTGGTAGAGGTGTTTGAAGTGGTCTGGATACTACTTATTCCTAAGTTTCTCTGATTTCTGTTAACTGACACATGAGCTGTGTATTGTCTTCTGCCCATCCTATCCATAATTTACCACGTTCAAGACAAATGCTTTTTGTTTTCTTAAGTGCAGCATGTAATGGCTCTTGACGATTTTCAAGAACTCTGAATTAAGCTTGTGATCTATCCTGTTCTGGTTTGTGTCTGACGCAGAGTTTTTTTTGTATGTCCTTCATAGTTCCCAAGATCCATCTTATTGCTTCGTCTTAAATTCCTTCCAATTTAAGAAGATTGCTCTTGGACAGTGTTACAAGCCCTAATTCACAACCAGTTGCATAGAGTACAACCGTGTTAGAGAGTCGGTAAAGGTGGCGTTGTTCAACGCCTTTAAGTCCCATTGCTTTCGTGGCAGACATGCCCCTTTAGCAATTAAATACAATATTGTCCACACCTTTTCCAAATATTACCATTCTATCAAAGCCTATAACCAAACAGCGTAGTTTGTCCGTTGATTCAGTTGCTATTCTATTGAAGGAAACTGGTGAGGGTACTGGTCCTGATGTCTTGTTGTTGAGAGTGCAGACCAGTGTCTGGGCTTTTGTAGGGCTGATGGACGATCCAGTTTCTTGACACCACTGAGTAATGTTGTTCAACTGCTGCTGAAGTGCTTTCGTTCTTTCGTGAGCATTCTTTGATGTTTTGTAGATCAGACCGTCACCTGCTAGTGTCAACACTCGAGCACTTCCGCTTCTGTTGAGGTCTGCAAGGCCTTTAGTGCAAAGATTGTATAAAACAGGGAGAGAAGAGAACCTTGAGGTAATCTTATGGAGAGTTTATGAGGTTCAAATATCCTGTCTCCAAGTCATAGGATACCGATTCTCTCCTGAAGTGCGGCTGTCTGTTTCAATAGCTGTATACAGCAAGATTTTCTGTTTCCTCTATGCTAAATTCTCACATCCTTGCCTTTCTCTTCCCTGGCTGTCTCTGTGTCTCTTTGTCGCCAACGGGATTAAACGATGTGTTGTGGTTTAGCATTGTTTGTTTTGCATCTTCTACTTCTTAAGTCTCTCATGATATTCCCCTCATTGATGTCATTTTGAAAGTGGTCCTTCAGTTTCATTTGGTTTCCTTTTGATGGTTTCTGTGAACTACATGACATGGAAATGGTCATTTCTCTGAGGAAGAAGAGCTTCCGCACTCACTCCTGCTGTCAGTTTTGGTGTGATGAGTGCGAAGTCAACGATACCGTCAGTGTCACCCTGTCGCCCTGTATGTCTTGGAGATCATGTAGTAACAGCGCTGAGAAGTACTATATCCGACATTTCTTCCGGCGCAATTCCTGGAGCTTGGTGTCCTGCTGACGTCGTCGCAAAGCTGAACGTGGATTAAGATCTCCACATGGTGTTATACAGTCTGCAAATTCATCTTCTATTTCCTCTAACAAGGTCCAAGCTGTTTTTGACGTGTGGGATCCTGGATGTATGTACTGACATTCAATTCACGGAAATACACATTAGACCAGAATTATGCAGGATATTCTCCGACATTACACAACCATACTGACGAGATCAAACAATTCCCTCCCCAGGTCGAAATGGCCGTCAACAAGGCTGGCAAGAAAAATTGAATAGAATGCCAAGAGTGGCATAGGTACTTCAACGCTCCCCAACTCATTCATGTTTAAAGGTTTGCCTTACTCTGTGTTTTCAATTGTAGGGTATTTTCACACCAATTCAGAAATTTTAAAGATTAAAAGCCAAATATTCTGCTCATGCAGTAACCATTATCTAGGACAACATTTTGCATGTGTCTTCTTCAGATTGTGAAGCCTTGCAAGTATTAAGTGGTATCTTTGCTATTATGTGTGTCTCTTCAACTCATTTTGTGAATTGTCAGTTTCACTAAAAACAAACAAAAACAAATCGTTTTCTTGTCCTATCTTTCTCTCTCTCTGTCTCTCTCTCTCTGTCTCTCTGTCTCTCTCTCTCTGTCTCTCTCTCTCTCTCTCTCTCTCTCTCTCTCTCTCTCTCTCTCTCTCTCTCTCTCAGATTTTTGTTTAATTACTTTTATTACTAAATCTAAGCCATCTACAGAGACACTTAGACGCCATGATTTCTATAGAACGAACAGAGGTTGGTCAAACGTCTAACGGAAACTGCCATGATTTCTATACAACGAACAGAGGTTGGTCAAACGTCTAACGGAAACTATACAGGATGAAACAGCCAAACAATTTGTTGATCAACCTTTCCAAACTAACAGCCAAACAATTTGTTGATCAACCTTTCCAAACAAAACTGTTTGACTGCTGCAATCCAATGTGCAATAGCTACCGCCCCTGTCTTGGGACAATCTAGCTATGGCTACAGCGTTGAAGTGACTGCTTTAAGTACAGTATAGCTATGGCTACAGCGTTGAAGTGACTGCTTTAAGTACAGTAAAGCTATGGCTACAGCGTTGAAGTGACTGCTTTAAGTACAGTATAGCTATGGCTACAGCGTTGAAGTGACTGCTTTAAGTACAGTATAGCTATGGCTACAGCGTTGAAGTGACTGCTTTAAGTACAGTATAGCTATGGCTACAGCGTTGAAGTGACTGCTTTAAGTACAGTATAGCTATGGCTACAGCGTTGAAGTGACTGCTTTAAGTACAGTATAGCTATGGCTACAGCGTTGAAGTGACTGCTTTAAGTACAGTAAGCTATGGCTACAACGTTGAAGTGACTGCTTTAAGTACAGTATTGCTATGGCTACAGCGTTGAAGTGACTGCTTTAAGTACAGTATAGCTATGGCTACAGCGTTGAAGTGACTGCTTTAAGTACAGTATTGCTATGGCTACAGCGTTGAAGTGACTGCTTTAAGTACAGTATAGCTATGGCTACAGCGTTGAAGTGACTGCTTTAAGTACAGTATAGCTATGGCTACAGCGTTGAAGTGACTGCTTTAAGTACAGTATTGCTATGGCTACAGCGTTGAAGTGACTGCTTTAAGTACAGTATAGCTATGGCTACAGCGTTGAAGTGACTGCTTTAAGTACAGTATAGCTATGGCTACAGCGTTGAAGTGACTGCTTTAAGTACAGTATAGCTATGGCTACAGCGTTGAAGTGACTGCTTTAAGTACAGTATAGCTATGGCTACAGCGTTGAAGTGACTGCTTTAAGTACAGTATAGCTATGGCTACAGCGTTGAAGTGACTGCTTTAAGTACAGTATAGCTATGGCTACAGCGTTGAAGTGACTGCTTTAAGTACAGTATAGCTATGGCTACAGCGTTGAAGTGA
>CM031609.1:80824369-80859369 GCA_018398815.1 Conus ventricosus | reverse complement strand
AGTAGCTTCACTTGCTTGGCTGCCAGCAAGACGGTTTTCAAAGTGCGGAGAAAAACGTGTGCATTATTTCGTGTCGAACTTGTACATGGTTTCCCAGCTCCGCTAGAAAGTGTCCTCAACATTCTGATGTAAGAATCGCCTGTCTCCCTTCAAAATAGAATGTAGAGGGAACCATACAGTAGTGGTTCTGACACCAGTGAGTCAACCTTCACAGCCGACGCGCAGTGACAATGTGGTGTACCGCCGTAAATATCCATCACAAGTGTCCAGCGACAGGGAAAGAAGCCGAGGCCCCTTAGGCATTCAGTGACTCAAGACCAAAACGCAAGTCCATCCTCTTCCACCCTCGGCGCTCTTTCTTCCGTCCCCTTCAAGTTTGTTTTTACAGTGAAGTGAACACTACCGCCATCGACACGTTCCAAGACAGCCAGATAACCTGTGCTGGTGAGTGTGTTAGTCTGTAAGTGTGTCATGTTTTCCGACCCAGCCTACAGTGACACGTGCTCCCTGACGCACAATTAGCTCTAGAAAATACAGTCTTGACTGAAAATGACCCAAGAGAAGATCTGGACAGGGCGAATGGCTGAAATGACACAAGAGAAGATCTGGACAGGGCGAATCGTGGTGTTCCAGTTTATGCGACACAATCAGCAGACCAGAAAATGTGACACACTCACACAGCGTTGTCTTTTTTAACGAAAGTTTGAACAATATCGCCAGCAGACACCTGCCCACAACAGCTGGGTTGACGTGGTATGTGGAGGGGGATGTAGTACTGCTGAGGGCCACGGAAGATGAGAGAGCCAGGAAGAACAGTCTCCAGTGAGAAGAAATCTTACCGTCTGGCTTCCACCTGTTGTCTTAGCTTTGATGGTCATGTCCTCTGGGAGAGCTTGACATTTTTAGAGGGTTGAATGCTAGTTGTTAATTTACTGACGTCGTTAGAAGAAAGCTGTGGGCCCGTGATCTGCTCGCTGTCGTCCTTTTACAGCGGTCAACACTGGGCTGACATGGATTCACAGACAGATAACATGAGTCAGCATTGGGCGGACAGGCAGAACCAGTCAACATTGAACTGACGTAGATCCTACAGATAGGTAAACTCAGTTGACACTGGGCTGACCTGAGACAGGTAACATGAGTCAGCATGGGGCAATAGACAGAATCAGTCAACATTGAGCTGACAAAGGCCCCCCAGACAGGTAAACTCAGTCGACACTGGGCTGACAAAGATCCCACAGACAGGTAAACTCAGTCGACAATGAGCTGACAAAGGCCCCACAGACAGGTAAACTCAGTTGACACTGGGCTGACAAAGGCCCCACAGACAGGTAAACTCAGTCGACAATGAGCTGACAAAGGCCCCACAGAGAGGTAAACTCAGTCGACACTGGGCTGACAAAGGCCCCACAGACAGGTAAACTCAGTCGACACTGGGCTGACAAAACAGGTAAACTCAGTCGACACTGGGCTGACAAAGGCCCCACAGACAGGTAAACTCAGTCGACACTGGGCTGACAAAACAGGTAAACTCAGTCGACACTGGGCTGTCAAACAGAGTCAGCCAAACTGGGGCTGACGTGACTTCCACAGACAGGCAGAATCAGAGTCAGTCAACACTGGGCTGATGTATGTCCCACTGAAAGGCCTCATAGTAAACCAACCACCTGAATGTGGTGGTCAGTTGAAAGGCCTCATAGTAAACCAACCACCTGAATGTGGTGGTCAGTTGAAAGGCCTCATAGTAAACCAACCACCTGAATGTGGTGGTCAGTTGAAAGGCCTCATAGTAAACCAACCACCTGAATGTGGTGGTCAGTTTTGTAGGCTTCCGGCCTCCGAGGTTTTCAGTTCGATTCTCATCAAAGGCGTTTCATTGTAGGGTTGTTTAGCCCCTGCACCCACCACCCCCACCCCCAATCACCCACCACCATCCACGGGTGTGGACGCTATGGGTTCCAGTTGGAGGACTGGAACCACAAGTTCGACTTTCATCCATTAAGTAGACACATCTCTGCGAGTGGGGCCAGAATAGCTCAGTTGGTAGAGCGCCGAACTCGTAAGCTTCGTGATCCGGGAGTTGCGGGTTCGAATCTCTGCCGGGCAGTTCTGGTACAGGGGGATTTTTCCCACGGAGTTAACATGAGTACTGATTCCATTTCTCAAATAGTCCTTCGAATCAGACTATAAACCAAGGTTCCTTGTGTGAACACGCGCATAACATCTTGCACACGCATAAAATCCCATCATCAACTTTCGGAAGAAAAGGCCAATTTGGCCGTTGGTATGGATGACATGTTACACATAGCATACACCCTTCATGAAAAATTGACACAAGGAAGGAAGTAAGGAAAGTGAGCGAACGATATTGACTGAATGACACGGGAAACGACTAGATCAAGCGCAGGCAGGCAGCTTTTCAGTCGGCACTACCCAGGTAGGCAGCCCATTGTGTACATGAGAGTGTGGGTTGTCAGCGCCTTGAACCATTGGCTAGGCGCTTTATAAATGCTATGTTATTATCATTTTCTAAAATTATGCTTGTCTGCCTTTGTCAGACGAATACTGGCCAAGTAGGCTCCAGGCTCACACCATACAGAGATCAGATACAGAGAAAACGTTATTGTTTTGGCTCACGTTGACAGCTTTCAAGATACCCACGAGTGCACACGGCCTCTGTTGTCAGCATGGCATTCCGAATTCGTTGGTACACCTCCCACACTGTAGTTGATGCAGTCATACCAGATGTCAAAATATACACCTCCCACACTGTAGTTGATGCAGTCATGCCAGATGTCAAAATATACACCTCACTCACTGTCATTGATGCAGTCATACCAGATGTCAAAATATACACCTCCCACACTGTAGTTGATGCAGTCATGCCAGATGTCAAAATATACACCTCCCACACTGTAGTTGATGCAGTCATGCCAGATGTCAAAATATACACCTCCCACACTGTAGTTGATGCAGTCATACCAGATGTCAAAATATACACTTCTCACACTGCAGTTGATGCAGTCATACCAAATGTCAAAATATACACCTCACTCACTGTCATTGATGCACTCATACCAGATCTCAAAACATACACCTCTCACACTGTCATTGATACAGTCATACCAGATGTCAAATTATACACCACTTACCTCTCACACTGTGATTGATACAGTCATACCAGATGTCAAAATACACACCTCTCAAACTGTGATTGATGCAGTCATACCAGATCTCAAAAGGTGCAAATCCAGGAATAAACGTAATTTTTGTATTTAACAAAGACCTTGGCGATGTCTTGAAATAGGTTGTGTGTGTGTGTGTGTGTGTGTGTGTGTGTGTGTGTGTGTGTGTGTGTGTGTGTGTGTGTGTGTCTGTGTGTGTGTGTGTGTGTGTGTGTGTGTGTGTGTTGCTGTTGTTTTTGTTATTGCTGTTGTTGCAACCGATACATAATAATCATGCCATCTTCTCAAGATTCGTTTCTGGCATATAATCAAAGCAAGCACACACACACACACACACACACACACACACACACACACACACGCACACGCACACGCGCGCGCGCGCGCGTACGGACGCACGCACACACACACACACACACACACACACACACACACACACACACACACACACACACACACACACACACACACACACACACACAAACACACACTCACACACACACTCTCTCTCTCTCACATTTAAATATGCCCACTTCTACACATACGCACGTGCGTGTATGCCCATATACACAGGCACACATACTTAGCCTATATATATGTACACATACGCGCACATGTGTGCATGCAGGGCACACACACACACACACACACACACACACACACACACACACACACACACACACACACACACACACACACACACACACACACACACACACTGGTGTACACTGGCACACACACACAGGAGCCGGAGACCACCCTCCATGGACACACATATACTCACACACATGTATACTCACCACAACTACATACAATAATAACAATGAAATAGAAAATTTTTAGGCATATACCCATGGTCTCACTAGCACGTTGGGCTAATGCGCAGGTCAGACATCTGTAAGTAACTGCCCTCCCCCTCCCAACCTGTCCCCTGAACAGCATGAGTAAGAGTTAAGCATTTGACAGATGTGACAGAAAGGAGTGTTGAGAGTGACCATTTCTGTGATCATTCTTATGCTTTAAAAAAGAAAAGAAAAAGAATAGACCCTAAAAAGAAGAATAAAGCATTAACATGATCACAGAAATGGTCATTCTCAACACTCCTTTCTTTCTCTGCCATGTCTGACAAATGCTTATCTCCGTCTTCTGAGTCTGCCTGAGTTGGTGGCCAAGTCATTATCAATGCTAATGAGTAGGCACACTGTTCAGGATGTTGTCCACTGGCTGAAAAGAAAATGGTCTGGATTGAAGACGAAGTCATTATCAATGGTAGTAAGCAGGCACTAGATTTCAAAATGTATTACACTGGCTGTAACGAAAATGTCCTGGTTTGGTGACCTAGCTATTATCAATACTAAAGTTAGTGTGCACCAGATATAGAGCCATCTACATTGGCTGAAAAGAAAATGTCCTGGCATCGTGACCAACCCGTTATCACTGTCATTAGCAATCATCAGATTCACACTGTTCTAATCAGCTGCAAAGAAAGTGGCGGACGTTTGGTGGCTGAAAGAAGTGACGGGACAGGATTGACATGATTCAGATGGTCTGATCTTTCTTACCGCTGGATCTCCCTTGGTCAGCGGGCTCGTGGTCTGGAGCTACAAACAGAGAACACCAGTCTAACATTATACTCATCTACCAGTATCCATGGGTACATCACTACCACCAAACTCTCCATTACTTTATATCTCCATACCATGCCACCCTGATAATGTGTTTCCTCCCACAACTCCCTGCAGTACCATTTTAGTTTGACACTGCAACACAGGGCTGTGCTCTAAGCGTATTCTCATAACACACCCTGGTGTCATCCAGACCTGTCACATACCTAGTAATGGTAATGTTGCCTCTAGCCCAGCCGACCGCAAAGGGCCATATCAGGGCTGTCACCGCGTTGAAGATAATTCACAAGTCATGAAAAAAACTAACCCTCAGAACTTTTTAAACACACCTTCTAAAAACACGCCGGAAATGTTGTTAAAGATTTCCTCCTTGAAATCTTAGTTCAGATGAAAAATTTTAATCTCCCACAGAAATTACAGATGGGACACGTCTGAAAAAGGTTTTCATGGAGTCTGCTTTAAAGTGAGCAAACCTTTATATCTCACATCATGCAAGTCCCAATACTCTAAAAGGACATGTTTCACTGTAAGTGGTGCATGAAATGAAACGCACTGCGGATCTTCTTCTCCTTACAAAAGATAAGAATGGGTGTAAAACGAGTGGCCTGTATGTAAATGTTCGAAAGTCTATTGTACGTGCCAAGTTTGCATCATTTGTGTGATTGCGTAAGAAAATTTACGTATGTGTGTTGATATGACGCCATCGAAAAAATGCAGGCAATAACGGCACTCGTTCATGGTGGCTACTTGTGTAAGCATTGTTGTTTCACGGCCTTAGGATTGGAGGTGACTTACTTTAAATCTGGCATCCTGGAGACTTTATCCATGGCCTTGCGGGTCCTACACGGAAGCCCGAGTCGGGATCGAATCATCAGATCATTCCAATCATGTGACTCGAAATCGTTTGCAGGCAAGGCTGATGAGGCAGTTCCGAAATGAGAACTTTCAAAATCTATCAAAATTAAAACTTAAAAAGACATGTAAATTTCCAACAAATTGTTTTGGATTGATATAATTTATTTTCAAATGCAAAGTACAGGAATTCTGCTTTTTGTGTCAGGCTTTTCGTTTTTGCTCTACATTTAGATCTTCATCGTCACGGTCCTTTGTATGGTTTATAATTATATTGTCATCGTATCAACATCTTCGTCTTTTTACTACGTGAGTTGGGTTCCTCTGAGAGATATTCTTATTTCTTGCGATTTCTGTTGTTAATGTAGGATGGAGATCATCTTGTGTTCAGCTTATTGTGTCGTCAACCAAGAGTTTCCCTACATGATGGATTTAATATCTCTCTCTCTCTCTCTCTCTCTCTCTCTCTCTCTCTCTCTCTCTCTCTCTCTCTCTCTCTCTCTCTATATATTATATATATTATATATATATATATATATATATATATATATATATATATATATTCCTTCTTTCTTTTCCCCTGTGGGTTCTATGTCAGGGCTTGGCGTGTGGTGCTGGATGCTGGCTTCCTGAGAGTGTGTCCAATCCAGCCCCACTTCCTCCGCAGAATCTGCTTGGCCACTGGTTCCTGTCCTGCTTGCTTCCATAGATCTTCATTGTTGATTTTTTCTGGCCACCTGATTTGAAAATGCGCCTCAGGCAGGTGTTGATGAAGGTCTGAATTTTTTGGTGTATTGCCTTGGTCGTTCTCCAAGTCTCACAGCCGAACCAAGTCTCAGAGCAGAACCGACTTCACGTTTGAATTGAAGATACGTAGTTTTGTTGTCCTTCTGATCTATCCTGAGGCCCAGATGTTCTTTAGCATGATGAATGCTGCTCGCGCCTTGCCTATCCTGGCCATGATGTTTCGGTCGGTGCCCCCCTGCTTGTCAACCACGCTCCCCAAGTAGACAAAGGAATCTACTTCCCTGATGGGCTCGCCTCCGACTGTGACTGGGCTGCTGCCTGTGGTGTTGATCTTCATCAGCTCGGTCTTCTTCTTGTTTATCTTGAGCCCTGTTCCTGCTGATGTTGTCTCAAGGTCTTGTCCTGCATCTGTGTGTGACTGTGGGAGAGGAGTGCCAGGTCGTCAGCAAAGTCAAGGTCATCTAGTTGCGTCCAGAGTGTCCATTGTATCCCATTGTTCCTGCCTGTTGTTGTGGTCTTCATGATCCAGTCAATGACCAGGAGGAAGAGGAAAGGTAACAACAGACATCCCTGGCGCACTCCTGTCTTCACCTAAAATCCGTCTGACAACTGGCCTGCATGAGTCACCCTGCAGTTCATATCCTGATAGGTGCACCGGATGAGAGAGATGATCTTCTCTGGTATTCCATAGCATCTCAGTAGCTTCCATAGTGTCTCTCTATCTACACTGTCGAATGCCTTTTCATAGTCAATGAAGTTGATGTAAAGGGGCGAGTTCCACTCCAAGGACTGTTCAATGATGATCCTGAGGCTGGCGATCTGGTCGGCACAGGATCTGTTTCGCCGGAGGCCCGCCTGCTGGTCTCGGAGCTTTGGATCAACTGCTTCCTTCATCCTCTCCAATAACATTCTTTTTAGAAACCTTGCCTTGCACTGACAGGAGCATGATCCCTCTGTAGTTACTACAGTTGGTAAGGTCTCCTTTCTTTGGCAGTTTGATGACAATGTCTTCCCTCCACTCTGCTGGGATGTTCTCTTTTTCCCATATCTTGCCGAAGAGGCTGTACAGTAAGTTGACAGCTATACCAACATCCGCTTTAACGGCTTCTGCTGGGATCTCATCAGGTCCTGCTGCCTTCCCATTCCTCAGTGTCAGGATGGCCTTTCTGATCTCTGCTTTCGATGGTTTCTCATAGTTGATGGGCAGTTCTGTTTCTGCTGGCGGGATGTCGGGTGGTGCTTCAGAGGTGGGACGGTTTAGCAATTCCTTGAAGTGCTCTGCCCATCGCTTCAATTGATCTGTTGTTGTGAGGGTCTTTTCGTTTTTGTCTTTGGCTGGCTTGCCAGTCTGTTGGAAATTGCCCGCCAGCTTCTTTGTGGTGGTGTACAGCTCTCTCATGTTGCCCTGTCCTGCAGCATCCTCTGCTTGTCTGGCAAGTCTGTCGATGAAGTCCTTATCTCTCTTCACACTTTTCTTCACTTCTTTGTCCGCCTGGGTGTAGTCTTCTTGGGCTTGTGCTTTGCTTGATCTTGTTCGGCTCATGTTCAGTGTGGCTTTCTCCTCTTTCCTTTTGTTCATTTTCTGAATAGTATCATCAGCGATCCACTCTTTGTGTTCAGTTTTCTTCTTTCCAGGTACCTCCTCACAGGCCTCATGCCAAAGTTTCTTGGTATGTTGCCACTGGTTCTCGATGTCTGTGCTCTCCTCTTCAAGCAATTCTTGAAGTAGCTGGAACC
Source organism: Conus ventricosus (assembly GCA_018398815.1). Lineage (NCBI taxonomy): Eukaryota > Metazoa > Mollusca > Gastropoda > Neogastropoda > Conidae > Conus > Conus ventricosus. The sequence goes on along the minus strand of CM031609.1, from coordinate 80,851,223 downwards.
TGTTGGTCAGACTGATCTGAAATTTCTCCTTTATTTCTTTACTGCTAATTAGCTCCACGTTATACCTTGTCCTTGCTGCATTTGTTGAAGTGTACTTCTTGAGTCGGAGTCTCACTGTTGTCACAAGCAGGTGGTGGTCTGATGGCACGTCAGCACCCCTCATCACCCTCACATACCTCCATGATCGCCTGAATTTCCTGCTGATGCAGATGTGGTCGATCTGGTTCTCCGTGACGTGGTCCAGGGATCTCCAGTTGGCCTTGTGGATGCGCTTGTGAGGGAAGATGCTGACTCCTATCACCAGCTGGTTCAGTGCGCACAGGTCTGCAAAACGTTCTCCTTTCTCACGCATCTGTCTAAGTCCATGTGTCCCCATGATATCTTCATATCCTGTGTTGTCTGATCCTATCTTGGCGTTAAAGTCACCCATGACTATTGTGATGTCGTTTGCTCCTCTTCTGTCCAGCACAGCCTGTACTTGCTGGTAGAAATCATCTTTCTTTTCCTCCTCTGCATCATTTATGGGAGCGTAGCATTTGATAATGTTCAGCTTGATGGTGTCTTGGTGCTACACTTGGCTGTGATGATGCGGGAGTTGATGGGTGCCCAGCCGATGAGTGCCCGCTGCGCCTCTTGTGTCAGCATCAGGGCCACGCCTTCTGTATGGGGGGCTCCATCCTCTGTGTGTCCTGAGTACAGCAGCTGTTCTCCTGATGAAAGTCTCAGCTGTCCTGTCTGTAGCCACCTTGTCTCACTCAGTTCTAGGACTCCTATCTTGTAGGTCTTCATCTCTCTTGCTATCTGGATGGTTCTGCCCGCTTCGTACATTGTCCTGATGTTCCAAGTGGCTATCCTTGTTGTTTTCCTGGGGGTCAGAAGGGGGGTCGGTCTTGCAGCTTCCTCTCGGCTTTCACTGCCTGACGTCATGAGTCTCCTGGATGGAGACCTTTCCTCTCCCAGGTGAATGTCTTGGTTTAATGTTGTCAATGCTTCTGTAACTTGCTTTTTTTTTCTAGGAAGGGGTGTTAGCCCTACGCAAACCCGTTTAACCACCGGGAGAGTTGGTCTACATTAGTCTGACCTCTACCCTTTGACCTGTCCAGCTTATGGCCCTACCAGGAGCATACGCTCCCACTGGCATAGCTCTCTGGGTCATACAGGTACACAAGCTCCCACACCACAACAAGGAGTAGACCATGTGGATATACAGTAATGACGTACAGCAGACTAGGGAGTCAGCAGGACACTTACACATCAATGGAGTACAGTACGTTATGTGGGGACACGCTGCAGGAGTACAACTCAGAGTGTGGATAGATATTGATTGAGTACAGTACTTAATTTGGAAGTACAGTACAGAGGTACAATACACCGTGTGGATATACGGCAATGGAGTACTGCGGACATTAATTGAGTAAAGAACTTTATGTGGATCTACAGCACAGAAGTACAATCCACCATATGGATATACAGCAATGGAGTAGAGCAGACATTTATGGAGTAAAGTACTTTAATTGGATTAAGTATGTGGATATACTGTAATGGAGTACAGCAGACCATGGAGTGAGCAGGACCTTACACATTTACGGTGTAGAGTACTTAATGTGGAGATACAGTACCGGAGTACAATAGAGTGTGAGGATACACAGTAATGAAGTACAACACAGAAAGTGGATGTGTAGTCTATTCGTCTGTCGACTTGCGTGTCAGCACGATCGTTCTAATCGTTCGTCAACGGTGTCTTGACAGCACAGTCTTCCGGTAAACAAGAGTTATCGTTCCGCACATTCTCGATCCCTGGAGAGATCTACGTATCAATACATCTCCTTCCGTTTGAGTTTTATGATGAAACAGGTTTGCAGGTAAAGTATATTTTTGCTGCGCGTACTTTTAACGATTTCGTCTTTTGTTTAACAATAGCCATAAACTAACAAGGTTAACCTTGACTCGGACACCGTTTAAGAACAAACTGTCCATAACAGTTTAGATCTAGAAGTCTGCTTTTCTCCGTCATCGGCATCAGTCAGTCTTTATGCCGCGCCAGAGTTTTCACCACGCGCCCCCTGTGTTTAGTAACGACTGCTGGCTGTGGAGGTGGTCCTGATCTTCCTTCAACTCTACTGGAAGAAGGTTGAGGCTCAGACTGTTTCGCTGATGGTGTCTGAGTCTGAGGCTGCTGTCTTGCTGGAGTTGGTACATTCACAGGTCTCCTCTTGACGATAGGACCGAGGCTGAGGCTCTCACCTTGTACCCCGGTGTACAGCTGGCAATGCTGGATTGTACACCTTCAGATATTTCCGATCCTGGTGGTATTCTTAGCCGTCATTGGTTTGAACAATGTATGAATGAGGGGCACACATCTGTTTGGCAGTGGCTGGATCCTCCCACTCTTTGTCAGGACTTGGCGTTTGAAGAACTAGTTGCCTCGGTTGAAGTTCAAGTTCTCTGGCACCATGTTGTCCGTCAAAATCCTGTTTGTTTTTCTGTTTTGACAGCGAGTCCTTTTCAGCAAAGGTTGTTGTGTCGGACATTCTCTGACCCAGGTTTGAAGTAAGTGAAGGAAGTGTAGAAGTGTGGTACGAAGACGTCGACCAAACATGAACACTGCTGGGCTCGTTCCTGTTGGTGAAGTGACAGTAGATCTGTAGCACAGAAGTGCCAGAAAGGGGTCCTCTTGGCCAAGGATGTATTTGGCTGTACGCATTGTCCAGTCAGCTTCCCATTGCTCTGGGGATAATGAAGACTACTTGTCACATGCTCGAATCCCCATTTCTCTGCAAATTTTCTGAAGCTTTCAGGTTTAAACTGTCTGCCGTTATCTGTGATCAGGACTTCTGGTATTCCGTAACGGGCCAACACGTTCTTGATTTTGCTGATCAGGGTATTTGCAGTGATGTCTGGCATGAAAGTTACTTCCAGGTATCTTGTGAAGTAATGAACTATCCACAGGATAGTTGTATTCCTTGAAGCTACACAGATCAACTCCTACCTTTTGGAATGGCCTCTCAGGGAACTCTGCAGAAATGAATGGCTCACTGTGTTGAGCATTATGTTTTCTCTGACAGAAGTCACACTTCCATATGAGGTCTTGGATGGCAGAGTTCACGATAGGCCACCCGATGGATGAATTTACTCTTTCATGCATTTCTGAATTCCCATGTGATCATCATGGAGTTTCTACAACATTTCTCTCCACATGGATTTGGGAATCCCAATTCGACTGCCTCTGATGAGTTGTCCATTGATTTCACTGAGTTCACTGCCAATTGCATAGAATTCTCTTGCTTCACTTTTTGTGTCCTGGATAAATTTTGGCCATCCAGTTTTCGAATTGTGAAGTGCTGCAGCGATCGCTAGATCTTGGAGACTCTCCTGTCGAATCTTTTCCAACTTTCTGTCAGTAGCGTTCCATGACATGCTTACAGCAGTAATGTGAGCATCCACTTCTTGTTCAAAGTCATGATCTTCACACTCTGCTGGACTTCTTGATAGTGTGTCTGCAGCTATCATATTTTTGCCAGGTGTATATTCTGCAATGACATTGTATGTTGTAGGGTAGCAATCGGATCAACATCCTCTGGCATCGTACTGGAGTGTTGTTCAAGTCTTTGGTATTGATCAAAGGAACGAGTGGTTTGTGGTCTGTGAGAAGCTTGAAAAAAAGTTGCCCGACAAGGTACCGTTCAAATTTTTCACAGGTCCAGACTGAAGCCAGAAGTTCTTTTTCAATCTGTGCGTAGTAACACTCAGTTTTGTCAGCGATCTGGAGCAAAATGCGACAGGTCTGAAATCTTCACCATCTTGCTGGAACAAAACACCTCCCAGCCTGTAACTGCTGGCATCAGCACTGACCATGACTGGCTTTGATAAGCCGAAGAATGTCAGTGTTGGAGTTGAAGACAAGGGCTTCTTCACTTCACTGGATGCTGGCGACTGTGGAGTAGTCCAGCCCAGTGCACATCTGTCCTCAGCAGATCGTTGAGGGGCTTCAGGGTGGTTGACAGGTTCGGTACAAATCTCCCCAGATAGTTCACCATGCCCAGAAAATATCTGAGGTCAGCAACAGTTTTCGGTTCAGGCATATCTTCGATCACTCTGACCTTAGCTGGGTCTGGACTTGATTCCTTTGCTGCTGCTGACATGGCCCAGGAACATAACTTCATCTTTGTCAAACTCGCATTTTGCTTTAATCACCTTGAGTCCAACCTCCTTGAGTATGTCGAACGCTTTTTCTTTCACTTTGTCGTGTGCCTTTCGGTCCTCCGTATGTAGCAGTATATTGTCCATGAAACACTCTACATCGTCTATGCCCTTCAGGATCTCATCCATTGTGCGCTGAAAAATTTCAGGCGTTGGGGGTGATTCTAAAACACAGACGCTTGAAATAGTAGCGACCAAATGGAGTTATAAATGTGGTGAGTTTGGCAGACTTTTCATCCAAACGCAGTTGCCAAAATCTGGACGTGGCATTCAGTTTGCTGAATACTTTAGGTTTCCTGAGCTTGTGAAGAATATCATCAATAGTGGCTAGGACATAACGTTCCCTTTTCACTGCCTTGTTTGATTTCTTTAGAGTCACGCAGGTACGTATGTCAGGTCATTTCTTCCTGACAGGCACCATGGGTGCACACCAGTCAGTCAGCTCTCTGATCTTTTCGATCACTCCAGGTTATTCCATTCTTTTCAGCTCAGCTCCCACTTAGCCCATAAGCGGTGATGGAATCTGTCTTGCAGTGTGTACACTGTATGGCTGAGCATCGTTGGCCAGAACAGCCTTTATTGGGTTGCATTTAATTGGAACTGGTTCAGTATCACCAAATGCAACATTTGTTGTGTCCACTCGGTCTTTTATGACTGGACCCAGACGGACAGCAACAGCTAGACTGCATAAACAGTCAGTATCATGCCAAAATAATCAACCTGATGATTGTGGGCATTACATCAAGGAGAAGAAGAAGATCAGAGGCTATCATAAAAAAATCTGAATGAGAATGGACGCTCATTGAAACGGAAAGTAACAATGCATTGTCCTGCACACTGCATCATCCCACCAGGACTTCTGAGAACTGCACTTGTAAATTTCAGCTTTGGGCGAGGACTGAGATGATTATATTGAGCTTTTGACATGACTGATACGTACATCAGCTACTGTGTCGATCTTCAAGGAGACTGCCCTGCCAGCTAATGTTAAAGAAATGCACCACGGTGGTTCACTGTCGTCACAAGAATTGGATCCTTCAGGTGTAGAGGTGCCACCGACAGCACCAAGGAAGAGTGTTTGTTGTTCAGCATCACTCACTTCATTGACCTTGCTGCTACGACAAGCGGTTGTAAAGTGGTTGATTTTGGAACACTTGTGGCACACTTGACCTCTGGCTGGACAGTTATTTCTAGCATGGCTTCTTCCACACTGTCCACACGTTTGTGTCTGTGACTGCTGTGGCTTGTTTCCATTTCCCCGTCCTCTTTTTGCTCCTCTGTGTTTGACAGGAAAGGATTTCCCATTCTGACTGGATCGGAATGGTGGCTGATGAAGTTCATCCACTGCTTGTTGACGCCGAGTACTGACGTGACTCTTTACTAGCTCATGATGACGTGCAGTAGCAACTGCTGTTTGCAAAGTCAGATCTGCCTCAAGCTGGAGACTTTGAGAAACATCTTTATCTAAGAGACCTAGCACTAGTCATTCTCAGATAAGTTCTTCTTTTTCTTTAAAGTCCCCTCCGGGGGTTGCAACCTTGCCGTGGTCGGGGGGGGGGGGGGGGGGGGGGGAGGGAGGGACTCGCGCAGTCCCGTGATCCCTTAGGCTTCGCTGGCGGGGGCATCAATACTTGATGATAGGCTAGTTTTTGAAAATGCTTCTAGGCCTGGAAAGTGAAGTTGCTGTCTGGCCTAAGCACAAGGTGGTAAGGAGTTGATGCCCCTGCTACAGCCTCCCATGTCAGAGAGGCTGCGGGTGAAGGCCCAGACCAATAGTAACTCACCTTTTTCCTTTTTTGTGGCATCAGTTATCGGATCAATGGAGCAAACACACATACACACATATATCCATATATATATGTGTGAATGTATACACATACATACATATGCAGATACGTGCGTATGCTCTCGCAAGCCCACAAATCACATACACGTGCACTTCTGCACAGGAGCGCACACGCGCATACACACGCACGCACACACACACACACACACACACACACACACACACACACACACACACATACACACACACACACACACACACACACACACACACACACACACACACACACACACACACACATGCAATTGCATACATACATACACACACACACACACACACACACACACACACACACACACACACACACACACACACAATCACGCACGCACGCACGCACACAAACAAACACACACACACACACACACACACACACACACACACACACACACACACACACACACTCATGCAATTGCATACATGCACTTCATGCACACACACACCACCCCACACACACACACACACACAACACACACACACACACACACACACACACACACACGCGCGCGCGCGCGCGCGTGCTCGCACACATACATGGACCTGTGCCCACACATCCATCCACGCACACATGTGTACATTCAATACACACACATACAATGATACAAATGGCACAACCAATATTTTAGGTAGATGCTCAAGGTCTAAGCAGGACATTAGGCTGATGCGTAGGTCAGACATCTGCTAAGTCGTAGCCACAAGACCCTCTTGGTAAATTCTCTCATCTTAGGCATTAATTTATTTATCCATCAGCTTTAAATCATACGTACTGTGGTCTCAAAAAGCGGATGTGGTGTAGCGTAGATGGACTAGTCCGCACGCAGTGACACCTTGATGAAACTGATTATAGATGGGTGATTGACAACGCCATGAAAGTATTCGGCCCAGCGTTCAAGATTCTTCTTGTCAGTACTCTGTCTGTTCCCATCAACACCGATAGAGGGGACGATACTGACGATGTGGGACCATAGACAGTCTGTAAAAGTTCTTCATGGCATTGCAATCGGCCAAAAGATGACTTTCTCCAGCTTTCTCATTCAGCCACGCATCCTGCATTGTACGTAGCTCAGACTCTGCAGTCTTTTTGGCAATGTTGAATGCAGCTTGCTTGGAAACAGAAATAGGGTCGTTACCTTGACCTAATGACCTCGTCTAGTCACCTGACCTCTTCAAATGACCCTGACAGCCAGCCGATACCCTTTACGCCCATTTGAGACCATCTCACCCTGACTTACATAACCCAACTAGTGACCCTGGCCTGACCTGACCTACCTTGACTCGATCTAACCTGACCTGACCTGCGCACCGCCACAGCATCACAACGTCCATATAAATCAAAGTGTGTGCGCGCGCGCGTCCGTGCGTGCATGCGTGCGTGCGTCTGTGTTTGTGCGTGTGCGTGCGTGAGTATGCTTGCGCGCGCGAGAAGGAGAGTTAGAGAGAGAGAGAGAGAGAGAGAGAGAGAGAGAGAGAGAGAGAGAGAGAGAGAGAGAGGCTAAAAGGAGGTGATTAGACTATGAATACGAAATACTTCAGAAGCACCATTTGGGGACCACGGTATCATATCTTGAAAACAGAAACATTTGTGTCACCTGCCTGGAAGCCTGTTGTCCACTGAACCCGGCTCCACAGTGGAAACTGGCCGACAGGTCGTCTTCCCTCGGCAATCAAAACCACATGTACCACTTATAATGTCATGTTATTCTCACTAACCCACATACACTACTTATACTGTCATGTTATTCTCACCAACCCACATATACCACTTATAATGTCATGTTATTCTCACCAAACCACATATACCACTTATAATGTCATGTTATTCTCACCAAACCACATATACCACTTATAATGTCATGTTATTCTCACTAACCCACATACACTACTTATAATGTCATGTTATTCTCACCAAACCACATATACTACTTTATAATGTCATGTTATTCTCACCAAACCACATATACCACTTATATTGTCATGTTATTCTCACCAAACCACATCTACCACTTATATTGTCATGTTATTCTCACCAACCCACATATACCACTTATAATGTCATGTTATTCTCACCAAACCACATATACCACTTACAATGTCATGTTATTCCCACCAACCCACATATACCACTTACAATGTCATGTTATTCTCACCAAACCACATATACCACTTAATAATGTCATGTTATTCTCACCAAACCACATATACCACTTATAATGTCATGTTATTCTCACCAAACCACATATACCACTTATAATGTCATGTTATTCTCACCAACCCACATATATCACTTATATTGTCATGTTATTCTCACCAACCCACATATACCACTTAATAATGTCATGTTATTCTCACCAAACCACATATACCACTTATAATGTCATGTTATTCTCACCAAACCACATATACCACTTACAATGTCATGTTATTCTCACCAAACCACATATACCACTTATAATGTCATGTTATTCTCACCAAACCACATATACCACTTATAATGTCATGTTATACTCACCAAACCACATATACCACTTATATTGTCATGTTATTCTCACCAACCCACATATACCACTTATAATGTCATGTTATTCTCACCAAACCATAGATACCACTTATAATGTCATGTTATTCTCACCAAACCACATATACCACTTATAATGTCATGTTATTCTCACCAAACCACATATACCACTTATAATGTCATGTTATTCTCACCAAACCACATATACCACTTATAATGTCATGTTATTCTCACCAACCCACATATACCACTTATAATGTCATATTAACATTTGCTATCTGGCTGGCGTTGAAGGCGTGAAGTCGTGCTTGCTTTGCTCCTGTTGTCCAAGTGATTTTGTTCAAGATATAGCGCACCAGTCTCCTCATTTTTTTGCAGTCAAAGTCGCAAGTAGCCAGTGTCTATAAAGGTGTGATTTTTGTGATGGTGTCATCAAGATATTGTGACTGATTAACGTTTTAATAATTACATAATCCAAGAAGGAGAAATCGGCGGTGATAAACGTTCACAACGTTCACAACCAGGCACGCCTATAATTTACTTCGGTGTCGTTTTGCACGTGCATCTAGTAATTTGGGTCAACCTCGTGTCGTTTTGACGTCATGCAAGAATAGGCAAGTCAACCAGTGTCCCAGGTTCAGGCATGTGTTTTCTGTGAACTATGACACCGGCAAACCACGGGTTTGTTTTGATTTGTTGTGCTGCTAACTCGACATGGAGAACAATTCTGCTTGAGATGAAAATAAATTACAACCCATGTTGGATATAATACAAAAAAAACTTTCACATGTTCCGTCCAAGAACTGTATGCATGGCGAAATTGTCTACTTTTTCTGTATTCGGCTATTTTCGCGTTGAAAAGAATGACTTTGATACCAACAAACAGCCCTTCTCCCTCCCGTCCTGGATCAGTGGGTCACCGCTCCCCAACCTGACCAAGACAGTACTGCGTGTGTTTCGCGGCCAGTCAAAACAAATAACGCTGACGTTATACACCACTAGGCAAGGCACAGGGTTATTCGTGTGTCAGGGAGCCGACTGCACCAAGTGGGATGAAGAGGAGTGTGAGATGCCGAAAGACATTGTTTGTAAACTGTGTGAGGATGGTGATGTACACACCCTTAAAAAGGAATTGCTCTCTGTACCCTTGGCCTTTCTTGCGGCAGAAAATCAAGCAGTAAAACTGTTTCCCTCAAAAAGGATCAAACCACAGACGAAAAAAGAATCCATCTTCCTATTCCCATTTCCCACACACCCCCTTGATTAATCAGAATGATGTACAATGTGATGTGTCTGTGCTTGTAAGCAGTCTTAGCAACCTGTCGATTGTTTCCCCTGTGTCAGACAGTGTTTAAGGTACTGCCCCTGTCTCTGTTGATGAGGTTGAGGAAAATACAGAAGGGCATGTGACTCCAACCACTGCTACGTTATCTCGTAACAAATACAGACCAACACTAAAAATCTACAGAAAAACAAAGAAATATCGTAGGCGTACACTATGTCCATCACTACATTCCGAAAAGGCACTCATTACAAAATTGATCAACATTGAAGACAGTCTTGATATCATTCTTGACCAGGAATCAAAAGTTGTCTCCAAGTTAGAGGATTCTAAGGTGGCTATCAAGAACTATTTAAAACAGCATATCAATCATAAGATACAGTTCATGCTTCCATTGATAATGTAAAGGCAATGATGACCAAACTGGACTCTACTGTAAGTAATCTAAAGGAAAATCATTCTCTCAAAACCTGCTTAGGCACAATTCAGTCTGACCTAAAACAATTTAAAAAGCAGCCTTCTTTTGTGCAGTCCGTCTCGACACAATGTGATTATCCCACTAGATGCGATAACTCCATGCAGTGTGATTTGTCCGTTAGCCATGAGGATGATCAAAGTGTTTGTGTACAATCTGATCTCCCCTCGGGGCATGAGAACAAAAAGTTGGGAGATAATGCCTCGCCCTCTATGTCCCCTTCTCAGGTAAATCTTCCCTCCCCTACTTCAGTTGTCGCCTCCACTTTCGGCTCTGGTCTTCCTGATTCTCTCCAGCCTCCTTGTCAGGAGAAAAGTGATGTTTCTGATGAAAACACTGCACAGTGCCCATCTTCCCTCACAGCCCCACTGTACCCCTTCATAATCGTTATGACGTACTCTCCTGCATATATCAGGAACAAAATGTCCTTGAAGGGGAACAACAGAATCCACAGCATGTAAATGCAAACACTAATCACGTTATGAGGGTTTCAAAACCAAATCCAAATCTCACTCTGAAAGGGAAATCAAGCGTACGCCACAACAGATTTTAGGTGACTTACGCATTCCTAGAGAAACCGCATCAGTACTTGTAGGAGATTCTACAATAAGGTATATAACTCCAAAGAAATTAGGGTCACAGACAGATCCCGTGTTCAAAATATGTGCCCCAGGACTAACAGTGGCAGATGTCATCCAATGGTTAAACCATTTAGAAACTCAGTCACACGTGAAAACATTGATTGTTCATGTCGGAGTCAATGACTGTCCAGCAGGACCCATCTCCTCCCAAACATGGAAAGACCTTATCACCATGTGTAAAAAAGATTTCCCTCCGCTTACGTAGCTATAAGCTCCATTGTGCCGGCTTTTGGACGCCATCAGCTGAATAATTCAATAGCCCCTTCGAACCGAAACTTATACGACTGCTGTACCACCCTACAAGTGGATATGGTAGATAACTTTAACTCTTTCGTAACCCCAAAAGGGTTCCCACGTAAAGCGCTGTACAAAGATGTTATTCACCCTAGCGCAAGGGGAAGTGCCTGTCTTGCAATGAAATTCAAAGAAGTGCTTCCTCAAAATCTTTCCTGGTCAGTACACATTTCTGCACTCACGCGTAAACTTTCTCAGAAATTATTTCAGTTTAACAGAATAAAACACTTTCTCGATCAACACACTAGAAAATTATTTCCCCATGCATATTTACAACCAGATTTCGAAAATGCATCTACAATATGGGATATGGCTAGTACAAATTGTCTTAAACCCTTAGAAAGCATTTACAGGCGTTCTGTCAAACTTATACTTCTAAAATCATCTCCCCTACAAATTCATAACTACAAAACATTACATATTCTTCCGTTTCAATTGAAATGTCAATTCAATAAAGCAGTGTTTTTCCATAAAATAGTTAAGTTAATGGACTTGCTCCATTATATCTCCACGAAAAGCTCCGAAAGACTAATCTACGAGACAAAGAGAGAATACAACTTCCCCATCCCAGAATTGATCTGTATATGACGTCTCTTATATACTCAGGCGGTAAACAATGGAACGAAATTCCTGATGGCATTAAAACAAAGAATTCCTTGGCATCATTCAAAAGCTGCTACAAAAATTACTTATTCACGCTATTATAATTATAAGTCTATTGTTTATTGTCATGTAAATGGCATATATTTGCAATGTATTCAAATTACCCAGATGATGACCTCTCTCTCTCTCTCTCTCTCTCTCTCTCTCTCTTTCAGTTGTACTTATATGTACAAGTAGGTAAGTGTACATGTATACGTGCATGTATGTATGTATATATATATATATATATATATATCTATATATCTATCTATATATATATATATATATATATATATATATATATATATATATATATATATATGTGTGTGTGTGTGTGTGTGTGTGTGTGTGTGTGCGTATATATATATATATATATATATATATATATATATATATATAATAACATTTTAACATTTTAACACTTCATTTTAAAAATATTTTTAACAATATATATATATATATATATATATATATAATATATATATATTTGACACATTACAAGCAAGCTAAAAACAAGCTTAAAACATCAACAGGTCTGATTCTTGCATGTGCAATGTCAGGAAGTAGGGGGCTTGTGCTGCCAGTGTTATATATAGCTTGCTGGGTTTTTTCTCACGTGTTGCACGTGCTTCTCAGGTGTTTTTGATTTTGTTCACTGATAAAAACTTCCATCTGTGTCTGCAATTGTTAACCATTTCTGTTCTAATATTTAAAGTTGCTAATAGTGGTTCACATAGTATAATGTATTTCTCTGTTAGACATAGATTACATCTTTTTGAAATGTTATTATATGGTGCTGCTCTTTTTAAGATTTTCCAAGATATACTGACTTCCATAAAAAACGCGAAAATTTGAAAGGCTATTTTTCGGGTGAAAATATGCAATATTGAACCATTGTGGCAAGTTGTTTGGGTCCAAGACTCACGTGCAGTGAAAAAATTGTGTGAGCAACACATCATTTCCGGCATTGGAGGGTCAACAAAAATGGCAAACTGGTTGCTGCATGTGAGGCACGTGCACACCATGCAGAGCAAAGTTAAAATGCTATCTGGCCGGGGGCGGTGCCGCAGCACAGTTCCCGGCCGCCGCAGCTCGCGCACGTGCGCTCATTCCCTGCTGACGCGCATATTTCGCTACTTTTTGATTTTTTTTACGGTAGCTAGACAACAACTGACAGTGTTGTGTTAGGTGTCATAGGAAAGAACAAACACTCAACTAATCGAACATAGTAATTTTGAATCATTTACTTTCAATGTATAGGACACGACTGTGCGCTGAAAAACATGACTGACAAGTAAAAAAAAATCTTTGTTTACATTCTATTCCGTTCTTTCACAACACCAAATCAGGAGAAAAAGGCACGAAAAAACATTCCAATCTTACCTTGCAAATCATCCAGGAGTTATCATGTAATCCATTGAAAAAAACAACAACTTCCATGAGTTTTTCCGGAATGATCAATACACTACGCGCACTGTTCTGATTCACAGTCATGTTGGTATTTGGCTGACGGAGTGTTTCTTTTCACTGGATGAACAATTCCACGGGTGTAAGTTTCTAAAGTACCCCGGTACAAAGACTACTGTTGATCAAAACGCAATAGGCCTAATACACCATAAAAATAAAAGAAAAAGCTGAGAATAGCTGATCATAACACAAGTTATATACAGCACTTGTACTTGTGTGATGCGGCGGCGTCTGCTGCAAGTGATGCCGATTCATCATCAGAATCATTATTCTGAGCTGCATCTTCGAACAGCTCTATTTCCTCCTCTCTGTCATCGTTCAGCGACTCACATTCACTGCCCTCCTCATCAGACCCGCTTTGCAAGATGATTTCTAGTGCTTCGTTCAGCGAGAAGTTGCTGCCACTGCCTCGCCTGACCGACATTTTTGCTGGCACAGGAAATGCCACGTGTGCACGCGCTTAGCGGGAAAGCCCGGTGCCGACAGTCCCTTTGTTTCAAAACTGCTGGGGTCAGCCAAGTTCACGGCAGAGCACTGAAAGTAAGGTCTACTACTCGCTACAACATCCCCAAGACTAGTTACATGGCTTATTTCCCTTGGACCATTTCATGGAAAGTGTAGGAATTTTTTATGTTCCCGTCGTCTGAAGGTTGACGACACGGCAGACAGTTCTGTCTGTCCGTCATCCGGACTTGGACGACGCGCCTCAAGGGAGAGAAATCCTGTCGTCCACTTTTGTCACGACTCGGCTAGCAGGCATGCAGCCTTTATAAAGCCACGCTACAAGGTTCAGGAAACGACTTGCCGTCTGAGCGCTACAGAGATGCCAAGACTACGAGCAGAGGAACGCAATCGTGCCCTAGGCCATCTGGAGGCTGGTGTGGATGCCAGGCAGGTCGCCAACATCTTTAACGTCCACATCTCAACCATCTATCGTCTGCAGCACCGCATGCGAGTCACTGGTACCACTGATGATCGTCCCCGGCCAGGCCGTCCTTGGGTCACCACACAAAGAGAGGATCGCCATCTTGTTCGAACCCATCTGCGGGACAGGCGGCAAACAGCCGCTAACACTGCTCGACAGGTGCCTGGGAATCTCCAGCAACGAATCAGCCTCAACACTATGCGGCGGCATCTTCAGGAGAACGGGCTGGCATGTAGGCGTCCTCACAGAGGTCCGGTACTGACACCAAGACACCGGCAGAACAGGCTGCAGTGGGCACAAGCCCGAATCAACTGGCGCAGACAGCAGTGGGGACGCATACTGTTCTCAGATGAGAACCGTTTTTGTATTGACATGGCTGACGGTCGTGTCAGAATATGGCGTTGACCTGGTGAACGCTGTGCTGACTCCTGTGTGGTAGAGCGGAACCCCTGGGAAGGCCCGAACGTTATGATATGGGGTGCAATTGGCATTAACCACGCCATAGGACCAGTCATCTTTCAGAACATTGGTCCTGGTCGCGGACAGGGTGACAATGCACAGCGCTACATCAACCAGGTGCTCAGACCCCATGTCGATCCTTTTTTTTGTGCAACACCCAAACTGGACATTCCAACAGGACAATGCAAGACCACACACAGCCAGGGCCACCCAGCAATTTCTTCAGCATAACAACGTCAATGTGCTGCCCTGGCCAGCCCTCAGTCCCGATTTAAACCCAATAGAACATTTTTGGGATGAACTTGGCAGACGGTTGGACCTCCTGTGTCCACGACCAGCAACAGCGGCTCAACTTCACAAGGCCATCGTCCATGTGTGGGCTGGTCTGCCACGGGGACGCATCAACCACCTGGTCCACTCAATGAGCCGCAGGTGTCAAGCAGTTGTCAACGCAAATGGTGGCCACACACGGTATTAGGACTTCAAGCTGGTTTGTCACGTGACCTTGGATTTTCCACACAAAAGACATATTGCTGATGACATTTTCACACATTACCGTTGTAATGAATCAAATCACGTTGAATTCTCGCTTCCACTCTGTACAATTGTGACCAATAAAATTCGCCCCCAACCTTCAGCTTGTTTTGTTTTCGCGTTTTTTATGGAAGTCAGTATATGTTGTAGTCTGTGTTTTTATCTTTAAGTTTTCAAATGTATATACTCAGTTCTGTTTGGTTTTTGTATCTTTCTTGTTGAATGATTGTTTATGGTTTGCATATCTGGTTTTAAATTGATTTTCAGTGATACCTACATATGTTTCTTCTGCATTCTATGATGTTACAGTGGCTTGGTACACGATATTGTTGTAAAGGCATTTGTTATTTAGGGGGCACTGTTCTTTTTTGGTACAGTTGCAAGATTTCCTTTCGTCACCCTCATTTTTCTCTGTGCTGCTTTTCATTTTATTTGCTGAATCAATGACATTTTTAAGATTCGGCATACATGAATATGATAATTTGATGTTGTCTTTGTTGAATATCTTAAATAATTTGTGCTCTTTTGGGAAAGGTGATGTCAAGATTATAAAAAAATTATTTCCCTACGTTTGTCTTGACTGTTCATTCATATGGGGGATTGTACCATATGATTTTCCATTTCCTGTTCTTTCTGCATCTGTTTGTATCATTGTCTGGATCGTATCGTAATTCATAATTGTAGCCACTTTTATGTAACGCTTCTTGGTATTCAGCTGTAGCATTGTTGAATGCTGTTTCGTTACATGACAAATTAGATAGTCTTTTATTTATGCCTCTGGGTATTGTTTTTAGTATGGAAGGTGGGTGATTGCTTTTGATGTTTACATAAACAGGCGTATCATTTGTTTTTTTGTATGGTTTGTATGTATGTTGGTTGAGGTCTAACTTTATGTCTAAATAATTCACTATCTTTTTTTTTGCTTCTATGGTGATTTTTAAGTTTTGACTGTGGAAAATTTTACACAATTCTTTTTTCTTAATTTCAATATTCCTAGGGTTGTCATTCAGAGCGGCAAGGCCATCATCGCTGTACAGTCCGGTTTGTGTTCCAAGGTTTTTTTTAATGTTGGATAACATGAATAGTCCGACAAGTTTGCAGGTTTCGGCACCATCATATGATCCCATTGTAACATCAAAAGTTGAGTTCCTGCTTGTGCTCTTAATCCAGTGTTCATTTTTACTATGCAGTAATGTTTTCTTTGTATGTAAAATGATTTCCATTTCTGACCCTGATATTTCTGTGTACTTGTTGGCAAATTTTATAGCTTTAGTAAGTAGCTTTTCATCTATAGATGGATAGAAATCTACTATGTGAAATGTTAAAAAAACGGTATAGTCTTGTTTATTGATTTTTTTTGAACCATTGTATGAATTCATATGTGTTTTTCCAGAGATTGAGTTCAGTATTTTCTTTTATGTTTTTTATGGTTTTCTCTAAGATTTTTTAAAACTATTTTTCCCTAGTTCAGATTTGGAAGGGTTTATCAATCTACATGTTGGATTATTCAAGAAATTAGGTTTGTGGTCTTTAAGTGTAATAAAAGCTTCTCTAGCTGCTGTGGTCTCTACTCTGTCACCTAGGTCCATTTGGTGTACAAGTTCCTTTTCTTCTTTCTGATGTGATCATATGTAGCCTTGTCAGTCTTTCTGTAATTTGTTTTGAATATTTTTGTCAAGAAGTTTTGAGTACTCTTCAGGATCCATTTTTATAAAAGTTGCTGGTTTTGTCCGCCTTCACAAATATATTCTTTTTAATCATTTTGAATTTGTTTAATTTCCTTTTCTAACGCTGTTTGGAATTTATTATTTGATTTTTTGAATTCTATGTTGGCTAACATTCTTTTCATTTTATCTTCAAATGTTTTCATTTCTTCGATGGCTGGTGGTACTGGCCATGATTTGAAGTCATATGTATTTTTATCTTTTTTTTTAGCATTGGGGTTTAAAAAGAAAAATGCTTTCCATCTCACATTTTTGATGAATTTTTCCGTCTGTCCTATCATTTTCTTCATGTAGCACTGGGGTTTAGCGAACCGAATGTTTTTAATGGATTGTTTGAAGTGGATATTTTCCATTTTAAAATCTGCTGATTCAAAGTGCTCAACGTAGTGAGCAGTTAAGAGAACAGTAACAATAATCAACGTTATTTTAAAAGGAGTGCTCAACCGCAGTGGGAGCGACATTTGTTACAATAAAAGCAAGCTAAAAACAAGCTTAAAACATCAGCAGGTCTGTTTCTTGCATGTGCAGTTGTCACGATGTAGGGGGCTTGTGCTGCCAGCGTTATATATAGAGCAAAAGAGCAAAAACAGAAAACAGAAAAGATGCTCCCAGGATTCACTGAAAGGGGGAGAGAATGATGAATCCATCGGTGCTCAACCAGTCACGACTGCAAATCCCAAACGGACTATGAACATGGACCAAATGGAATATCCATGTGTCTGTGGAAAGCGTTTCGCTACCACCCGTGGCATGAAGATCCACAGAACAAAGATGGGATGTGTGAAGACTCATCTGAATGAGCAGCAGCGCACTGCATCGGCAGATAAGACGTCAGAAGACCAAGGCCAGGATTTAAACCACAGTGCCAAGGACATCCACGCTGTTGGTTCGGATGAGGAATTTGCACAGGCCCTCGATGCGAGGCGCCTGAAACTCAACCTGCCACGAGCAAACGAAACTGAAGATTGGGAGAAACTGGATGCAAAAATCGTCCAAAGACTCGATGCACTGATAGGGAAAACCACCCTGGAACACAAACTAGCCACATATGGGGGACATTGTGTATGCCACATGTAGAGACGCCTATGGAGCAAAACTACCCAAAGAGAAAACACCCCCAAAGAAATCCAGACGCCAAGAAGAGATGGACAAGATCAGGGTCCAAAAGAAAACCTCAAGAAGCAAATGAAGACCGCACTGCCAGCTGAAAAACAAGGCTTGGAAAAACTCTGGAAAGACCTGAAAGCTAAACACAGAGCCCTCAGCAAAGCGGAATCTGTGAGAAAGAGGAAGAGCAAAAAGAAGAAGACCCAAGAGGGCTTCTTCAGAGACCCCTTCCAGTTTGCCAGAACACTGTTTGAGCAGCCAAAATCTGGGACCCTAAGTGTGGACAAAGGAGTTCTTGAGCAGCATCTGAGGAAAACATACTCTGACTCACAGAGCAAAGCACCACTCGACATTCAAGGTCTGGTGTGGCCAACCAACCATGAGGAACAGTTCAGTGACAAGCCTCCAACGTTGGCGGAAATCAAGAAGGTGGTCGACAAAGCCAGAGCCAAATCATCACCAGGGCCAAACGGAATACCTTACCAGCTGTACAAGAAATGTCCCAAGGTGCTGGAGTGGCTCCACAGGCTGCTGCGATCAGCTTGGAGAAACCAGAAGATCAGCAGCCAGTGGATGACGGCAGATGGTGTGTACATCCCCAAAGAGCAAAACTCAGGTAACATCAGCCAGTTCAGGCCAATATCACTACTTAACGTCGAAGGGAAAACCTTCTTCTCTGTCATGGCAGCAAGGCTGACCAAGTACCTCATGGAAAACAAGTACTTGGATGTGTCAGTCCAGAAAGGTGGCATCCCAGGCGTGGCTGGCTGTGTAGAACACGCCACAATGATCTGGGACGCAATCCAGAGCAAAAACAGAAAAGAGAGACCTGGACGTAGTGTGGCTTGATCTGGCAAACGCATATGGATCTGTACCCCATGAGATGATAGAGTTGGCTCTTGAGATGTACCATGTGCCAAAGAACACCCGGGACATGCTCAAGAAGTACTTCAATGGCTTCTCAATGCGGTTCTCTACCAAGGAGTACACAACTGATTGGATCAACTTGGAGGTGGGCATTGCAATGGGCTGTGCAATTTCCCCAATACTGTTCGTGTTGGCAATGGAAGTCATCTTGAAAGCAGCAACAAGCAACGCAAGACAAACAGACCTTGGCGATGGATACAAGATGCCCCCTCTCAAGGCCTGCATGGATGACACTACAGTGATTTCATCCAGTGAAGACGAGACACGTCATGTGCTGGAGAGACTGGACGACATAGTTGCCTCATCCAGAATGAAGTTCAAGCCAAAGAAATCACGGAGTCTCTCACTGAGGAAAGGAAAAGTTGCCGAATCTGTGGTCTTCAGAGTTGCCAACCAGGCCATTCCAACAGTCACAGAAGAGCCTGTCAAGAGCCTTGGAAGGTGGTATGATGATACGCTGAAAGACACACAAAGAGCAAAAGAAACCAAACAGATGTCGGAAGAAGGCTTGGAGACCATTGACCAGTGTGGGCTCCCTGGCAAATACAAGGTCTGGTGTCTGCAGTTCATGCTGATACCAAAGCTTCTATGGCCTCTGATGATATACGACATCTGCACCAGCAAGGTGGAGGCAATGGAAGCTAAAATCAACAAGTTCACAAGAAAATGGCTTGGTATCCCACCGTGTCTGACTGACATAGCGCTGTACTGTCGCCAAGCAAAGCTGAAACTACTACTGAAATCCATCCTGGAGGAATACAAAGCAGGGAGAGAACGTAAAAACACGGATTCTGGCTCAACCATCCCTCAACCAATTTCGGGATGGTTGACCCCAGAATCCGTGTTTTTACGTTCTCTGACAAGTAAGACTTCAATAACCAAAAAAATAACGATTTTTTACAAACAAACATACTGTGTAGGATTATCCGTTTTCAATACTAACTTACTAAACTTTTCAGATTGTAGTTTTGCTTCAATCCTTTGTTTTTCTTGTTTGTTTTTAATAACATTATTTTCGCGCAGACATTCATTAAATGAGTCTCTGTCTTTCATGTGGAATAAAACTACGGTCTTTAACTGTTCTCTAAAGTCTTTTAAAACTGAGTTATATTTTTGACATAAAATCCACACACTTATCCCATCATGTCTTCCGCTGAAAGCCAGTTTTGACAAAGTGTTTCTCTTTTTAACTATATCTTTTTCTGCCGAACAGTCATCTATAATAAAGAGTGTCTGCGTTCCTTCAAACACTTTATAAAAGTATTCTAAACACTCACTCAGTTTAGTGCTAGGATCAACTAAATATACGTCATCGTCTGTCCATATAAACCTTCTATCATGATATGCTTTGTTCCTTTTAAGTGTTGGGCAGAAAATTACAATATAATCAAAATTATAGCGATAAACTGTTTGTAATAGGTCGAGGACAAATATTGTTTTCCCACAACCAGTTTGTCCACAAATTAATGAACAATGAGGGTTTTTGTCATAAAGTTTAACTGCTCCATAGTTTTATAACAGAATTTAATCTAATCCAGTTATTATTTTTATCATACTCTCCGTCAAAACTTGTTCAGTATAATTAAACCCTATGAGGCCTAAATGTGTAAGATTAATCCAATTCAGTTCTGTAAGATTGTTTCTATTTAAGTCAACATTGATTTTGTTGCTTGTTGTTATGATCTTAATATCCTCACCATTGTGAAGAACGACGATGGTAACTTTAAGGCGTTTAACGTCTAAGTTTTGCCAGCTAATATTAATTCCTTTTATAAGGACGTCACTAACGCCCACAACCCCATCCCTCTCCACATCTTTAAAGACAGAAATTTCAAATATCATTGTGAACGTGTCTCCTAATTTTCTGCTTGGAAAGAACTGTAATTTTGTAGAAGCTTTCTTTAAAACCGCTTCTCTTCTGTGGAGGATGTACTGTTTTTTCCCATACGGCGTTATTTCAATCTCTTTCCGACTATTGTCGTCCGGCATAAGACTTACATGTAAAGGGCCAGAGTTGAATGCTTTTCTGAAACTTTTTGACGGCTAAAAAATGTAAATGGGCTTATGAATTCAAATTTTATTTCCCATTCTAAATATGGTTCCAAATGCCATTTGCTGTCAGGTTTTCGAACTATTTTATATTCATACTGGCCAGCATTATTTGCTTCTACATTGCGCAGTTGCTCTAGTTTAGGAAACGTTTTGTTGTCGCCAACCTCTTTGCGTTTATAATACACCATCTTTAGTGTACTCAAAACCATACAAAGCGCCTATTTCGCCGTTCTGTTCAAAGTCCGCTACGTCTGCAAGGTCTTTTAATTCTAAGGTTATACACCTTACAGGCGCCAATGTAACTCCCGGTTCTTCTGGCCCCCGCGACATTATTTTTTAGAACAACTTATTATTTTATTTCCAAAACAATGTGCAGGTTATCACATTTCACAACTTTCCCTGTTTTGTCTGCAATTTTTATATTAAATGATCCGACCCTCCCACAAACTAATCTTTTAAACTGTAAATTAGGGAATTGTATAATTTCATAATCGCAATATGCAGCTTTCCCTGATGGAAGAGCTCTTAAAACAGTTGAGGGCCTTCCATCATATAAGTTTTCATCAGTGCTCAGCTCATCCAAATGAACATAGAGTAATGAATGTAATGCAAGATCGAGCGGATTTTCTCCCTCATAAGTAGTTTTGTTTGGTGTAACTCTAAATCTATAATTGTCAGCTGCAAAGCCTAACATTTTAGCTAGCTCTTTATCAAAATAGTAACCTACTTCTTCTTCAGGCTTGAATGTTAACATTGTTTTCAGATTCGCATTGTTAAGTTTGAGAGTAATGTCAAAGTTACTCATTGCTTCTTTTAGTGAGCAAAACCCGTAATAACCATCAGGTATTGTTAACTGGCTAACTTTGGTCCCTGTTTTGTCAATTTTTTGAATCTTATTATTCTTCTTTGATTCACTTATATTAAACCATACGACTTTGTAAAATATTTCATGAAGCGCAACCATTCTGGCTCCACAATTTTTATCAATAGCATGTTCTAAAAACGAAGGACGGTCTTGAGTTGTTATTGTTACAAACATTTTTTAAACAAAATAAAAAGGAGTGCGTTTAAATATACTGATGCAAAATATTCTGTTGGGCCGCACTACAATCTTAAAAATATAACAACTGATACTCTTGTCATTTCTGTGACCCAGACTGACACCTTTCAAGCAAAGGTGAGTACTCCATTAAACAGATATCTTAACCCTCCTATTAAAAAAGACTACATCGCGAAAGTGTGGTTCAGTCATCCGATGCAGTTTTATCAGAACTAGCTAAACTTTGCTGTGTTTTGTGCATCAACTGGGTGTGGAGTGTCGTATGCTGATCATTTAAATCATCCTGATCCTTTGGTGAGGTCAGTGTATAGATTTCATTTTTATTACACCTTCAGACGTATTTTGACTGAACTGCAAGCACCATTACCAAATGACAAACCATTTAATCCATTCAGCAACAGAATAGACATGAAGGCTTTTGAAAGGATCTGCAACGAATTCAATATTAAGGCCAAGACAGACTTTAGACAAAAGTTGGATCTTAATCATGGTCTAGGCACCCCTTATTTTTGGGCGTGCACAGAAAGTATAACTATGCCTGGGATCCTCCTTACACATCTTTCTCTTCAGGCACAGCTGTTCACCTTGGGTCTATAGAGCAAGAGCATAAAACAGCGTGGACAACATTTATCTTAGACACTTCTAAGGGCCTAACTAAAGCAGGAATAGAACGAATAAACGACTCTATTCGTACTTACGTTTGGTGTTTGCTAGGTTCGCAAGCACAGGCAAGATCGAGCATAACTGATCCTTCTACTGGCTTTGACGCACAAAAACAGTACTTGGCAAATTTAGAGGACGCCATTAATTCTACTGTTGATTTGCCTTCAAGTATTAAAAGGTACCAACATGTTTTGCAATTTGCAAGATCGAAAGTAGACTTTGCTGTTGGCACTGGATTATACATGCTACCTTCTGACCTCAGACTCCAGGTAGGAACAATAATGAACTACAACAATGAAATCCTTGTTGCAGGAAATGAACAGAAGATCGGAAAAGACGACATAAATTCTGAGCCAGTAATATTGCAAGCAGTAAACAAACAAGTCGACCCCCCAAGAATAAGTCATCCAATCCCCGCGGCCCAAAGCCCGAAGACCGTTGAAGAAGTCAAAAAAAATAATGGCCATGAATATGAAAAGACAGCGCTTGTT
This sequence comes from Conus ventricosus, assembly GCA_018398815.1. NCBI lineage: Eukaryota > Metazoa > Mollusca > Gastropoda > Neogastropoda > Conidae > Conus > Conus ventricosus. The sequence continues at coordinate 80,827,922 of CM031609.1, read as the reverse complement.
TTTGGATTAACTTGCTTAGGATTACTTGGTCTTTATTTTACTAAATATTAACCCAACTATTAAGAGAACTAATGTCCATAAGTGCTCGGCCATAAAACCAACTACTTTGCCTGCAGTAGACAAAAGCCAGCTAACAATACCCCCTAATATACCTGGTAAAGCGTCCATGGCTTTACTGGCTAATTTTTTTAATAAGCCCGCAAGATGATCAAGCTGTTTTTTTACCCATGATTTATCAGGCGGCGATGGAGGCGATGGCGGTGGAGGCACTGGGATTTGACCTCCACCGCCGCCTGTAATAGCCAACACCAGTGTACTTATTGCAAATCCTAAGGCTGTTATAACGCTCGCTAATGTGACACCTTGCTCTCTAAACAGTGTTTTTATTCGTTCTGCTAGTGTCGTGTCTTCATATAAAATTCTTCGGATAGTTTCTCTTATTCTGGTCACTTGAGTTCGTAATTGTTCTCGGGTAGTAGACAAAACTTCTAGTTTCCGTTCTTCAAAATTATTTAGTCTTCGGGTTATTTTTTCTTTAACACCAGGTCCTAAGTTGGCGTCATCAGCCTCAGCGAGTTTTCTTTTCTCTTTTCTATATCCTCATCTAGTTCACGCAGTATTGCTCTACCCTTTATTAATTCTTTTCTAACAGTTCTCAAAGCACGATCAAGGTCCTCTGATTCTTGCGGGGGTGTTGGGGAGTCGTCAATAGTTTTTGGTTCTGTTTCTTCTGATTCTTGCGGGGGTGTTGGGGAGTCGTCGATAGTTTTTGGTTTTGTTTCTTCTGACAAACTGGTTTCTGCTTCTATTACATTTGTTATTTTGCTTGCTGTTGGAATTAAATCTTGAAGTTCCATGTTTTGTATTTGGTTATCTGTTGGGAGTTCTTGTAGTGTGTTTTGAAGTTTAGCAACTGCTTCCCCATGTAATTTTGGTTTACTAATGCCAAGGCGATTTCGATCTTCCACCCTAAGTCAATGTATTCATGCCTACAAACTTTGATGGGTCTCGTTTATCTGTAAGCCGAACAAGTTGTTCTCGGTCGGGGCCGCTTTTCACAAACAAATGGCCATTTTGATCTACTTTAAAATCATTAGGGTCTAAAACTTCAGGAGGTTTTAGGCCTAAACTTTTGTAAAATGCTCCGACTGTACTTTCTGTTAATTCACGCCGTAATGAGAGCGTTGAGCGATGCTGTATCAAAGGAGCCGTTTCACTCATGTCGTCTCCAGGATCAAAAACATCATAATCTTCTTCACCTTCAATTCCTGCCATGTTTTTAAATAATTAACTTTTTATTTTGTTTTATAAAAAAATGTCACAAGCATATGGCTCGATTCTTGACCCGCATAGAAGACTGAAAGAACCCTTTGGCGTGAAGGGAAATAAGCGGAATATTACTGTTCCAAATAATCCATCTACTATTCATTCGGATCAAATTCTTACTGTCAAATTTCCAGACCTAGGAGCGGATGAAGTGATTGTGCCAGGCTCTGCACGTCTTACTTTCAAAATAGAACTCGAATCGGAAACAGACCCAAACAGGACAGTTGTCCAGAATCTGGGACGAGCAATCGTTAAGAAAATTTCTATAAAACTTGAGGGGCAAGAAATATTTTCTTTACACAATGCAGACATATTTTTAACCTATTCTGATCTATGGCTAACCGAGAATGAAAGGGCCGATCTTGCGTTTCAAGGAATAGATAATGAAGAAGCACTAAAACACAGAATAGGCGCCGCAGATGCTAATAAAGCCGGCAAAAAGTATGTTGCTGTAAATTTTGCGTATGGAAATCGCTTTTCCATTCCCTTAGATTTTGAGTTGTTAAAAGCGCATGCCCCATACTTTCAAGGAGCATTAAAAGACAGACTGTCATATGAACTAACTTTTAACGAATACAAACGTGTTATCAGATCAACAGACACTGAAGCAAAGTACAGCATTTCTGACATCTCGTTAGAGTTTGACGTTGTTAGCAACCCTAATTTAGCAAGGCTGATTGAGCAACAATATCGGTCAAAATTAGCAATATATTACGAAAGAGTGATTCATCATACAACATATCCCAGAAGCAAGGCCGACGCTATATGGAATTTTAGTTTTAGTGTCGCAGCAAGATCGCTTAAAGGTATTTTATTGCTGTGTGAAGATGAAGAACCATTTGAAAGAGGAAGTGAAAAGTTTATTAATCCTAAAATAACGAAAGTACAATGTTCGATTGAGGGTAGTCCTAACCAAATCTACGCTAGCGGGCTTAAACCTTATCAACATTTTGACGAAATAAGAAAATTGTTTGGGGGTGGGAGGTGTAGAAGTCCAACAGTAGACCTTGTGTCTAAAGATCTACACCTTCACAATGTTAGACTCGATGATTATTTAACAACAAAATACGGCTTATGGATTGACCTAAGGTCAACAGAGGATAATCAGTTACATGGAAGCGGAGAGAACTGTTAGAGACGTAATAAACATTCAAATTGATAAAGAAAAGGATGGCGATAAACCCCTTAATGCACATTTGTTTTTAATATATGATGCGCAGCTGAATATTGAAGATAACAGATTAAAAGATATACAATACTAAATTATTTTTATTTTATAAAAAGCATGTCTGTTCATATTATCCAAAAAATCCTACAGCACCAGAGCCACCAAAAGAAGGGATAGTAGAAAACCCTGACATAAAAACCTTCAGATTAACAAACATTACACAAATGCGACAAAAACTAGAGCAAGACCTTTCAAAATACAGCAAAGCCAAACGAAGGTATTCTGCTGCTTTTAATGCTGTTACCTATGTTAATACTGGAGCATCGACTATAAGTGCTCTATCAGCAGGAACAAGTGTAGGTTTCTTAGCAACGGGCATAGGCGCACCCGCAGCTTTAGCTCTCGGCCTGTGCTCATTAGCCGTAGGTGCTGCCAGCAAAAAAATAAAAACTAAACTCCAAAAGCACACAGCTATGGTTCAACTAATAACAGCTAAACTTAGTTCCTTCAAACTGATAATAAATAAAGCGCTAGCTGACTCAAACATCACGGATGAAGAATTTAGCCGTTTACAGGCCGATTTTGATGACTACAAAAGACAAAAGTTTGATCTTCAAAGAAAGGCGAGGACAAGTTTTTCTCAACAGCCAGACCCCGAGCAGATAAAAAAGGAATGTTTAAAAAAAGTAAACGAAACATTAAACTCTGTTCTAAACAGCTCACATTAACAACGCTAAAGGGTGTTTATACTTTAGTTTATGAGTCCAAGCACAAAAAGACCGTTGATATTGATTCGGATTAAGTATTTTTTTTTAAATTTAAATAAATATTTTGAGTTAGAAAAGAAACTCAGCATGGATAAGATATATGAAGGTCCAGACGAATTGTTTGAAGCAATGCGCAAGGAAGAAGATTTATCAAGAGCACTGAATGATATTGATTTAGAAGTCATTGATCCAACAAACGTACAGGCAAGTGTTACTCATGCTATTTCTCAGTTCCAAGTAAACTAACAATAGACCCGCCAGTTAAAGTAATGTTAGCTGTTTTAATCGACTA
>CM031609.1:80802871-80824269 GCA_018398815.1 Conus ventricosus | reverse complement strand
CTCTCTCTCTGCCATTCGTTCCACCGGCCTCCATTCACGTCTACGTGTGAAAGAACGGGAAGAACTAAGTAAAAGAGACTTAAAACAAACAACACGCACACACACACACACACGCACACATGCACACACACGCGCACACACACACACACACACACACACACACACACACACACACACACACACACACACACACACACAAACCCACTCCCTCTTCTTCTTTCTCCTTCTCTCTCTCTCTCTCTCTCGACCATCGACACTTAAAGAAAGATGTAGGCTGTGGCAGGAAAAAATCACAACTCGCTAAAAACCCCCTCCGTCCCCATTCATTAAAAATTTTTTAAACCGGGTGGAAAACCGGGGCCCTCAAAGATATTGTTAAAAGCAAGGAAACACCACCAATTTTAAAAGGCTTGTTGGGCCCACCTTTTGGGAAAAGAAAATAAAAAACAGGGAACGTAAAAAACCAAATGACGCCCCTAACTTTTTGCCCTGCCAAAAATCTACACAAAAACTGCTACATTTTTGTTTTTTCCCTTTTTTGCGAAATAAAATTCCTTTTGAAAGAATTTTTTGCCAAACCCACCCATCTTATTTTCCCCAAAAACCCCCCTTTTACACCTTTCACGTACATTCAGTCAGTTTGGCCAAATTAAACCTTTTTTTTCCAAAAATTTTAACAAACCCTAAAAACCCTAAAAAAATCGGCGAACATTAAATTTAAAAAAAGGGGGGCTTGCGTCTGTAAAAAGGTGACGTAACAAACTATTTACATTCTCTCCGGGACATAGATTAATTTACAGAATAAATTTAATTTTTTAATTCGTTTTATTTCGGGTTTAAAAAATGAAGCCAAAGTAGCTACAGACTTTTTAATAACTTAGAGTTGGTTTGGGGAAGGGGGGGAAATTTTGAAATTTTAAAGACCGGGTTTGAAAAATTTAAATTTACTGACTTTTAATCGAATAACATGCGAAAACGTAAACGGGTCATCCAAAATACCAGATTTTTGGCCTCAACCGTTGTAAAGTTGTTTGCCATTTTATTGACAATATACCCTGAAATTTTAATCTAACTTTTCTCCCAGCCCTAAGGGGAGTACTATTCGCTTTAAAAAACGGGTTTTTACGATTAGAAAAAGACTATAAATAACATTGAATTTACAAGAGAAACTATTAATTAATTTTTTAAATTTATGATTTTTTTTTGGGTTAAAAAAATGAAGGTCAAGTAGTTAGTGAGATTACTTATTTTTTGAAATTTGGTTTGGGAGAGGAGGCTGATAGAAAAGGGTTTTAAGGACGGGGGAAAAAGAATTTAAATTACTGATTTTTTTGACGTATAAATTCAGAAAGGGGACGCAATATTAAAAAATACCAGATTATTCCCCCCAACCCTAAAAGGGTTTTGCCATTTTTGATAAATATCTGAAGATTTTATCTAGTTTTTCACCACCCCAAGGGATAGCTATCATTTAATAAAGATCAGTTTTAGATTAGAAAAGACAAAAATAACAGCTAAATTTCAATATTTTTTTTTTATTTTTAGATTTAAAAAATTTTGTCGAACTCATTGAACGATTTAAAAATTGTAAGAACATTTACAAAACAATAAAGTTTAAAACATTATTTTAGTAATTTGGTTTAGAAGACATAGAAAATTTAAAATAAAAGATAATATGAACATTTAACGAAAATCAAATGTAAATTTTGATGAGTGTTTTCAGAAAAACAAAAATATTAGCATTGTTTTTAAAAAGGTTAACGGTCTTGAAGTTTGGGGGCTTGGTAAAGAATAAAACCCCCTTTACTTACTTTTATTTCATTTATTTTTTTTATTACGAAAATTTTTTGGCTTTAAAAATGACACCACAAGTAAATTCAGGAGGAAAACTATATACAGGAAAAAATTTTTAGCATACAACAATAAGCAAATATGTTTAGGAAGTAACAGGACCATTAACCCCACAAAGTCATAAAGTTACACAGTATTAAAAAAACCCAGAGTCTCATCAAACGCCCACCAGAAAAAAGTTTTTTTGGCCTTTATTGTTTATATAACCCTAAAGTACAAATCCCATCTGGTTTCAAAAAGGCAAAAAAAGTAATCAGCTTCACGTTTAAAACTCTACGGGCTACACATCTACACATTTAATCATGAATGAGGGGCAAATTTAAGGGGGTTCGGGCTGTCTGAAGGAACCCCTTGAAATAAAAGGAGACAAACAAAGTTCTATCCTATATTGGCAATTTTTACCTTCCCCCCCCAAAAGATTTAATTAAAAGAGCATCTTAAACCCCAAAAATTCTGACAACAGGGCTTTTTTTGTGGTGGTTTTAGCACTTTTTAAATCCTTTAAAAATAGCAAACAATTTCTAATTATAAGCAACAAACAAGAGCGACTTTGATAACATAACCTTTTCCAGTAAATAAACAGTATATCCTTTTTAAGAAAAAAACAAACCAATCACGAACGTAAAACATTCTGTAGAAGCCACTATGCCTCAAAGGGGTTTCCCCAACCTCCATTTTGGGGCGAATCATTTGCAAACAGTAACTTGATACTTTTTTTCAATATACAAAGAGCCTTTATGTTTTAAATTTAAAAAATAACAACTTAGGGGGTTTACACAAAGAACATGCAAGAAAAACTTTGAAAAGGGGTTTTTGGGTCAAATCCCCACTATAGAACCTCCATCAAAAAACATGTAAAAGTTTGTAACTGTAAAACTAAACTCCTTAAAAACCTCCCCCGGGGTCTAAATTACTTAAGAAACACAAAATGCAATGAGCCCTAGTTTACTGATTTTGAATCGCTCTTAACCGAAATACACAGCCCACAAAACAAGAACAAAAAACAACTTAAACCCACCATCAGATCGTTTTTTATCTTTATTGTTTTGGGTCAAGGGGTACACACCGTCCAAATTTATAAACCCCAAAACGCAGCAGTAGATTTTTAAAGCAGAGAAAAAACTTCGCAATTAATTACCCAACCAACTAAATCTTTCAGCATTTTTTTAGACTCCGAAAAAAACGCATGACCATCTACACACTTTTTGGAAATTTAACAAGAATTATTAGGCGACACGTAAAGACCACTCACATTACGGCAAATTAAAGGGGGAGCCGCACACAACAATTGTAACCAATTTAAAGGGTTACCAAACATGGAAACTGCCTATCTTCTTTCATAACTTACGGGCAAAAGATTCTCATTTATCATGCAAGCATGACTCGAATAAAGAGGGTTCCCTGCTTGCACAATCTTCAGAAATACATGATTTTACCCTTACTCTTTACCTTCAGACCGCCCAACATCGAGGGGGAGTTTGATAAACTACGGTTCCTCAAGACTTTTTCCATCCTAAACAATATTTTGACCCATCTTTAGTCAAAAGGATTTACCTTTAGAATCATGACCTGGGAATTTTTGACGACCGGCGCACCGCTAAAGACTTTTTTACCTGGGCTTACGGGGAAAAGGCATAACTGACTCTGACATAATATGCACAAAAAGCCTGGACAAATTACCTGTAAAAACAGGGCACTTCATGAAAATATTTAGGGCTGACGTATTTTTATAGCAGACTTTTTCAAAATTTACGAACACAAGCATAAACATTACAGCTTGACTCTCACCCTACATCTCTGCCCTGGCCTTTCTTGGGACGCATTCTTAAAAGCCTCAAACTCCAGATTGACTTAATATCTGTCTGCCCCATCCAGATTTTGAAGAGGTCAAAGGGGGCGGTTTTACAGGCCTCACATCCTACGCAAAGCTAAAAACAAAATTTAGACGTTTTCCCCCAAACTAAACCATCCAACTTTTAATTTACTTAACCTAACTTTTAGGGATGGGCTTGAGTAAAACCGTTTCCCCCCGCTGAAAATTTTTAAAAAAGAAAAAGGGCCCTCATGATTCAATACTGTGTTAGGCAGTTTCACAGTTTACGCCTTAACCACAGGACTAATCTTAGGAACTTAAATATCCTAAAAATTTACATATCTCCAAAACCGTTTATCCTCGGCCCGCAAAAAGTTTAAGATATCCATCGAACCCCCCTAAACTTTTCCCCAAATTTTAGGAACAAAAAAATTTGGGTGCATTACAGACTCCTCATTTTTTACCTAGCACGGACTGAAACTGACCTGTTCACAGAATAATTATCTGTGATCAAGACCCTTATAAACCAAACATCAAGAAAACACGATTTTTTAACCCCAAGCCACGACGCTTCAGAAAAAGACTTTTTAAAAAACGATAAACACAGCTTTTTGGGGTAAAACCCTGGGGAGAATCCACACAAACAAAATTTTGAAATTAGTTCAAAAGAAAACCAAGCAATTAATTTTGCCTCTAAACCAACTATAAAGATTTAGAAATTTAAACGACAGTTTGGTTTGGGCATTAGATAAAAAAGGATTTAACTAGACAACCGGGTTTTTAGGGCTTTACTGTATTAAGTTGTAAAAAGTTTTTGAGTTAGAATTTCGTACGACTTTTTTAAAAACCACTGCCCCAAAAGATCCTTTACACAGACACTGCTCTTTTATTCAGACGCCCCAAACGAAGACTCATGGGTTAGAAACGAAACTAAAGAGCTGAGGATGGTACACACTTTCGACATCCAAAAGACACCCTTTTCATTCAACTGCGAACAAGAAATGATTGGAAAGATAAGGGAGAATTTAATGGACGTAAAAAAATATTTGTTTGCATCGAAATTAACGTTGCCACCAAAAACTTCGTAATGAAAAAGGCTAAGGCATAAGAAAATTTTTTCAAAAATAAATCCCGATAACACAAGCAAGCCCCTTTTTAAAAAACAAATATTTATCACACAAAGTTTAATCTGCGCTCTACCCCATCAAGAAAACCAACTTTTAAACAAGAATCATAGTCCTAACAATAACAAGAGAATTACGTTACCCTTTTTCATATTTTGGGGGCATTCGAGAATTTTTAAAAGTTTAAACTTGCCGGGTTTCAAAAGTTAAAAAATTTGGGGTTTGTACAAACTTAAAACTTAACTATACTTTTTTAAAAGAACCAAAACTAGTTTTATTTAAAACCTAACTATACTTATTTAAAAACCTAACTATACTTATTTAAGAACCAAACTAGAACTTAAAAAAAAACTTAAATTTACTTGAATTTTATTTGAAAATTACTTGCACTAACTTAAAAAGTACTTTTTTAAACTAATTTAACTTGCTTTTTAGTTTTAATTTGGGACTTAATCTAGTTCTTAAAAACATTCCAAAAAAAGGGGTCCTGCAGGGGTTGCGCTTTTTTTTTGCAGAAGCTGCTCTTCTTTTTTTTACTGCTTGGGGGGGTTTGTAACTTTGCTGTTAAGTATGGCGTTAGACTTTTGTATGCTAAAACCCCCCACCAAAAACAACAACCCAATCTAATAATACATTTTATCTTTGTTTTGTTTGGGTTTTGTTTTAATTGGTTTTTTGTTTTTGGGGTGATGTTTATTACTATCTAATAATTTTTTTTTTACTGTTTGGTTTGTTTTTTGCAGTCGTTCCATAGCTTTTTTACGCCCACCTCAATACTCCAGGATTTTAGTTTTAGAAACTTTACTCACTTGTGGTACTTTTCATTTTGGGTACTTCTGCCCCTTTGGGGTCTGTCCGGGATTGTCCTGCCGTCTTTTCTCCTGTCGCTCTTTTTTTTTTAATTGCGTTTAAATTTTTAATTTTTGATCAAAATTTTAAAATATGTTAAAAGTAATTAATCCCATATGAAGGACATAACACGCCCAAAATTTTAATCAATCACAAAAGAGTTTCAAGGACTTGTTTAAAACTGATCTTGTGATAATCATTTTTAAATTTTCTTCGAATCAACGGGCCCCAATCTTACTTACAACTTAGCATAAAACTAATCTGTCTGACCCACCCGATCTAACCATTTTGACCCTAGCTCGCTTCGTACCTCGAAAGACTTCTAACGTCTGATTAGACAGTTTTGATTTGTTCAAACTTGGGTTTTCAACGCCAAAAATACTTTTTATTTTTTTCCACACCACCAAAGTAAAATTTTTCTTTATGAAGTTTCTAGGGGTAGCTCTTGCCCCACCTTTTAAATGTTCGTCAAAAATCCATTTTAAAAAAGCAATAAAAAATAATAAAAAACTTTTAAAACCATGATTTTAACGCGGTTAATTATGATGCCTATCGTTGGCGTTATAGTTTATTCAACCCTTGAAAAATGGTTAGGAAAAAACCGCCTAACATGGGAAAGATAGAAGATTCGCCAAAACTATTGCAACCTTTTTTTTTACTTAAAACAAAAGATTATCTGTTAAAAAGCACAAGACACCTTTCGTATATGATTATTTTAATTATTTTTTTAGTAATAAAAAGATGGGGAAAAAAAAGTTTAACAATACGATTTCCATTCCCTTTGCGTAATTACGTCTTAGATGGCTATAGCTGTTACAAAAACATTTTTTAAAAAACCCGGCAATTTGGGAAAGGTTAGACTGGGGAATTGTTGGGTTATTTTAAAATCCGCAGGAATTGCGTAAAAAAAACTTTCTTATTACACAGGGGATTTCCCAAAAATTTATTCATAGAAAGTTAAATACATAAAAATATTGATGTAAAAAAAGATGGGGGGAGTATTATGATGGGGGGAGGACTATTTTTTAACCCTTACCCTTTCCTGGAAGGAAATTATAGTTAGAAAATTTGCGGCCCCAGAAGAGGAGAAAAAAATAAAAAGGGCAAGGGAAGTTTTCCCAAAGGGCAAGAGACGCTTAGAGAAAAGCAAATTGCTCACTTAGACTTTTTTAAAAAAAAAGTTAAGGGACTCCTCTCTCTTATTCCAATGTCCTTAATTGAGTACTCTTTATTTTTAACAATTTTTTCCCCTCGAAATAATGAAATCATCTCTCTCTCTCTCTCTCTCCCCTCTCTCTCTCCTCTCCCTCCCCCTCCCTCCCCTCTCTCCCTCCCTCTTTCTCCCTCTCCCTCTCTCCTCCCATTTACTGAAGTTGATAAACTCAAACTTTTTATCCTTGTGTGCACCTTTTTGCTGATCAAAACGAAAATTTTGTTTTTTAAATGATAAAAAATTCTCTCTTTTTATACTAAAATTTTATTTATTCATTCATTTATTTATCTTACATTAAAACATGACCCTTTCCTCTCTCTTCTCCCCTCTCCCCTCCTCTCTCTCCTCCTCTCCCTTTCTCCTCTCTCTCTCCCCCTCCCCCTCTCCCCTTTCCCCCCTCTCCTCTCTCTAAAAAAAAAAAAAAAAAAAAAAGAAGAAAAGAAAAAAGGGGAAAAAAAACCCCCTAAACTTTTTTTTTTCCCTTCCCTCCCCCACCCCCCCCCCTCCCCCCGTCCCCCCCCCCCCCCCACCACCCCATCCCCTCACCCCTTTCCTTCTCGTTCCATTCTTGAAAGGGGGGCCGTCCGGAACTAAATATACTTTTTTTTCGGAAATTGTTGAACGGATGATTGAAATTTGAAATTGGTTGTATCAATTTTTTTTCTATTTTGGGTGTTTACTTTTTCGTTTAGGATGTTTTGTCAAAATATTTCTACTACTCTCCTTTCTGTGGGAAATTTTCTGTTCTTCGGAATATAACCATTTCTATTTCCCCCTTTTTCGGGAGAAGTGTCAGGTTTTATTTCAATTTTCCCTGGGGTTATTGAGTTTTCACTGTAAGACAACATGTTGCGATTGATTAGTTCGTGCTGTTTTTTTCACTTTCTTCTACATCTTTTGATTAAGATCTTTCCACTCACTTTTCTTTTAAAAAATAACTTTACCGATTGCCAAAAAGAATCAATCATACTTTTTTTAAAAATATACCTTACAATTGCAAGGGCCAGGTGACACGGAAAAAAAAGACGTTTTTGTTTTTCTAAGGCAACAAAAAGTAAAAAATACATTTTACAGGAGACCACGGGAATTTTTGAGTCCAAAAAATTTTTAAAGACTTGTTGGGTTTTGACGCACTTTCGGGTAAAGAGACTAAAAAAAACGGGTAGCGGGCTGTTTAATAAAAAATTTTTAATATAAATTGCATAAATACCCAGAGACCCGAAAAAGCTATTTTTTTAATATTGAGTTTTAGAAACAAAAATCTCTCCTCGAAATTTTATAGGAAGTATAACAAGATTTTTCCGTTCTTTAGCAATTTTGTGTTTCTAAAAATAGGGTAATGAAAAAAAATTAAAGGTGGAATTGAATTTTTGTACGATCCCAATTTAGACGCCAAAATTTAGTATTTATAAAAATCGCCCACAAGCGAAATAGTATTTTTACATAGGGATTTTTTGATTTAGGGGACGGTGGAGACATTTTACCAGAAAAAGAGGTTACCCCTGGAAAGATTAAATTTGGGTTTAAAACAGAGCAATTTGATTACTTCTTGATATCAAGCTTTACTCGTTGAAACTAGGGGGGTTAAATACTCGGGATATCGACTGACCACTCTATGGTCTCCCTTGAGTTAAAAGGAATTTGAAAAAAAGGGATAAAAAATTTTGGGAAATTTAAAATAACTCCCTTTTAAAAACAAGGGAATTTTAAATTTTGTGAAGCAACATTAAAAATTTTTAAAAAGACAGTATCCATTCGGGTTTATAATTTTGACAATTTAGGTAACACCTGACGAAAGTGTACATTTTAAAATAAACGATAAACGTTCTTTGAAACCTCTTATGTTCGAGGGAAAACCTTTCTAGGGTACATATAAAAGAAAAAAAACAAAGAAAAGAAAAACATTTTTAAAAGAAAAACGAAAGAAAAAACTTAATCTCATGTTCTTGATAATTTTCAAGAAAAAAAAACAACTTGGGGGAAAAAAAGAAATAAAAGGGGATGGAATGCTGAAAAATAAAGAGCCTTGTGGCTAAGGAGGGCGAAAAACAAGAAAGTTTTTTTTGTAATTGGAAAACGGAACTTCAAAAAAAAACAATACATGACAAAAAAATAGGGTGAGACAAATTTTGAAGGGGTATCCTAAAAAAACACAAGCTTTTTATGAAATCTGTATAGAGAGGGGGAAGTCATGAGTTGATTTAGATAACCTTTTTTTGAGCTCCGAAACTTGCGAAGTAAAAAAAATTTTTTGGAAGGGAAATTCCCTAGGAGGACATGCGCTTTGAAAAAAAAAAAACAAAAAAACCCCCGGGAAGTACGGTTTTTACTGCAATTTAAAAATTTTTTTCGGAACTTTGGGGTTTTTCTTTCCTTCTTTGAATTTTGGGATTCTCTCAACAGTGTCGGTTATTTACCGGCTGGGTAAATTTCTATATCCCAAAGGAAAAAAACCAAAACATTTTCGAAAAACGGCGCCCAATCCTTTGCTGAATCGCATACAAGTATTTCATCACCTTTGCTAATAACCAACCTTTTTTACAAAAACTAATTAATAAAGATCAAACCGTTTTTTAAAAGGAAGTACATTGGTAAAAATTTCGTCGCTTTAGATGTTTGTTACTTACGAAAAACGAATATCCCGGCCAGATTCTTACAGTAACTTTGAAAAGCCTTTGACTGGGTATCAGGAATTTAAGAAAAGGTTTTTTTATTTTTTTAATTTGGGACCCCAAAATAAAAAGGGGGGAAAAAGTTTTTTTAAATGAATAACAACCTTTCTCCGTAATGGAATACCCCCCCTTTTTTTAAAAATGCGGGGGAGCCCCGCCGGGGGGATCCTCATCCCTTTTTTAAAACTTTTGGTCAAAATTTTTTGTCATTATTGATGCGAAAAAATCAAATTAAAGGGATTAACTGTAATGGAAAGGAACTTTTACTGCGCAGTTTGCAGATTGCACCGTTTATTTAACGAAGTGAAATTCTTTTCCGGGAAAGCTTAGATTTTTAAAAAAATTCACATTAATGTCGGGTCAAAAGAAAAATCACGAAAAGACAAACGAAATTTTTGGTTTGGCAGCATAAAAAACCCTCCATAAGAATTGAGGATGGGAATTTTTTGTTGGACCCGGGGATTTTTATCGTATTTGGGGATAAAATTTTCTACCAAAATTGATAAATTTGTAACCCAAATTTTGACAATAAGTCTGCAGATTAAAAGCATTTAGCTAAATGGAAAAAAGATTTCTAACACCTTGGGAAAAATTTACGTTATAAAAACTTTGGCAATGTCCAAAACGACATTTTTTTTTAGTAATCTTCCAATCCCAAGGATAATTTTTTACGGAATTTGAACATTTTTCTTCAATTTTTGTGGATGGGAAACCAAATCGAAAGCAAAAAGTGTGTGTGTCAAAATTATAAAATGGTGGGCTAAGAATGTTTAATGTTTTCGCATTTTTGTCGCTGTTAAAATTCCGGGTTTAAAAAAAATATTCTGTGGCAACCCTAAAACTTAGAATTTGCCTTTTCTTTGTTTCCCGGGTTGGACAAACTTAAACTACTGGGTGGTGAATAGCAATACATTTCGACCAAAAAAATAATCCTTTTTTGGGGGGATTCCTCAAACATTTTTTAAAAATTGTCTTTAAAAAGAATCGATAATATTCATATTTTGTCTCTGAAGTATTCATTAAATATTAAATTTAAAGACAGGGGGATTGTTTACGTTAAACAATGTGGACGAAGTATAGGCAATGCAGATTTTATGAATGAAGAGTTCTCCTCTCTTTAAAACTTCTTAAAAATTTCCCAATTAAAGATAATTTTTACTGTTTTTCCGTGTTTTCGGGGAGTAAAAACATATCAAAATAAATCCCAAAGCACATTGACACCCAAGGGATAAATTACAGGTCCCCAAAAAAAAGGACAATGATTTTAAAAGGGAAAAAAATTTTAAATTTATTCAAATCGACTCGCCCCTTCGCCTGCAGGTCTTAATAAAGAACACCTACTAAGCAAACTTACTTGGAAAAACATATTTAGAAAAAGTCTAATTTCGACCACTGACACACAGTTTTAAAAGGTTCCATATAATTGTTACTTAGAAAAACCCCCGACAGGCAAACTATTTTTTCGCAAAATTTTTGCTTCGCTTGTGTCCTTTTCGATGAGAAGAAAAACTATTTTACATTTTTTTTGGGGCTGTCAGGGGGGCACAAAATTTTGGAACAGTCTGCAGAGACTGCGACATACTTGCGAAACGTGTTCAACCAACTTTTTTTGAAAAACTTATTTATTTTTTACCAGTGGGGCGATCACTGATAAGGTGTTGATCGATAATTTTATTGGGTAAATTCTATATTTTTCAATGAAAAGGGAAAAGGGGCAAACCACGCATTTCTGCTTTCACGGGGTCTGAAACAAAGATACCTAGGTGCATGAACGCTGAAAGGGGAAAAAATACTTTTGATCACAAAGGCTCCCGTATAAACCCGATGAATTTAAGACTTTTTAACAAAGTATGTTTTTTTATATCCTTGAATCGCAGAATGTCTACAATAGAAGTCTCGCCTAAGGCCTAAATTACTTCGCTGATTTTAAAAAATCAGGGGAATATTTGTCATTTTCTTTTTGTTTTCCCCCTCTTTTCCCACGGGGGCACACACTTGAAAACTTACTACCACCCCCCCTTAACCCATCCTTTTTAAAACCCCACAATCCTCTCCTCTCTCTCTCTCTCCTCTCTCCCTCTCCTCCCCTCCTCTCCTCTCTCTCCTCCCTCTCTCCGTGCCTGTTTTCCTGAGCGATATCTTTCAAACCCCTGTCAGCCTGTTGTATCCCCCCCCCCCCGCATCCCCTTCCCCCCCCGCCCCCCTCCCCCCCCCCCCATCCCACTCACGCCTCCGCCACTAACCCTTTCCCCTCGCCATACCTCCAAATCTCTGTGACCCTTTTTCCTTCTTTGCTTTCCCCCTTATTTATTTCCCTCACAACAGTACATTCACAAATGAGAAGACCTCATCATTTTTATATTTTTTTTTTTAAAAAAAAAATTATTTTTATAATCACAGAATTTTCCGGTGATGATTTGGAAAAACATGATAGATTAGACCATGAAGAAGAGATTTTGTGGGATTTTGCTTTGTTTTTTGTCATAATTTCTCAATAACTTGGTATGCTTTTTTTAGTCCTTATTTTTAATTTTTCTATTGTTTTGAAAAAAAATGTATTTAAAAAAAAAAAAAAAAGTTTGGGAACAGGGGGGCCCTGCAGAGCACAAATTTACAGACTTGAAAGAGGGAATGAATAGTATTTCTAGTGACAGGAAAAAAGTTTCCCAACCACCGCCTCCAAACGCTGACTTTTATGAACCGCAAAGAACAGAAATGCAGAAATTGTTTTTTTTGTGGGGGATGGGGGCAATCTATATTCTCGACAAAAAATCTAAAAAACAATTAAAAAACCAATTAAAAAATACATCCTTTTTATGAAAAATACATGTACAAAATATATTATTCTCCTAAAGGGGATTGGAAAAAGGAAAAAACGCTATTGAAAAAAGAGTAAACGCTAGGTCCCTGAATCAATGTGAAAAACTGGCTTTTTAAACAGGCAATTTGGCAAATATATCTGCCGCCCCAAAAAGAATAAAAAGGCCTTAAAATTTTTTAATTCAGTTTTCCAAAAGACACCCACCAGATGGACTTGCGTATCTCCACATGAAAGTTAAAGAAAAAAGTTTAAGTTGCCTGACAGTTGAACATGGCTCAAGATACAAAGACGCTGAAACCTTTAACGATAAAACTCAAAAGCTTGGGTGGGGCTTTACAACAAAAAAACATGCAGCCCATTTTGAACCTAGGGTTTCAATTATGATGGAAAAGAGTTAAAAAATTCTGTAAAACCCAAATGTTTTTTAAAAAAAACCCTTCACAGTTAAAGAGGGATCCGGGGAACCATCGATCACAAGCCCAGTAGAAAACTTTAAAAAATCACTGAACGCCGTTTACCCATCAATATCACAGAAAAATTATGGACAAGAAGCAACACAGAAGGGTTAGGAATTGCCATCCACTTAGCGCCAGAACACGAAAATTTAAACAACAGGGGTTTAACCATGAACGCAATCAAATTAAAAAAAAATTACATTACTGAAGACGTCCACCGTTTGGTCTAAAAGTAATACTTTAAAGCCCCCGGGGGGCAGAAGGTGAGTTAGAATTAGAGCTACGATCCCATATGGGCGTAACTACAATTGAAAAAATTTGAAACAACCCCCCCGATATTATTTAAGAGAGACCTCTCGCTAAAAAGCCTGCCCTAAAAATCTTTTTCGTGAAGGCTGCAAGTTGTCCCCCCCCAAAAACCCGTACTAACAAAAAAAAAAAGTGTTTATTTTTTTTTAAAAATTTTTTTTTGCCTATTTTGGGTTTTAAAGATCATGGGTTTGTTTTTTAATGTTTTGTTTAATTGCATCAGTGTCGACCGCCGTGAAATAAAAGTCTTTCTCCACCCTTTTGAAGTTTAATTTTCTGTCGTCGTAATCCGACCGCAGCCATAAACTTCTGAATTCTTCGTCCTAATGTTTTCATCCGTAATATTGCTTATTCTTTAAACTTAATGTACAAAGTTTTTCTGATCTAGGCAACAATGGCAGTTGCTTTTTTAATTTAGGGGTTATTTTTTTTTTTAAAACACACTTAAATCAAGAACGGGGCCTAAACCAAACCAAGGCCCCCTAATGCAAAGAGGCGGCGCCCCCAAACCCCCTGGCTAAAACAGAACGCAAACCCAACTTAAACCCAGCTACAGCTAACCAGTAATTTCTAAGAAAGAGCATATTTCTTTTTATAACTCATACTTACCAAGTCCTTTCTATTCCTTTTGAAATTCAGTTATTTTTCTTTAACCCCAAAAATGTTGAACCTCCATTTTAATCAAGATTAAATTTTAAAATTAATCTTTACATATTTTTTATTTAACCGTCGGGAACTTTATTAACAGAGTAAAACGCAATAAAATTAACAACTTTAAAATAAAATCGATACTGTTATTTTTCTTTTCAACCCTTTTAGTAACCTTAATGATACATGGGGGTTTTTTTTTCATCCCGTTTTTAGAATTGCAAATGGGTTTGAGAGGGGGATCCAAGTTTTCACCTTTTTTTGATCCCTCTAAATTAACGTATTTCTGGCAAACTAGGATGCCCTCCCCGAGTAATAAATAAAAGAAAAATCATCGTCATTTCCTGGTACGCCTGTAAGTTGGGGGGAAATTTAACCAATGTCGCCCCCCCACTTCGCTAAGGACTTCTTTCTCTGTAGCATATATTCAGAACCCCCAAGTTATTTTCAAATTTTTTTTTTTCTGTGTGTCCGAACCAACAACAAAAACGGGGCCTATTTAAAGCTTTTCAAAATTTTTTTCTTATCAAATATACATAGGACTTTTGTAGTTTAAACTTTAATTCCGCATTTCAGGAAGCAACCCCCCAAAAATTCTCTCTTTTATAATTTGTATTCGTGTTTGCCAAAAACGTTTGCCTTAATTTCCTTTTCTCTCTAGGTTGTATTCCCCGTCGTTTTTGTCTTCAAAATTTCTGTTCGTTTTTTTAAACCCCGCCATCTGTGTATTCAAAAACCAAAACATTTCCTGGCACTCCTATCAAATCCCAAAATCAGTTGTGTCTGCTAGGGCTTTAGCCTCTCAGTGCATTTAGGACTAGCTGCGTTTTGATTCTGGCCCTCGAGACAATCTTTTTTTTAAAATAAAATTATAATAAACATCTACAATAAACAAACTATTTAACGGAGGGGCCCCCCGAACATAGCTTCGGCTTAATTTTTCAACTGCCTTTTTTTTTTTTTAACTCACTTTGCCCTTATTGTATAAATTTTTCACTTTAAACATTCCAAACATCTTTTATCCTTAGTGAAAAAATACAAACCATTTTTAACTCGATCTAAATCTTTTAAGACAGAATTTTTTTTTGGGGTTTAAAAGCCACAAAAAAACCTAAGGGTGGCCCCAAAAAGGGAGCTTTTACAGAGCGTTTCTTTTTTTTAAAAATGTCCGTTCACGAACAGTCAAAAAAACAATAATAAACATGTTTCATTTTCCCCAAAAGTCTATAGTAATTTCAAACACCCCCTCAGTTTGTCGCTAGGGTCAACTAAAAATAATTTCTCGTCGTCCAAAAAAACTTCCTTTCTTGTAAGACTTGTTGGCTTAAAAAGTTGGCAGAAAATTTAAAAATGTAATCGAAAAAAAAACCTTATATTGTTTTTAACAAATCAATAAAGACATTTTCCCCCAACCCCTTAATCCCGCAAATAAGAAACATGGGGGCTTTTGGCAGAAACTTCAAGCCATCCATCTGTTTTTAATAGGTTTTTTCTTCTGTATTTTAATAAGCTGCGCTTTTTTGCCTGTTTTCTTCAAGTTTAACGGCACACAAAACCCAAAAAATTTTGGGATTTTTTTTTGGGCCGTTTCCCTCGGGTTTCTTGTGAATATTTTTTTTTATACCCTCTTGCCCATCCTTTTCCACTTCCAAACAAAACGTTTTCAAATGAACTAAAATCCAGCCACCCCATATTTGGGGTTTTTAATAGTCTTCTATCTTACATCAAAAGGGGAGTTTTTTACAACACGATCAACTGCAGGAATCCCTTTGCCTACCCCACGAACAACTTTTTTATTTTACAAAGTGGGTTGGGGGGAGGGAAAAAACCGCGCCCCGAAACAACTGATCAAATTCCATTTATTGCACATTTAAACCCCTCAAATTTTTGGGTTAAAAACACTCTGATTCCTCGAAAAGATTTTCCTTTAGTAAATAAAAACAAAATTTCCCTTTTAAAGACTTCAGAGACTGATTTAATGTAGTTCCAAAGATGTCCGCTTTTTTCTATTTTCGTAAGGGGTGTATAACTTTTATAATAATAACTGTTTTACTTTAACTGGGGTTAAATTGTTCTGGGCCCTCCCGGGTTAGTAACCCAAAACAAACCAAAAGAGATGTCACTAACCGCAAATTTTCTTCAGGATTTCAGACAAACGACAAACCGCAGGGTTAAATGTCAATGAAAATAAGTTTTTTTTTAAAGGGCCCTTGGAAAATGGCATATGCGTCTTTAACAATTCAAAATCTAGAGGATGCAAACTTTTTGCCAAATCTTCTGCTACTGCCCATCTTTAAAATCATTCTTTTCATCCCCCCTTTAAAAACCGTCTTTTAGGGCCCTTTAGTCTTGATTCCCGATAAACTTTTTTCTTTTCTTTCTTTTTTAGGGAGCCACAAATCAAATAAAGGGCAAAAATGCTGCCTCGCTTAGACAAAAACTCTCTCCCCCCATTTTGATTGTATATGTTTAACGATACCCCCTAAATTGGGAAAACTGCATTAGGTCTTCCTTAAAACATTTTGAATAAGTTTAGGGGCCTGGATTAAAAAAAAACGTCAGCGCCAAGATCCGAAATTACTATTAAAGTTTGTCCCGTTGAAAATTTATGGGGTATTTCACAATTACGGTCCCTTAAATTTTACGCCATGGGGGTTTCCTTCTCTTTTCTATATGTCGGGGCACAACCTATGATTCATTTTTAAAAACAAAAAAGAAAAAAATAAAAAAAAATGGAAGAAGATTTTTACGCGATTTTCCGTTTATGAAGAAAAGAAAGAGAACCAAAATCCTTCATTCAAAAGACTTTAAAAGGGGCGGGGCTTTACTCCCTACCAACGACAAGAACTATTACGGAAAGAATTTTAATCATTCATAGAAACAAGGGCGACGCTACCAGGCGGCTTGATCCTAAAGTTTTTGAGGAAAATGGGGGGGATTTGTAATAAGAAAGGGGCAGGGACCGCGTAAAGTTACTAAAAATCAACAAAACCAAATTTTAAGTCTAAAAAAAAATTAAAAGAGACCTCCCGTGCTAAGGCAAAACAATTAAACCTTTAGAGCTTAACCGAAGTCGTTTAACATTACAAAAAATTGGAGGGGGGTTGCCCAACACAAACTAAAATACAAAACATACCTCTTCAAGTTTTTAAATCACAAGCAATGATCAATAAAAAAAACAGATGAAACAAAATTTAAAAAACAAAAAACAATACAAAATTGAAACGAGTTTTAATGAGGAACCAATTTAAAAAAAATTGACGAATTTTTCCAGCCAGCGTGAAATCCTGGGGCAATGCTGCTCACGGACAATGGGTTTAACTAACAAACAATTTTGGGAAAAAATTGGGAGCTAGATAAAGATAGAAGAAAAAAAAATAAACTACTGATGCGTTTTTTATAGCAATTTTAGGGCGAAGAAAAGGTTAAATACAGCAGAAAAATACAGGATTAATGCACCCAAGGGGGGCCATTTAAAGTGCTTCTACTAAAAGAGCGCAGTTAACATCACAAAAAACAGAAAAGAAAACTATAAACAAAACTTTTTTGAAAACACACCACTGAAAAAAAGGACCTTCGGAACAGGGGAATTCAAATTATAAATTTTCAGCCTTGATTTCATCCTACCTCGTTTTTTTGCTTTTAAAGGTTTCCCAAAAGGGCCCGTATGCCCCGACCCCAGCCTGGTAAAAATTGGGTTTAAAAAAAATTGCACATCAAACAACTTATTTAAAAAATTCCCAAAGCGCTTGATGCTCTGCCTGGCATAATAGGTGTTTAGTTGGGTTTTTTTTTACAAAAGGGAAAGTTCTATTAAAACTGACCATCGTGGGCTAGGATGCTAGCGCTGGGTTGATTTTTTTGAAATAAATATGGGAAAACCCTAAAAGTTAAAAAAAAAACAAGGGCTGTCTTTTCGCTAGGTGACGTCAGTGGAGTACATTTAAAAGACGGGGTGTTTTCTGGGTGCTTTCTGCGGGGGCGCTTATAAATGTGGGGTCGCTTTCTGGTTTTTCAGGGCTAGGGACTTTCTTTAAAATGGATGGGGCGGGGCCTTTTGTTTAAGCCTTGATTTTCCCAATTTTGACGTCCCAGCTATAAGGATTTCATTGTTTAAAACTGTATCACCCAAACGTGTCTAAGGTCAGAGGTGCATGTATAATCCATGACCTCAACAAAGTCAACCTTTTACCTAGCATTCAAGAACGCTTTAACCTTTGATGCTGCAGGGAAATCAACGGAGTTAATAGCACTTTCTAAAATAGCTAGAAATTGTTTTTTTGCCAAAGCCGTAGACGATCAGTCTAACTAGTCTGTCTTGTGCTCCAATAGACCCAAACAAATTTCCTATGGGGTCATTAAGTCTTTGCACCCTGGCATTGTTTTCCTTTACTTTTATCAAATAAATGTTGCCCAAGCATTAGGGGGTTTTTGTCATTTCAACAATCGAACTTTTTGTCTGGTTGAAAAGAGGTTGGCCCGCCATAGCATATTATTCTCTTTTTGCACCCCCCAAATACAATGTCCCATCCCCTGATTGCGTCAACTTTTGCTAAAATCAGTTTAAATTTTAAAGTTTAAATTCGTGCAAAATTTTTTCATAGCATTTTGTCCATTCTTTTAAAGATTAAATGCATTTTCTTGGGGGGACTACTTGTAGTTCATTAGTTCGCCTTATGGTAAAAACATGAAAGTTTATACGCCCTTACTAAAGATTAGTGGTTTTAAAAGGGGGTTTCATATGAAACCCCCCCCAGCCAGTAGTTGGCATAAAGCAAAATTTAAAAAGATTTTGGTAAAACGTCAAGGACGGGGGGACCAGCTGATGGGACTCAAACATTCTTTTTTGGCGGGTTTGAAAATTTTATTGTGGGGTTTTCAATCAACTTGGAAAACCATTATATTCCCCACGCAAGTTAATTTTCTGAAGTCTAACGATTGGGTTATAAAACCTCCTACATTGTAAGCGACACTTTCGTTATATTTTAAAAACTCCCTTTTTTAAAAATTTTTTTAAAAAAGTTATAAAAAAAAAAACATTTTAAATAACCAAGCAAAACGAGCGTGTTCTTAACATATCCAATTGTCAATTTGGGGCGGGGGGGTTTTTAGGGTTGCCCCCTTTAAAAAAATTGTTTAAAGTTAAGTGGGTTAACATATCGAAGGGCCAAAATAACTGGGTCAATATTTGTAACGGCTGGCAATCAAAACCATTGCAAATACCTGAGGTTTTCTACAACTTTTTTTCTTTAAAAAAGGGACTTTGCGAAAAAACATATTTTTGGAAAAATTAACGAGGGAAAAACCCCAGAATTCTATACATTTTTCCCCCTAAAAAAAAAGAAGAAGTAACTTTCCCCCAGAGGGCTCTCAAATCTTTGCTTCCACAGTACGACGACTTTTAATTTTTTACAAAGAAGATGTTTTTTCAATTTGAAGTAATAAACCTTCTAATTTTTTCGTGAACCCCCAAAATTTTTGTTTTTTAAAAAACATTTAAAAACAGATGTTAATTTGTTTGACGGTTTAACCATCTAAGTCTAAAGGTTTTTCCATCAACAGGGGGGATTTTGCGATTTTTCGATTAATCTCATTGGAAAAACAGGAAAATTAAAGAATTAATAATGGGGCCCATAAATTTTATTTTGTGAAAAAAAAACAATCAAGACGGGAAAACCGGTTTTTGTTCTATTTATTAATATGCTGGAAAAAGAGCGTACGTAAACCCTTAATTTTTTAGTATAGGGGGAGAATGTAAAATCTTTGTTTAAAATCCGCATCTTTTTCTCTCGTTTTTGTGTAAGAACAAAAAAAGTTTTGTTTTCGGCGTGGGCAGGGTGTTAATTTAAATATGTTTAATCAACCCAGGGCCCTTTTGACTTTGGTTACTGCACTGCTTTTAAAAACAACACACACACTACACACCGTACACACACACTCACACCCCACAATACAACGGGGTTTGGGAATGTAAAAAGCTTTTTTTTTTCCCCCTTTTGAAAACTAAATTCAGACAGCCCCCTAAAATCGCTTATAAATCTGAATCAATAAACACAGGACCTTTTTCAAAGTCCCCCAGCGGCCGTCGAGAAGCCTTGATGTGAACGGAGCGAGACAGCAAAACGCGAATAGCAAAAAAAAAAAGTCTGATCCCTCACTGCTGATAACCTTTGCCGCCTAGGGACGCTGGGGAAACCCTTTCACTGGCCTTGCCGCCTAGGGGGACCTGGGAAACGCTTGCTACTGTGACCTTGGACCGCTCTAGGGGGAGCGCTGGTTCTCTCTCACGCTACGGACTTTGAGAGGATTTTTTTTGGGGGTATTGGTTTTTTACGGGATAGCCAATAAATTTTTTAACTCCTCACTGCTTGAAAACATTAAATTAAATCCTTCCCATAGATAAACTTCTATGAAAGAAAGACCGCTTAGAAAACCTTTTTGCAAGCAATCGCTGAAGCCTCAACAACAAAAAAAGTCAATACTACCGCCCGCGGCTGGCGTCTCTCCCCGTAAAGCTATGGATCAATAACCGGCGCTCTCTCTGCCTCTGTGTGTCTGCCCTCATCGACTAGTGTTGATTTTTCGCAGCAGTTAGCCAGAATACTGCTTTAATTCTCCAGGACGCTTTTGGATTAAATTTTTTTAAACAGTTTTGTTCTTTCAAGCCAATGGCCTAAAAGCAAAGATTGCCAAAGAGTTTTACAATTTTCAGCTTTGATCTCATAGTCGGCCTTCAGTAAAACAGGTGTAATTTCAGCCATTTTTTTCAGCTTCATAAAAAAGGGCCTTCGTCAATCGGCTCATAAACAAGTTGCTCTACAAAACAATTACGTAAAAGGCGTCAAGTTCACTTACTGTCATTTCACGTTTTCGTTGCTTCATTTCCAAAGGATTTAAGCTCTATTTTGACCGGGCTGGTTTCAAGCAAGGCTCGCCACGTTCCAATTTTTCAAGATATGAAATCCTTTCCCGATAATAGTTTTTGTGTTTCAATATTATTCTTTTTTGATCATCCGAATAAAGCAAATGCTCAGTTTGGCTTTCTTGAGAATTGGCGTCCATTGTAGCCTCTTGTGAAGAAGGACCGGCCTCCAAACTCAAATCAACCATCGCTCAGAGAGAGAAAACACAGCATGTCTAACACCTTGGCTGCCCACTGCATAAATGACAGCACGGGTCGGTCCCCACAGAATGATGTCATGCCTCCTGTTGATTAGCTGAGCTCCACACGTGTGCACGTTCAGCCACATCACGTGATGCATGGTCCGCTGCAAACGTGCTCGACGATCAATATTAATTGGAGTCGTTCTAAGACCATCAAACCATATAGTTGTTTAGTTCATTTTATATGCCCCTGAAGAGAATGTAAATATGTTCGTTCACGATCACCAAATCTTATCTTGCACGCAAGCCCCCAATTTTTAATGTATTGATTACGTCGATTTTTAGAGGTTTTGAGGTGTTAATTTTAGTTGTAAATAGGTGTTAATTTTGGCCAAAAGTGACATGAGAAGGACGTGATTTGTATGTGAAAAGGGGGGTTTTCGTGCAAAATAAGATGGGTGGTCTTGAACGAACATATATACATTCTCTGCTTTATTCCTAGCTAAACGTCTTATTAAAATTGTAGTTCAGTGCACTTT
>CM031609.1:80782871-80785371 GCA_018398815.1 Conus ventricosus | reverse complement strand
AGAAAATAGGTCGACTGTGCTTCAGTTGAATACCTTGATTTTTCTGGATTTTTTTTTTTCAATATACAAGGGGTCAGTTATGGAAATCTATCGCTGAAGTCCACCGTCACTATGTAAATCATATACTGTATACTAGCAATGGCCAAACCCTGGCTTCTGACACACCACCCCTCTCTCTATAATAACTCCAATCGGCCATTCAGCATGGATATATTTGACGTTTCAAAAGGAAAACAACACATGATTTTTTTGAGTGGGGAGTTACGGCCCTGAAGTCCTAATTTGTCTCCCTTGCTCTCTCTACTGCGTAAGAAACTATCGCCACGCATTCATGTCCTCTGAAAAAGAAAAACCCGCATTTAGAGCTCTGTGTCTTCTTTAAACCCATCGGTAAAAGAAAAGAACAACGTCTTTGAATCTAAGACTCTGATGTCTAAACCCAGTGCTCAAAAAGGGAGGGAAGGCACATTGGCAAGGAAAAAAAAAATGATCCAGCGGAAGCAGACCGTGAGGTCACGTGTTGTTGGCCTGCCAGCACAGCTCAAAGAAATGCCATTGATGACTCTCATCCTCACACTAAACCCACGTCTGGCACAGCGCCAAATCCAAAACGCGTTCCAGCGAGGAAGTACGAAGGCAAAACTCGGTAGATAGTAGGACTCCTTGTTTTGAAAGCACCTAATCAGTCACTAGTTTTGGAAGCACCTAATCACTCACTTGTTTTGAAAACACCTAATCACTCACTTGTTTTGAAAACACCTAATCACTCACTTGTATTGAAAGCACCTAATCACTCACTTGTTTTGAAAACACCTAGTCTCTCACTTGCTTTGGAAACACCTAATCGCTCTCTTTCACGAGATTATTAAGCAACGTGTATAGATGCTTGTATTTACCGCTGTCGTTTCATCTTCGTAGTCATTTTGAAAGCAAGCTGGCCTCGACTTTTGAAAATGGACTAAGAGGAAACTAACGATCGGTGCCAGGACTTACAGGCAAAAGGAACCAATTGATAATCATTTGCTCTCTCAGCACACAGACCGATTCTTGGACAGCTTGTTTGTATGGCTGTCTTGTCTTTTGGAACAAATGATATTCTTGTTAGCTGCCTGTCTTATACGATAAATGTTGGTTGAGGTGTCTGTCTTAAAGGACAAATACCGTTGGTTTAGGTGTCTGTCTTGTGGGACAAATACTGTTGGTTTAGGTGTCTGTCTTAAAGGACAAATACTGTTGGTTCAGGTGTCTGTCTTGTGGGACAAATACTGTTGGTTTAGGTGTCTGTCTTGGGGGACAAATACTGTTGGTTAAGGTGTCTGTCTTAAAGGACAAATGCTGTTTGTTTAGGTGTCTGTCTTGTGGGACAAATACTGTTGGTTTAGGTGTCTGTCTTGTGGGACAAATACTGTTGGTTTAGGTGTCTGTCTTAAAGGACAAATACTGTTGGTTTAGGTGTCTGTCTTGTGGGACAAATACTGTTGGTTCAGGTGTCTGTCTTAAAGGACAAATACTGTTGGTTTAGGTGTCTGTCTTGGGGGACAAATACTGTTGGTTAAGGTGTCTGTCTTAAAGGACAAATGCTGTTTGTTTAGGTGTCTGTCTTGTGGGACAAATACTGTTGGTTTAGGTGTCTGTCTTGTGGGACACATACTGTTGGTTTAGGTGTCTGTCTTAAAGGACACATACTGTTGGTTTAGGTGTCTGTCTTGTGGGACACATACTGTTGGTTTAGGTGTCTGTCTTGTGGGACACATACTGTTGGTTTAGGTGTCTGTCTTGTGGGACAAATACTGTTGGTTTAGGTGTCTGTCTTGTGGGACACATACTGTTGGTTTAGGTGTCTGTCTTGTGGGACACATACTGTTGGTTTAGGTGTCTGTCTTGTTGGACATATGCTGCCTGTATAGCTGTAAATCTTGTGGGACAAATGCTGTTCATGTGGATGCTTATTTTGAAGAACAAAAACTGTTCTCTTTTTTGTACTCCCAGTTCTTATAGGACAGGGAGTACTTTACAATGGGAACGAAGAAATGCTGTCTGTGTGCCTGTCTGTCTGTGTGTCTGTGGTCAAATTGTGTTCCACTCGCTCCAGACAAAACGTCTGGGCCGTTCTTTCTGAAATATCTAGGTATGTTCATTATGGGTCACGGATGATGCCCGATGTTTTATTTTACCAGAATAGCCGTTACTAACAGCTATAACGGCCCAAAACGGTTTTCCCTCTTTATGGAATATCTCAGAAAGTACTTGGCCGATTCATAAGCGGTTTGGATGATCTTGTGACAAATCGGAGCTCTTTCCATATGTAAGTAATGTAATGCTGAAAAATGATTAAACAACCGTTAAAAACCGTTATTTTGCCGTTATGTCTTATATATATATATATATATATATATATTATATATATATATATATATATATATATATATATTTTATATATATGCTATTTGTATATATATATATATATATATATATATATATAATATACATATATTATATA
>CM031609.1:80772871-80777871 GCA_018398815.1 Conus ventricosus | reverse complement strand
AGGGTGTCTTTTGTGCTAGGCTGACAGGAGACCCATTTTCTTGAAAGCTTCTTCAGTCGTCATTCACTTTTTTCATGACGGTAAACAAAATTCGTTTATAGAAAGCATAACTGTGTCAGTATCCTTTACGATGGCATCGATCGACAGCTTGTCATTTTGTTTAGCTCTTAGACCCCGAACAATTGTAGTTGATTATTTCAGTTGCATATTTTTTTGGCATTTCTGACGCACGGCTAGTGCTAAATGCACATTCGATTGCCTCTCTCCCGCCCCTTGTTAGATACCTATGTTGTCATTATAGAGAGAGACAGTAAGTATAGTCCTGCTATGTTACTATGTGTTCACACATGTGGACTTAAACTTTAGTGACCGCTCCTCGGTGTAATTACAAAAATACAGAGGAATGACTGTTAAGGTGCAGGCACATACACACGCACACACACACACACAAAACACACACACACACACACACAACACACACACACACACACACACACACACACACACACACGCGCGCGCGCGCGCGCGCGCGCGCGCGCACGCACGCACGCACGCACGCACGCACGCACGCACGCACGCACGCACGCACGCACGCACGCACGCACGCACGCACACACACACACACACACACACACACACACACGTGCGCTATCTCTCTCTCTTTCTCTCACTCTCTCTCTCTCTTTCAAAAACACACACACAGACACACAGACACACAGACACACACACACACACACACACACACACACACACACACACACACACACACTGCACATGTAATCCTCTTTCAATCCCTGCTCTCCCTCTCGTTTTCAGCCTCGTATATATACGCACGCGCTCATAAGGACACACAGGCATACAGACACACACACATTGTCGTTCTCTGAACACAGTACCACACAGATTTATCCTGCCATGGCCCCAGCACCGACAGTCCACAAGGAACCACCAATGTGAATTCTATAGCAGGCAACCCACCAGAGGAGACGCTGCGCTACTGCAAAGTGTTTTCTGTGTTTTGTAAGTGGTGGACACCATCGTCTTACCTCCTTCTACTAACAGCATTTTTCTGGTCGCGGAGCCAGCGTGACGGAGCCTCATCCTCGAAGAAGACAACAACGTCCATCCAGTGAAGATCCCTATGACTGAACTTGGCGAAACAGAAGTCATCGACACAAACGCACCATGGGCACACATGAGGATTGGGATAGAAATGAAATCAGCTCGGTAGCAGGGCATGAAGGGTCACAGAGTTTTGATACTTTTATAATGGTCTATGAGGATGAAAGTGATGTAGTCATGGTGTTCCGTTTGGATCAAAGACTATCTAACAGGTCTGTCTTTCATGATTCTTGTCATACTATTCCCCTTTGTCAACAAGGCCCGAGAGATGCAGGTACCTGCGGTGTGGGTCAGCAAATTTGAGCAACATTCTAGAACAGCCATCCGTTACGAAGATGGAGCTCGGCTGTAGGGCTCCAGGCTTCTCATTGAGCCCACCACACACCCAGCTGTGATAGGAGAATCCACGTCCGAAACATTTCCCAAAAATGCTTCTAGCGGGAATCGAACCCATGACCTTCCAGGCTTCAAGATTACAATGCTAACCACTGCACAACGACGGCTGTTTGATCAGACAAGTTTGCGCTCACAATCAAAAGTGCAACGTCATACTTTCATGGCTGTATTCGATAGTTGCCATTTCACTGGGATATGAGCTGCATCTTGTTGAGAAAAAAAAGCCACTGGTCAAAAACAAACAAAAAGTGGGAAAACACCATGAGCTTAGTTGAAATTGGTGGTCACTGAATTCCACAGATACACTTTGCTATTTCAGTACCACAGACACAATATTGACCAATTTGGTTATCGAAGCATCTTGTTCTATTAAAAAAGAAAACACAGTGTTGAGAAAACCTGAGACTGCGCATGCTCTAGTAATTTAAGCACTCACCGAAGTGCAACGCTTTCAGCGACACTGTGACTTGATTTATGACCTGTCGAATTCAACTAGGATAGGTTACTTACTGACCTAGATAAGGATCTACTGGGATTGTAGTAATTTAACTCATGTATTAATCTCTTACAAGTTAAACGCTGAATTTGCTTATCTATCATTCAGCTATCTCTATGGAGAACGTTGCAAAATGTTTTAGCAAAAATGAGAGAATAAAATTCCACAAGGCATTTTTCACGAAAAACTCAAACTCACAGAGAACATTGTGAAATTTTCAGCAATAATCAAGAAGAAAATTCCACGACATGCGATTTTTCCACGAAAAGTCAAACTCACAATGTACAATTCAGCACAAAAATAATAGAGGCCCGCTTTGGGCATGATATGAGAAGAAGGAAAACGTAGCAGCCAGATGACCAGATTTCCCTCAGCATTACAGCCGACATTGAGCAATCCGCATCACCACCATCATACCATTCTAATGGCCCGAGAGACGACCTCTTGTCGCCTACCCTGACAGCCCTCACTGAATCACGGACACGTCCATGTCTGTACAGAGGATGGAGAGGAGTCGTTGATCCACTGACCTAGACGCGGAGAAAAAAATGGCTGCTGACGTGTAGGTCTTTAAATCAGAGATGAAGTACCGAGGCAGACAGTGCATCATGGTGGTCAGTCATAGACTGATGGGGCGGAAGGTTTGCGGCCTTTGACTCGACGTTCTTTCATCATGGGCTTAGATCATCTGACGAGAGACTATAAGACAGGCACTGTAGACAAACGGATGATTCTACCCATGATTGTCCGTTGGTTCCACTGCAGTTAAATGACCCTGTAACAATGTAATAAGTCAGTTGTACTATCAAGTGTTATGAAATGATTTTGTCCGGTGCATCAAAGATCAAACCGAGAAGACATTTAAGTGTTTGGGGGTTCTATTCTGTATTGACTGAAATTGATCATTAGGCAGAAAACATAAACTAAACGTAGAGATAGCAAAGCTTTTCACCCCCTCCCCCCCTCCCCCACCCGCACTTGTAAAGATGCTTTTCAAGACCCTTTGTCTCTACTAGTTTTGGAGTAGACAGCATTGTGGATTCCGTAGGTTGTGAAAATGTTTTCTGATCATTTTTGTAGTTGTTTCTGGCTGATTCGTGGCCACACACGGACATAAATGAAGACAAAACAAGGGGTATGGAAAATACCAATAGCTGTATGAATGTTCATTGTTTGTATAACACAGCCGATGCCGAGCAGTTCAGATTCCATTCCAGTTTTCTTTAAGATCACTGGCCTTTGGAATGGGGGATAAATATCAGCATGATGTAAAGCGCATTAATCCATTCATCTTATGAGAGAGAGAGAGAGAGAGAGAGAGAGAGAGAGAGAGAGAGAGAGAGAGAGAGAGAGAGAGAGAGAGAGAGAGAGAGAGAGAGAGAGAGAGAGGGAGAAGGGGGGAGAGATAGAAGAAGAAAAAGAAGAAGAAGAAGAAGAAGAAGAAGAAGAAGAAGAAGAAGAAGAAGAAGAAGAAGAAGAAGAAGAAGAAAGACAGTTCATTGAGTCAGATAATTCAAATACAAACGGCGCAGAAACGGCAATAGGAAAGCGATACAATCACGTCACTGTGGCACTGACTGCGGAACACAGACCACTCCTTCAACATCATACCACGTCTTTCCCAATGGCTGCTGCTGAGACGCCTGTCCATCAAAGTCCCATAGACCGTCAAGAAGGTATTCCAGAATGGTGACTGATGGGTATGGCGTCTGGTAAAGAATTGTCTGCGGGCCGTATGGTTTTCACATGAGGCAGTCAATGATTCGTAAGGATGATGGCAAATGGCCTGCCATGCCACGGGATTTGATTATGTTTTATTCGGACCGTTTGGTCCTTGATGGTGAGGTAGACTTGCCTGAACGTTTGGTCCTTGATGGTGAGGTGGACTTGCCTGACCGTTTGGTCCTCCATGTACGGGTAGACTTGCCTGACCGTTTGGTCCTCGATGTACGGTAGACTTGCCTGACCGTTTGGTCCTCGATGGTGAGGTAGACTCTTGCCTGACCGTTTGGTCCTTGATGTTGGGATAGACTTGCCTGGTAGTAACCAGCATATTGGCCAAGATGTGAACATGGTAGTTTTCTGGAAATGATCAATAAATCAATTAAAACAATCCAACAATCACTCACTCAACTGAACTAATGATCCATCCATCTATCTATCTATCTATCTATCTATCTATCTATCTATCTATCTATCTATCTATCTATCTATCTATCTATCTATCTATCTGTCTGTCTGTCTGTCTGTCTATCTATCTATATATCTATCTATCTGTACCTACCTAGGAACCTCTCTCTCTACCTACCTACCCAACTAGTATCTATCTATCTATCTATCTATCTATCTATCTATCTATCTATCTATCTATCTATCTATCTATCTATCTATCTATCTGTCTATCTATCTATCTATCTATCTATCTGTCTATCTGTCTGTCTGTCTGTCTGTCTATCTATCTATATATCTATCTATCTGTACCTACCTAGGAACCTCTCTCTCTACCTACCTACCCAACTACGTATCTATCTATCTATCTATCTATCTATCTATCTATCTATCTATCTATCTATCTATCTATCTATCTGTCTATCTATCTATCTATCTATCTATCTATCTATCTATCTATCTATCTATCTATCTATCTATCTAAACCTCGAATTTTTCAATTTGACTGCGAGGACAAGAATCGTGGTGTTGTTGAAATCTTTTATTTACCTCAAGCAGCTTTTGATTCCCCCTCTTTTGGTGCAGTGTGAGCTCTACTCGGATGAAAACATTATTTCTGAGAAAACACACACCCACACCCACATCCACCACCCCCCTCCCCACACGCACACATGCCTCTCTTGCCTCCACCTCTCTCTGTGTGTCTCATAACCCCATGAGTCACCAGTTACGATTAGCTGACACATCTCCATGATCGAGACAGGAGTACGTTGCCTGTGTAACTCACTGTCCTGAATAAGAATAGGGTTTTTTTCTG
>CM031609.1:80761793-80765271 GCA_018398815.1 Conus ventricosus | reverse complement strand
GGGCCTTTCGTCTGAAATACGGGGGGGGTACACCCCCCTGGGGGTTTCTTTAAGGCTGTTATGAGCTGCAATCCTGTAGTCTAATTTACCTCGTTTTGGAGCATTTTTGTCCATTGAATCTTAATGGAGTGTCCTGGCGTGCCGTACCCATCTCAAAACAGGCAGGCCCCCAAGGGTGGTACAGGACGCTCTAAAAAGGGAGGTGAAAGACGGTGCTTCTCTGGGCCTCCCCCACCTTGGGGTTCTTTTTCCCCTTCTTTGCCTTCTAGGGTGACCCGGGAAAGGTCCGGGCGGTGAGAAAGACCCACTGACCCAGGGAAAGTCCTGTTTTCATGGAAAGACTACAACTTTGGAGTCTTTTGAGGGCACAAAGCCTTGGGGAAAGCTTGGCTTCTCTGAGTGGCACCGTCTTCAAACTGTCCGGGCAGGGGTGGTGGTCTGTGGGGTGTGCTCGGGGAGCTGGAGGTGGTGTTTTCGCCGGTGGGGTCTGCAGTCATGAAATACGGGCTGGTACACCCATGGGGATGCTACTTTAAAGGCTGTTATGAGCTGCATCCCGTAGTCTAATTTACCTCTGTTCAGGAGCAGTTATGTCCATTGATAAACTTAATGGAGTGTCCTGCGCGTGCCTGTACCCATCGTCAACACAGCGCAGGCCTCCAAGGGTGGTACAGGACTGCTCTAAAGGCAGGTGAAGACGGTGCTTCTCTGGGTCCTCCCAGCACCTTCGGTGTTTCTTTTCTTCTTTGCCTTAACTAGGCTGACCCTGGAGAAAGGTCCAGTGACGGTGAGGAAAGACCCACTGACCACAGGAAAGTCCTGTTGACAGTGGAAAGACTACAACTTTGGAGTCTCTCTTGAGGGCACATAAGACCGTATGGCGAAAGCTTGGCTGTGTCTGGAGTGGCACCGTCTTCATCTGTCCGTGGGCAGGGGGGGTCGGGTCTGTGGGGTGTGCTCGGCAGCTGGAGGGTGGTGTTTTTCGCCGGTGGGCTCTGCAGTCATGAAATACGGGCTGGTACACCCATGGGATGCTACTTTAAAGTCTGTTATGAGCTGCATCCTGTAGTCTAATTTACCTCTGTTCAGGAGCAGTTATGTTCCTTGATATCATTTAATGGAGTGTCCTGCGCGTGCCTGTACCCCTCGTCAACACAGCGCAGGCCTCCAAGGGTGGTACAGGACTGCTCTAAAGGCAGGTGAAGACGGTGCTTCTCTGGGTCCTCCCCAGCACCTTCGGGTGTTACTTTTTCTTCTTTGCCTTAACTAGGCTGACCCTGGAGAAAGGTCCCGTGACGGTGAGGAAAGACCCACTGACCACAGGAAAAGTCCTGTTGACAGTGGGAAAGACTACAACTTTGGAGTCTCTCTTGAGGGCACATAAGACCGTATGGCGAAAGCTTGGCTGTGTCTGGAGTGGCACCGTCTTCATCTGTCCGTGGGCAGGGGTGGTTTGGTCTGTGGGGTGTGCTCGCAGCTGGAGGGTGGTGTTTTTCGCCGGTGGGCTCTGCAGTCATGAAATACGGGCTGGTACAACCCATGGGGATGCTGCTTTAAGGCTGTTATGAGCTGCATCCTGTAGTCTAATTTACCTCTGTTCAGGAGCAGTTATGTCCCTTGATATCTTAATGGAGTGTCCTGCGCGTGCCTGTACCCATCGTCAACACAGCGCAGGCCTCCAAGGGTGGTACAGGACTGCTCTAAAGGCAGGTGAAGACGGTGCTTCTCTGGGTCCTCCCAGCACCTTCGGGTGTTTCTTTTTCTTGACCCTCTTTCCCGTAATGTCATGATTCAGTAGAAAGGACGTCAATGAACAAGGTCGGAAAACATGTCAGGAAGACTCATACCCTTTTTGCCTTACAAACAAGCTTTACATTGCCTTACAAACAAGCTTTACATAACATTTACTGTGTTCCTCGAACAAAAGACAAAACGAATTACAAGACCAAATGCGACGCATTTCGACCTCTTTAGTCATCTTCATGCGAGACAAATAACATCTAAGACGATGAAAACGAAGAATGAACAATCACAATGTGTGTGTGTGTGTGTGTGTGTGTGTGTGTGTGTGTGTGTGTGTGTGTGTGGCGTGCGTGCGTGCGTGCGTGCGTGCGTGGTGTGTGTGTGTGTGTGTGTGTGTGTGTGTTGTGTGTGTGTGTGTGTGTGTGGTGTGTGTGTGTGTGTGTGTGTGTCAAGTCAAGTCAAGTAAAGTCAAATTATCTTTATTGATGGTTAAAAGAAAACGCTTTGCAGCTTTTTTCATCCTGCCCTCACTAAAAAAAGCATAAATATCAATCACAATAGTGAAAAACCAGTGTGTGTGTGTGTGTGTGTGTGTGTGTGTGTGTGTGTGTGTGTGGTGTGTGTGTGCTGCGCGCGCCCAATTTGCATGTATCTTTGTGCGTGCGTGCATAGGCACGCGCGCAGGTATGTGTGTGTGTGTGTGCGGGGGGGGGGGGGGGGGTAGGGGCGGGAGTGCGTGAAGATAGCTGATACTGTTTGTTGCGCGAAATTTCTATTTCTCGTACGCTTCTATTCAACAACCCCCCCCCCCCCAAAAAGAAAAAAAAATAGAAAAAAGAAAAGAAAAGACCCCCCCACACACACACACACACACACACACACACACAAGATTCACAAACGGCGAAGAAATGTTTACCAGGGGAAATAAGTTGATAACGGCCTTATTTACTTTTAAAAAAATTATTTATTTACTTATCCTTATCTATTTGTTTGTTTGCTACTTTATTTTTTCTTTCTTTCATTCTTCCTTTGTTTATTTGTTTCTTTCGGTATGGGGTTGTTGAAGGAGAGGTTCTGTTTCTTTCTTTCTTTCTTCCTCTGTTTATCTGTTTCTTTCGGTATGACGTTGTTGAAGGAGAGGTTCTGTTACCTGAGTAAAATTTGTGGTCAAAGGTAATAATCTGCCTTATTCAAAAAGCTTTCTCTGTGTAGTTTTCATTTAAGGGGAAAGCCACGTAACGTGACACATTTGAATTTAAGTTAACATCTAATGTGACAAATTACATATGTTGAAAAAAGAGTGGCGGAATAGTCGGTCCCGTGCGCTTTTCGTTTTTAGGTTATGACCAAATATACGATTTTTAGGATGACAATGATTGAGTTCTGGTTAGCCTGCCAACAAATTCTTAAATATGAACGTGTGAAAACGAAACATAATGACGACAGTTGTCCAAATATGAAAGAAGCTATGCAGGCAAAACTTACCACAGCAATGAGATGGCAGAATATATTATTAAGAATGCATAAAGTATTGCATCTTCTGAAAAAAAGCGTACACAACTCATGACAGAATATTTAGAAAGCCCTACAAAATTGTAGGCACACACTTGTCATGTTAATCCAGACTTACAGCGACAAAATCCACGTATGTTCCTGAGCACAGTCTTAGCCACCGTTGACCTGTTAAAAAAAATAAATATCATAAATAAATAAAACCAGACAACACATTCTCGGT
>CM031609.1:80754293-80756793 GCA_018398815.1 Conus ventricosus | reverse complement strand
AGTCAGTACATGATTCTAAACTATTCTGGCAGACAGTCAGGTCCGTGAACACAAAATCAGTGATCTACCAATTCTATACCTATAGATCAGTGGTACGAACATTTCTTCTCACTCTTTAATGAAATAGTATAATGTCACATCATGAGAAATGCGAAGTCAATAGTGATGAACAAACATTAGGTGTTTCTGATGCATCATTTAATGAAGCGATTTCCAGACAAGAGGTCCTTGCCAGTATTGGTCATCTCAAGTCTGGGAAAAGCGCAGGCCCTGACAAAAATCATAGGGGAAATTTTGAAACATGCAAATGTTGTTGTTATCGATTTTCTGGTTGTCTTTTTCAACAAATTGTTTGATCATGGAATTTTCCCTAAACAATGGGGCACGATCCATTATCGTACCAATATATAAGAAAGGAGACGTTAATCAGCCAGATAATTATCGTGGCATAGCCTTAACAAGTGTTGTAAGTAAAGTTTATACACACATTTTAACGAAAAGGCTATCCATATGGGCAAAAGAAGAAGAAAAAATTCTTGAAGAGCAGGCAGGTTTCCGAGCAGGGTATAGTACAATTGACCATATTTTCACCCTCTATGCTATTATACAGAAGTCTTTACAAAAGAATTCTAAACTGTACGTTGCATTTATCGATTTCAAAAAAAAAGCGTTTGACTCTGTGAACAGGAATTCACTGTGGGCAGTTTTGAGGAGGAATGGTGTGAATGGCAAAATGTATAGGGCCTTAAGAAGTATTTATGATTCTGTGTTGGCTTGTGTTCGTGACAAATGTTGTTATTCTGATTATTTCAATTGTCCTAGGGGAGTGAGACAAGGTTGCCTACTGAGCCCCATATTGTTTTCCTTTTTCATTAATGAATTAGCTGTTGAATTGTCTGTGACTGGAAGCATGGAATACAATTGATTCCTGGGGCAGCCGAAAATCTTTCTTCTCTTGTTTGCAGACGATGTCATACTGTTGTCGAATACAATAATAGGTCGTCAGAACAGCATTGACAGCCTTAAAAAGAGAAGCAGATAGATTACATCTGAGTATTAATCTTAAAAAAACAAACGTAATGGTGTTTAGAAAGGGAGGTCATTTGGCTGCCAGGGAGAGTGTTCTATGGAGGTAAAGAAGTGATGGTTACAAATTCTTACAAATATTTGGGAATGGTTTTTACCACAAAATTAAGTATTGGTAGCAGTTTATTAGACGTCTGTAGAAAAGGGGAAGAAAGGGGGTAATGGACATATTGAGATCCATGAGAAAATTGAACACTGGGGATGTAGATCTGTTTTGGAAACTATTTGACACACAAATAGAGCCCATATTAACCTACGCAGCTGAAGTGTGGGGACTGGAAGAAAATAGGAAAAAAGTTGAAAAAGTGCATACCTTTTCAATAAAAAGACTTTTAGGTTTTCCCCTCCACACTTCTAATACTTTAGTTTATGGCGAAACAGGAAGATATCCCCTCTGTATTCGAATGTCTGTAAAGTGTATTAAATATTGGCTAAAACTTACTAACCTACCACTGTCGAGAATTTGCAGACAGTCTTATGAAATGCTTGTTATACAACATGAATCTGGTCACTTAAATTGGGCGTCAAATGTTTAAGAGAATTTTATGTGAGAATGGATTTGGTATTGTATGGCTAAGCCAAGGTGCAGGTTGTGAGTATGGTTTTATTAGTGAATTCAAAGATAGACTTATCTCCTGCTATAAACAGCATTGGCATTCAGAATTGGAAGCTAATGATAAATATAGGTGGTTTCATTCTTTCAAAAATGTTTTTCAAGCAGAAAAATATTTATCATTTGTATTGGATAAATGGCATAGGGTTAGTCTTATCAGATTCAGACTAAGAGTTAGCGGCCTAAAAAAATGTCAAACATTGGTTTCAAACTGAAGAAGATAAAAACAACGTTTGCCCGTCGTGTGGAAATG
The DNA here is from genome assembly GCA_018398815.1 of Conus ventricosus. Lineage (NCBI taxonomy): Eukaryota > Metazoa > Mollusca > Gastropoda > Neogastropoda > Conidae > Conus > Conus ventricosus. Next base: position 80,754,841 of record CM031609.1, on the reverse strand, counting down.
GAATAGAGGATGAAATTCATTTACTGTTCAATTGCTCTGCTTATAATGAAAAGCGCAAAAGCTGTAATATTCTAAATTCCTTTACAGGAAATCCTGATCAGAGATCGGTAACATATATTCTTTCAAATAACAATGAAAATGTAACGATATCCCTGGCTAGATTTTTAGCAGAAGCAATGAAGATTAGGAAAGTGTTAATTGAGCAAAGTCAACAAATTACATGATGATCCACCATCTGTATACCCGCGTTCGCGCAAGCATCTCTCTGTTTCTGACTGTCTCTGTCTCTCTCTCTCTCTCTTTCTCTCGCACCCCCCCCCCCCCCCCCCCCCCCCTCTCTCTCTCTCTCTCTCTCTCTCTCTTCCCTCTCTTATCTATGCGTGCGCGCGTGTGTGTGAGTGCGCGCGCGCGAGCGCGTGCGTGTGCATGCACCTGCATGTGCGTGCATATTTTCTTTCATGCGTGTGGTGTGTATAGTCTTTTGATAAGATATGAGATCATTTATGACAAAACATTTACTTATATATTATGATTGTCCCCCCTTGTCT
>CM031609.1:80746793-80749293 GCA_018398815.1 Conus ventricosus | reverse complement strand
TCTCTCTCTCTCTCTCTCTCTCTCTTTCTCTCTCTCTCTCTCTGTCCCTCCCTCCCTTCTCTCTCTCTCTCTCTCTCTCTCTCTCTCTCTCTCTCTCTCTCTCTCTCCATACAGGAAGACGAAGAAGCAGAGAGTGATTCAGAAAGGGGTGACCTCGATGCAGATAAAAGTGTGTGTGTATGTGGGGGGGGGGGGGGGGGGGGGGGGGTTGTATGTGTGTGAGTGTGAGTGTGTATGTGTGCGTCCGTGTGTGTTTGGGTTGGGTTGAGTTAGAAGAGGGAGAGGGAAAGAGTAGCGGGGGAAGGGGCAGAATTAATATTTAGAAATTGTGAAGAATAAAATCAGTCTGACAAGGTGTGTAAATAGTGGGCCATGGCTTTGATCTTTGACGCTAGAACAATGACTGTGCCGAGATGGTGTGTCATTATTCGCTCCCCCAGTTTTGATCTTCTTCTTCTTCTTCTTCTTCTTCTTCTTCTTCTTCTTCTTCTTCTTCTTCTTCTGTCACTCTCTTCTTTTTTTTTCACTCTCATTCGTCATTCTTCAGTTTCCCTTTTCTCTATTTATAACGTTCTTGTCTTTTTACGGTTTGTTGTGTTCCTTTCGTTTACCTGCGTTGTATTCCACCTTCTTGTCTCCGTGTTCTTTCTATTTCTAGTCTTTTCCATTTTACTTTTTTTTATCTTTGAGGCTTTCTTTCTATTTCTATAGTCTTTTCCATTTTACTTTTCATCTTTGAGGTTTTCTTTCTATTTCTAGTCTTTTCCATTTTACTTTTTTTTATCTTTTTTTTTCTTTTTTCTATTTCTAGTCTTTTCCATTTTACTTTTCATCTTTGAGGTTTTCTTTCCATTTCTAGTCTTTTCCAGTTTACTGTTTTTTATCTTTGAGGCTTTCTTTGTATATCTAGTCTTTTCCAATTTATTTTTTATCTTTGAGGTATTCTTTCTATATCTTGTCTTTTCCTGTTAACATTTTTTTTTGCTGTCTCACAGCCTCTACGCCCCTCAGAGGCAGTGCACCCACGCCGCTCATTCCGACACCTCGTCCACAGTCACAGCCCGGTCGGCCCCGCCGCAGCCCGGCACCAGCAATCCACAGGGAGCAGTCAATGTCAAGTCGTTAAGAGGCAACCCACCGGAGGAGACACTGCACTGCTGCCGAGTCACTTGGGTGGTGTTCAGTGGCGCCTGTTCTGATCTAACATACGCAGGACACCACTTACTAAGCCCCCTACTGACGACAATAATTGCTTAGTTGCGGAGCCGGCGTGAGTGGGCTCTCCCTCTGGAGGGCGCCACCACGTCCGTCCAACGATAGCCCCTATGGACTCGCTGATACCGGTGACCCCGACGGAACTAAACCATGACCACAGACGTGGAGAGGACGTCGAAATTGAGGTCACCATGAGAGCAGGGCATGAAGGGCAACAGAATTTGAAACTTTTGTTTTTCTTAATGCTGATCAATGAGAATGAGGATGATTAAGATGATGCTACGGATTTCCATTTCGGTCTGAGACTACATGACAGGGCTGTACTCTACGCTTCCTTTCATAATATATCCCGGCGCCAACCAGGCCCGAGAGATACAGGCACCTGCAGTGTTGGTCAGGAAATTTGAGCAACACCCTCAGAAACGCGTCCATTAAGTGGATGAAACTCGACTGTGTGGTCCCACTCTTCCCAGCTGAGTCCGTAGCAAACTCAACTCTGGGTAGGAGCCGGTCGGGGCAGAAAAACCCACATGCCTCTGATGGGATTCGAACCCATGACCTCCCCGCCGGGAGTCCGCGACGCTAGCCACTTCGCCATGGCGGCTGGTCCGTTTAACGTTTTTACCTTCGAGGTTTTCTTTCCATATCTACTCTTTTCCATTTTATTTTTTTTATCTTTGAGGAGAGCCAGTAGTCGGCTTTAGATGGTAATGTTAAAAAAAAAAACAAAAAAAAAAAAACACGCGAATGATGCGAATATATTATCCCAAAGGGACTGGGCGTAAACGTCTGTGCTCAAAATGGTTGAAGTTAGTAGGCCACCTGCCGCTGATAGGCTTCTCTCTCTCTCTCTCTCTCTCTCTCTCTCTCTCTCTCTCTCTCTCTCTCTCTCTCTCTCTCTCTCTCTCTCTCTCTCTCTCTCTCTCTCTCTCTCTCTCTCTCTCTCTCTCTCTCTCTAATGGGTGCTGATATCTTCAAAATTTTACTGTCTAGCTGTCTAGCCCGTGGTTTGGATGGGCTAGACAGTAAAATTTTGAAGATATCAGCGCCCATTATCTCTGAAAGTGTTACATATATTTATAACTTATGCATTGAAAAATGTTACTATCCACAAGCCTTCAAAGACGCTAAAGTTTTGCCTGTTCTTAAGTCTGGTGACCCATCTGACTCCTCTAATTATAGACCCATATCTATACTATCTGCTCTGTCTAAACCTTTCGAAAAACATATCAAACGCAATCTACAGTCCCATTTTACAAAGTATGACTTATTTCACCCAAATCAG
>CM031609.1:80729293-80734293 GCA_018398815.1 Conus ventricosus | reverse complement strand
TACTATTACTTTTGTCTTTTTTACGATTACAGTTAAAATTGTTATTGCCATTACCCTGTTTTCTTCTTCCTCCTCGTCGTCGGCGTCCTCCTCCTCCTCAAACTCCACCTCCTCAGTGGTAGTAGTAGTAGTAGTAGTAGTAGTAGTAGTAGGAGCATCATCATGATCATCACCACAACCACTGAAACAGTTGCCACTAAAAACTCGCATTTTGAAATTGCTCTAAACCTTCTCCTTTCTCCCCCCCCCCCCCCCCCCTGTGTGTGTGTGTGTGTGTGTGGGTGTGGGTGTGTACAGGCTGCAGCTGTTACAACTACTATTGTCTGTTACCAAACGTTGTAGTAAGCCTTTGTTCAGTATTCATCATCATCATCATCATCATCATTTTACATAACTCGCATTCTCTCTTTCCGAACGCACTCATTTTCATTCAACGCCCGTCTTGAGCCGAATTCCAGAAGATAAGGAATTGCTCGTTCTTCATTTTCATTGATCTGAATGTTCTTCATCTTGCCTGAAGAAGACCTAAGAGGTCGAAACGAGTCGCGTTTTGTCTGGTAAATTGTTTGTCCTCCTGGTCTGGTGGATTGACTTTAAACCTTTTTCTTTAATAACTTTAACTTTCTGTTTTTAAACTCTTACGTTTATGAGTGTAGACACAAAAAACAATAATAGTTCAAACACAGAGAAAGCTAATAGTACAAGGTAGTGAACAAAAATTCATTTATTTTGTATTTGAACAGTTTCAGAGAAAGGTGGACTCAGATTGTTTTTGGAAAGAACTAACATCAACTGTGATGTTGCCACCTTTTTTTCACACCAAATGCGTCGACCATTTTACCAGTAATAACTTGTCTTTAATTTCTAACGGTCCGTTGAACATGAAGATGTAATTGACACAAATGGTAAAGTCATTAAAGTATTCACAGAACTGCGTGTCCAATATTGGTCAGTTTTGAAGGTAGGGAGAACGATCCGTTCACACAAAGGTTTCAAGACAGAAAACTTCAGTTCAAAGTCACTTGAACGAGTTACAACATTCATTGTCTTAAACTAGTTAAAACTGTCGTTGTCTTAAACTAATTACATCTTTCGTTGTCCTAAACCTAATAACAACTTTGGTTGTGTTACACTAGTTATAATTTTCGTTGTCTTAAACGAGTAACAACTTTCGTTGTGTTAAACGTGTTACAATGTTCATTGTCTTATACTAGCCAGAACTTTGGTTGTTTTTAACTATTTACAACCTTCGTTGCCCTAAACTAGTCAAAACTTTCGTTGTTTTTAACTATTTACAACTTTCCTTGTCTTAAGCTAGTTACAACCTTAATTGTCCTAAACTAGATATAACCTTAATTGTCTTAAACTAGTTACAATTTTCGTTGTCCTAAACTAGTTAACATTTTCGTTGTCCTAAACTAGTTATAACTTTAGGTGTCTTAAACTAGTTACAATTTTCGTTGTCCTAAACTAGTTAAAATTTTCGTTGTCCTAAACTAGTTACAACTTTAGTTGTCTTAAACTAGTTACAACTTTTGTTGTCTTAAACTAGTTACAAGTTCCGTTGTCCTAAACTAGTTACAGCTTTCCTTGTCCTAAATTAGCTACAACTTTCCTTTTCTTAAACTAGTGAAAACTTTCCTTGTCTTAAACTAGTGACAGTGTTCCTTGTCTTAAATTAGTTACACCTTTTCTTGTCTTAAACTAGTGACAACTTTCCTTGTCTTAAACAAGTGACAACTTTCCTGACTTAAACTAGTGACAACTTTCCTTGTCTTAAACTAGTGACAACGTTCCTTGTTTTAAACTACTAACAACTTTTCTTGTCTTCAACTAGTGACAACTTTCCTTGTCTTAACTAGTGACAACTTCCCTTGTCTTAAACTAGTGACAACTTTCCTTGTCTTAAACTACTTACAACGTTCCTTGTCTTAAATTAGTTACACCTTTTCTTGTCTTAAACTAGTTACAACTGTCGATGTCTTCAACTAGTGACAACGTTCGTTGACTTAATCTAGTCGCAACTTTCCTTGTCTTAAACTAGTGACAACTTCCCTTGTCTTAAACTAGTTACAACTTCCCTTGTCTTCAACTAGTGACAACGTTCGTTGTCTTAAACTACTTGCAACTTTTGGTGTCTTAAACCAGTTACAACTTTCGTTGTCTTAAATCAGTTACAATTTTTGTTGCCTTAAACTAGTTACAATTTCCGCTGTCTTAAGCTAGTGGTGACAATCATTGTCCGAAACTAGTTGCAACTTTCGTTGTCCTAAACTAGATACAACTTTCGTTGTCTTCAACTTATCACAAATTTTCCTGTTTTAAACTAGTGACAACTTCTGTTGTCTTAAACTGATTACAACATTCGTTGTTTTAAACTAATTGCACTTTCGTTGTCCTAAACTAGTTTCAACTTTCGTTGCCCTAAACTAGTTACCATTTTCGTTACCTTACACTACTTACAACTGTCGTTGCTCTAAACTAGTTGCAATGTTAGTTGACCTAAACTAGTAACGACGTTCGTTGTCTTAAACTAGGTACAACTTTCGTTGTCCTAAACTAGTTACAACTTGCGTCGTCCTAAACTTGTTACAATGTTCTCTGAAACTTGCTTCAACGTTCGTTGTCTTAAAGTAGTTACATCTTTCGTTGTCCTAAACTAGTTACAACTTGCGTCGTCCTAAACTTGTTACAATGTTCTCTGAAACTTGTTTCAACGTTCGTTGTCTTAAAGTAGTTACAACGTTCCTTGTCTAAACTAGTTACAACTTGCGTTGTCCAAAACTAGCAACAATGTTCTCTTAAACTTGTTTCAACGTTCGTTGTCTTAAAGTAGTTACAACGTTCGTTGTCTTAAGCTAGTTACAACTTTCGCCGTTGTCTTATTTCAGGCTTTGTCTTCTGTTGGCACCGATGGCAACAGAGACAGTCCAGCACTGCGGAGTTGCCATCAGTGCACTGCCAAAGGAACTGCTGATGCAGGTGTTTTGTGTCGGTACCATCGGCAGACGTGGTCAGGAACTGTTCCCAGGTCTGCAAGTTCTGGCTGCAAGTGGCCCGGGATCCCACGCTATGGAGCCGGAAATGTGAGCAGGAAGGCAGATATGTGCCTGGCATTATGGGACCACATCCTGAGGATTTCATGCAGTTCTACTTCCGCAACCCGTATACTAGGAATCTGCTGAAGAACACCACCGCTCGTATGTGTTAGTTGTGTTTGGTGAATGTTGTGCGGAGGTGTAGAATTTGTGTGTGTGTGTGTGTGTGTGTGTGTGTGTGTGTGTGTGTGTGTGTGTATGTGTGTGTGTGTGTGTGTGTGTGTGTGTGTGTGTGTGTGTGTGTGTGTGTGTGTGTATGTGTGTGTGTGTGTGTGTGTGTGTGTGTGTGTGTGTGTGTGTGTGTGTGTGTGTGTGTGTGTGCATGTGCGTGCGTGCGTGCGTGCGTGCGTGCTTCCGTGCGTGCGTGTGTGTGTGCGTGCGTATTTGTGTGTGTGTGGGGGGGGGGGGGGGGCGGGGAGATGTGTGTGTGTGTGTGTGTGTGTGTGTGTGTGTGTGTGTGTGTTGTGTGTGTGTGTGAGTGTGTATGTGCGTGCGTGCGTGCGTGCGTGCGTGCGCGTGCGTGCGTGCGTGCGTGCGTGCGTGCGTGCGTGCGTGCGTGCGTGCGTGCGTGCGTGCGCGCGCGCGTGCGTGCGCGCGCGCGCGCGCGCGTGTGTGTGTGTGTGTGTGGTTAGTCTGTGCAAGTGCATGAAGTAAATGATGGTTTTTGTCTCTGTATACGAGTGTGAACGCTTCTTCTTCTCCTTCTTCTTCTTCTTCTTCTTCTTCTTGCACTGAGACCAGGCAAGTGTTTTTTGGCATCAACGTTTCGTTTTTTGTTTGGTTGGTTTGGTGTGGTTTGGTTTGGTTGTTTGGTCTCATTCAGTGTTCGTTTCTGCAGAGAACCTACTGCAATGGCACGTGCAGCGGGGATTCCCAGGCATCGAGGTTGACGAGCATTCTGTTCACGTAGACCTCATTGCTCAGCACGTTCCTCCTGAAGAATTGGGAGGTAAGGAGAGAGCAGCTGTGCCCCTCCCTCCCCACCCCCTCTCCTTTCCCTGTCAGCTCGTCCTGTCGTGTTTTTCCTGTGTTGCTTGGCACGTTTCACGGGTTTAGTTTATTTCAAGGAAATGTCACTGCGTGCGGACTAGTCCATATACGCTAACACTACATCCGCTAAAGCTGATCGATAAATGAATGGATTACTAAAGGACAGGGTTTAGGCGTCTTGCAAGGAAAAAACCAAAATGCAAAGCATATAAACGTACTCCCAGTATATCCTGAATACGCATGATATATTCCATAAAGAGGAACAACCGTCGTGGGCTGGTGTATCCGTCAGTAATGGCTATTCTGGTAAACATCGGCCACCATCTGTTACCCATCATGAACATACTTACAAATTTTCAGAAAGATCCGCCAAAGATCTTTCTGAGATTTTCCATAAAGAAGAAAACCATTATGGCCCGTTAGTAACAGCTATAACGGTACACTTGGGCATCATTCATGACCCATAATGAACATACCTACAAATTTTCAGAAATATCGGCCAGGTACTTTCTGAGATATTCCGTGAAGAAGGAAAACCGTTAGGGGCCGTTATAGCCGTTTCTTTTCTTTTTTTTTTTCCTTTTTTTTTTTTTTTTTTTAATTATTATTATTTTTTTTTTGTAATGGAGCACTTTTTTTTTTTCAAAGATGGACCCGTCTGCAACTGGGTGACTTCATACCGTTACTGTTCCATGAGGCAGTGGGTGGACCTGCTGGCTGAAGGCTGTTCCACTGCAGTGCTAGATGACCTGCGCCCGCCCATTCAAGTCTCTGCCTGGTCAGTCATGTGTGTGTGTGTGTGTGTGTGTGTGTGTGTGTGTGTGTGTGTGTGTGTGAGTGTGTGTGTGTGTGTGTGTGTGTGTGTGTGTGTGTGTGTGTGTGCGAGCGTGTGGTGTGTGTGTGTGTGTGTGT
>CM031609.1:80721793-80726793 GCA_018398815.1 Conus ventricosus | reverse complement strand
ATACATACATACATACCAGCGTCAGACTTCATCTGTGCCCTCTGCCACAGGGACTGTCATTCCCGCATCGGACTGGCCAGCCACACCCGTCGCTGTACCAGAATAGACACCTAGAGCGTGTCAAGGGTAAAAGACCCTGTCAGGGGAATGAGGCAGGAACAGACAAAGAGCATAGCGGCACAACATTCAACCACTCACTATCTCCAGACCACTCCAGGAAGTACGGAACAAATAACATTTATTAAATTTTCAGTACACAAATTTACTCAAATATATTAAACACCTCAATCACTCACACATACACTCCATTTATGAGATGGGGTCACCTATCAAAGAAGAGGGAGGAAAGACAGGAAAAAGAATAACTACCAAAAAAAAAAAGCCCAAAGAAGAGTAGAGACCCTATCAGGAGCTAACTATCGCTAAGGGACAAAATAACCCGATAGATCGGAGCTTCAACAAAAAAAAAACCACCACCACCCGGATCTCACTGCCACCCGACCTATCACCATCTAAAGCTACCCCCCCCCCCCCCCCCAACAAATAGAAGAGGAAGAGGAGAAACAAACTAATACGACCAACAGGGCATAACAGGATACATTAAATCACACTAGCGCACGCACACAAATCCACAGCCCATACACCACACACACTTGCCACATAACTGAAATGTTGAAGACTGTCCCCCAAGGGTGTTCCACGAATTAAATCTCCGAAGCAAGACTGGCTGCTCTCCTCACTGGCGTCGAGAAGTCTCCTTCCCGCGCCGGACTGCAGCACCCCTCAGGTTCGGCTCCGGAATCCTCCCCTCCGGAACATCCTTCAGGTCACCCAACGTCAGCAACTGTGGCCTATCTCCACTCAAGAAGAAGAAACGAAAAAGCGCCCTGCGGCGGATGTCAGTCCCTCGCCGCATAATCGTGATGATTGAAGATCATGTGTGTGAATGCAGGGCATGTGTGGACTGTGTACGTACAATTTAAACAATTTAAAGAATTCAAAGAAGAATAAACTTTTACAATCACTATTTTCTTTGGTTTCACCTGTTCCCGAATCATGCTGTCTTCCTCTTTTCCTTGTTTTCCTTTACTATAATTCTCATAATTCTCATATTTCACATTACATTGTCTCATTCATATTACAAATTGCAATGCAATAAACACTTGGAAGTTCACATTACATTTTAAATTAATACCAGATGAAATACCATAAAACTCACTCATTCTTCCATATCATCTATAAAATACATACATTAAAAAAACTAATAAAAAAACCCCACAGAGACAAAACAAACAAGACAAGGAGCGGGACCAATGGCGGGAGTGCCACATCGGAAATCTCCGCCAGTCGACTGAATGTTAGTCGGCGGCAACTCGTTCCGCTCCGGACCTGACTTGATGTTTAAAAAAATAATAATAATAATAAAATATTTGCTTCAATCCTTTAAGTATCGCTTCTGGAATATCCCGACTCCAACATTTATCCAAATATGACCGACTCCCATGTAGAACTAGATATATATGTCAAGCATACAAGTAGCTCCCCAAACAGAGCCATTGCTTAACATCCAACTTAAAATAATTGACCTCAATGTCACTTAAATTTGTACTGACCGAATAAATGCCAATCCCATCTTGGCGTACAAACTCTCAAACCCAACGAAAATACAACACACCATATCTATACATATACATTTACCAGAACGGCGGGTGAAGACAGAAGAGTACTACTGGCAAGCTTCACTCAACGAAGAGCCCAAAGCCCACTAGTAAATGCGCCACCCCCAACGAAGGAAGTAAAGAGTCTGGAATGACTCTGAAGAATGGTGTTGGTACCCAAGGATTGAGATCCTTCTGAAACTCAGTGGACTGCCTTCCGCCCCGCGAAGGGTTCCGGCCCGGTTCCGCTGCTCTCCACGACGAAGTGGAAAAAGAAATATGGCTACCAACAGAGGACGTGGCCTCTTACCAGAAAAGCAAAAGCAAAAAGAATGAGAGCCGAACACTGGCATAGCGCAGAAGGTTCCCCCTTCACCCCACACAAACACCTACTCACATTCAACACACGCTAAACATAAACAGCACACTTTACGCACAGAACACGTGCAAGACACTTCCATGCACCGTTATTAAAATGACAGCACACACACAACCTTCATCCCGGTCTCCCGCTTCCCTCTCACACTACTCCTGTGTGAGGGTTTACTGAGGGGATGCATGATCCACACGGGCTGTGCACAAACTGAATGTAACAGAGGAGCTACCCCCCTCTGCTCTACACCCAACATACTCAGTTTAAGCCGCTGTCAACCTCTGTGACGAACAGCCCATTAAAACTCAATGTATAAATTCAAACACTGGTCCGCCCTTGACAGAGCGCAACCCCATAGTCTTTCGAGACTGAAGGATGCCTACTACATATATATATATATATATATATAATATATATATATATATATATATATATATAATATATATATGATGAAGAAAAATTAAAAAACTGGACCACAAAACCGTTTGGGCGTCTCCTCTGTTTTTGGGTGTTTTTTTTTTTTTTTTTTTTTTTTTTTTTTTTTTTTTTTTTTTTACTGTTGTCCAATATTACGGTTTGTTGGAAACCTTCTTCTGGGCCCGGAAAGGGCAACTACGCATCAGTACGCATCTTCCTTTCCAATTAAACCCCAACACACATCCACTAAAAACGCTAGGTAGCGAAACAGGTCATACATCAAAATTAAAATTGTGATCTGGATGTTTGCCCTGTTCTTTTAATTGGCATGTTTTAACCTGTCGTGTTACTTGATGCTTTTAGTGGTTGTGTGCTGGGGTTTAATTAGAAAGGAAAATTTGTGCTGATACGTAGTTACGTTGTTTTGTTGTTTTTTCTGTCTCAGAAGACGGTCTAGAAAGGACGGAAACATTGGACAAAAAAGAAAAAAAAAAAAAAAAAGGAAACGACCGTGCGGTTTTGTAATCCCCACTTGTCATGTCAGCAGTGAGAGACTGGTTTTGTCTGGATATATAATATATATATATATATATATATATATATATATATATATATATATATATATTTGTTAAATATATATATATATATATATATATATATATATATATATTCAAACACTGGTCCGCCCGTGACAGAGCGCAACTCCATAGTCTTTCGAGACTGAAGGATGCCTACTATCTCTCTCTCTCTCTCTCTCTCTCTCTCTCTCTCTCTCTCTCTCTCTCTCTCTATATATATAATATATATATATATATATATATATATATGATGAAGAAAAATTAAAAAAACTGGACCACAAAACCGTTTGGGCGTCTCCTCTGTTTTTTTGGTTTTTTTTTAATTATTATTATTATTATTTTTTTTTTTTTTGGGGGGGGGTTATATTGGGAAATATTTTACGTGATTGTTGTTGTCTTATTTGTTTGGATGTTTATATATATATATATATATATATATTATATATATATATATATATATATATATATATATATATATATATATATATATATATATATATATTCAATTATAAACAAAGCTTGCTCTTATGTCTTAGATTGAAGAAATAGGGGGAGATTAGCTTGCTGAAGGCTCATTTTGAGAAGCATTTTTTTATTTTTCCCCATTCACCCACTCAAGCACATACTGTTAGTTAGGCAGAATTATCTACCACTGCAGATATGAATGCTTATCTCCCCTATTTCTTCAATCTAAGACATAAGAGCAAGCTTTGTTTATAATTCAATATTTCTTACAGTCATTGTAACACCAAGCTGCTCTGTAAGTTGCTGGAACGGTGCTCGGTACTTATCCTTGGAATTTATTAGTTTATTGTATGAACAGTATTAAAACGTCCTTAAAAAATCTGAAAAAGCTCAACCCTTGGGGAGCAACATTTGTTAAAAATTTTTAAAATGAAGTGCTAAACTTCATCTACAAGCTTGTTTCAAGATACATATATACATATCTCTCCTCAGGATGTCTTTTTTGTGGCACGCCAACGGTCTTTTATGGCGTGCGGGACCTGATCTTGTCTCTATGTGTGGGGTTTCGTTTGCTGCACGTGAGTGTGTGTGTGTGTGTGTGTGTGGGGTGTGTGTGTGTGTGTGTGTGTGTGTGTGTGTGTGTGTGTGTGTGTGTGTGTTGTTGTTGTTTTTTTTTCCGGGCCTGTGAGCTGGAATGTGCTCGCAAAGATTTCCACTTGTGCCTGCAATTATTCACAATTTCTATTTTTGTGTTCAGAGTTGCTAAGTATGGTTTGCATTATTCTGTGGAACATAGGTTGCATTTTTTAAAAATAGTGTTGTATGGTGTTGCTCTTTTTATGATTTTCCATGATATGCTGTAGTCTATTTTTTATCTTTGAGTTTCCAAATGTATTTACTCAGTTCTGTTTGATTTTTGTATTTTTCATTTTTAAATGACTGTTAATGGTTTGCGTATCTGGTTTTGAAAGTGTTTGCAGTAATCCCTATGTATGTTTCTTCTTTTTCTTCTTCTTCTTCTTCTTCTTCTTCTTCGTCTTCTTCTTCTTCTCTTCTTCTTCTTCTTCTCTTCTTCTTCTTCTCCATCGGGTTTGAATTTTCTCTTTTCTCCTATTTCTTCTTCTTCTTCTACTCTTGAGTGAAACCGTTTAACCACAAAACGTTTGCTGTTACACAAAAACACCGGATGAGGACCTACTTAATACCGGTCAAATCGTAACAAGACCGGTTCAAGCCAAGCATCGGTAGTTCTCGCAAATAAATCTTATCTTTTTCAGCTTCCCACAACGGCTCAAAGAGAAGAATGTACAGTTTGTCATCAGTTAACAAAAAATAACCCGCCTCTGCAATTCAAACATCAAGTTTGTCCTCTTATTCGGATCAGCGACATAGAGAACTGCAAAAACCACCATGCCCAATTGCACACCTTCATCAACAGCTGCCTGCGAAAGATCCTCCACATCCACTGGCCAGAGACCATCAGCAACAAAGACCTGTGGGAAAGAAGTA
>CM031609.1:80699293-80714293 GCA_018398815.1 Conus ventricosus | reverse complement strand
TGAAACGTTACACATAGCATGCACCTTCCCCGAAGATGGAGTATGGCTGCCTTAATGGCGGGATAAAAAAAAAACGGTCATACACACAAAACTCCACTGCCTGTCTATACAGTCAGTGTCCGCAGGAGTGTCAGCCTGCGTACGCAGAAAGAAAGAAAGCCGGTGTCTCACATAAACATCACCCCACGAAGGGAACGTTACTATCACTCACTTCAAAACCTGATTTCTCTCCCTTGGGTTTCCTTTCCCCCAAGGACAGAAATGAATCTGTGTTAAAACAAAAATAAAAGGTCTAAACACTTCTAACGAAATTCTGGACAAAGTCACAAGTTGGCGCGTTGATCATTTGATCGACCTTGATATTTGATGGAAAGAAGCTCTCTCACAAAGGGAGACTGTCTTGTGAAGTGTTGAATAGAAGCTTCATATGGAAAAGTTCGTTGGCCAGCATGACTCATTTTGTCACGATTTCAACATGGTAATGTTACAGTGTGCTACACTGGAATGAGCGACCTTGTAATCATGGTGGGTGAGGGGACACAGAAGGTGAGACAATAGAACAAACAAAGAAACAAAGGAAGCAAAATTCAAGGGAAGCATAGGGGCAGGACGTCAAGTGCATGGTATAACAATATTTCTCCCAATGTCCAGAACCTCTGACTAACGTCAAGTGCATGGTATAACAATATTTCTCCCAATGTCCTGTACATCTGACTGACGTCAAGTGCATGGTATAACAATATTTCTCCCAATGTCCAGTATTACTGACTAACGTCACGTGCATGGTATAACAATATTTCTCCCAATGTCCAGTACCTCTGACTAACGTCAAGTACATGGTATAACAATATTTCTCCCAATGTCCAGTACCTCTGACTAACGTCAAGTGCATGGTATAACAATATTTCTCCCAATGTCCAGTACCTCTGACTAACGTCAAGTGCATGGTATAACAGTATTTCTCCAATGTCCAGTACCTCTGACTAACGTCAAGTGCATGGTATAACAATATTTCTCCCAATGTCCAGTATTACTGACAAACGTCAAGTGCATGGTATAACAATATTTCTCCCAATGTCCTGTTCTACTGACTAACGTCAAGTGCATGGTATAACAATATTTCTCCCAATGTCCTGTTCTACTGACTAACGTCACGTGCATGGTATAACAATATTTCTCCCAATGTCCAGTACTACTGACTAACGTCAAGTGCATGCATGGTATAACAATATTTCTCCCAATGTCCAGTACCTCTGACTAACGTCAAGTGCATGGTATAACAATATTTCTCCCAATGTCCTGTACTACTGACTAACGTCAAGTGCATGATATAACAATATTTCTCCCAATGTCCTGTACATCTGACTGACGTCAGGTGCATGGTATAACAATATTTCCCCCAATGTCCAGCACGTCTGACTGACTTCTTGTTAGAATACAAACTAAATCGGTAGTGCATTCTGTGTAGATTAAGATCAGATAACGTTTGAGACCTGCAATAAACTAATGAACAAACACAGAAAATAAAGACAATAAAGAAAAATAGTTTACAGACAGAAGCAGGAAGAGTGGCGAAGGGATAGGGAGACCTGGTAGGTGGTGGGGACAATGGTGGGTGGGTGGGTGGGTGGGCGGGTGGGTGGTGGCGATGTAAGCGGTCATCGAGGAGGAATAGCCATCAGTCCTGTCAGTTTCAGTGTCATCGATCATTCATCCCAGATACGCTCACTCCTCCACCCCCCCCCCCCCCCCCCCCCTTCTCCGTATCCCTCCTCCCCCCCCCTCCTCTCCGTCTTTTTCACCCGCTCCCCTCGTCCATCCATCCACTCGGACATTGCACGACCTCAAGCCAAACGTGGACACTGACATCCGTTAAGGGTGTGTGTGTGTGTGTGGTGTGTGTGTGTTTTGTGTGTGTGTGTGTGTGTGTGTGTGTGTGTGTGTGGTGTGTGTGTGTGTTGTGTGTGTGTGTGTGTGTGCAACACTATACAATACAGAAAGGGGAGACGGGTAAATACCAGCACAAACAATGACACCACAACAATTAATAAAAAGCTAAACATATACCTCGTTCTATGAGACAGAAATCTAACAGACAATACCAGACTGTTCCAACTCTTATTCCCTTTCACACAGCACTGCCAGACACCAGGGGAAACTTACTTCCTGACCCCAGGCACCAGCTAACTAACGAGTAGAGAGAGAACGTTAGCACCTTTGACTTCCTGTCTGTCTGTAGGGAGAAAACACTGGCACCTTTTTCTTTCTGTCTGTCTGTAGGGATAGAACACTGGTACCTTTGTCTTCCTGTCTGTCTGTAGGGAGAGAACGCTGGCACCTTCGTCTTCCTGTCTGTCTGTAGGGAGAGAACGCTGGCACCTTTGTCTTCCTGTCTGTCCAATAGTGCAGGGAGAGAACGCTGGCACCTTTATCTTCCTGTCTGTCCAATCGTGTAGGGAGAGAACGCCGGCACCTTTGTTTTCCTGTCTGTCTGTAGGGAGAGAACGCTGGCACCTTTGTTTTCCTGTCTGTAGGGAGAGAACGCTGGCACCTTTGTCTTCCTGTCTGTCTGTAGGGAGAGAACGCTGGCACCTTTGTCTTCCTGTCTGTCTGTAGGGAGAGAACGCTGGCACCTTTGTCTTCCTGTCTGTCTGTAGGGAGAGAACGCTTACACCTTTGTCTTCCTGTCTGTCTGTAGGGAGAGAACACTGGCACCTTTGTCTTCCTGTCTGTCTGTAGGGAGAGAACGCTGGCACCTTTGTCTTCCTGTCTGTAAGGAGAGAACGCTGGCACCTTTGTCTTCCTGTCTGTCTGTAGGGAGAGAACGCTGGCACCTTTGTCTTCCTGTCTGTCTGTAGGGAGAGAACGCTGGCACCTTTGTCTTCCTGTCTGTAAGGAGAGAACGCTGGCACCTTTGTCTTCCTGTCTGTCTGTAGAGAGAGAACACTGGCACCTTTGTCTTCCTGTCTGTCTGTAGGGAGAGAACGCTGGGACCTTTGTCTTCCTGTCTGTAGGGAGAGAATGCTGGCACCTTTGTCTTCATGTCTGTCTGTAGGGAGAGAACGCTGGCACTTTTGTCTTCCTGTCTGTAGGGAGAGAACACTGGCACCTTTGTCTTCCTGTCTGTCTGTAGGGAGAGACCACTGGCACCTTTGTCTTCCTGTCTGTAGGGAGAGAACACTGGCACCTTTGTCTTCATGTCTGTCTGTAGGGAGAGAACGCTGGCACCTTTGTCTTCCTGTCTGTAGGGAGAGAACACTGGCACCTTTGTCTTCCTGTCTGTAGGGAGAGAACACTGGCACCTTTGTCTTCCTGTCTGTCTGTAGGGAGAGAACGCTGGCACCTTTATCTTCCTGTCTGTCCAATAGTGTAGGGAGAGAACGCTGGCACCATTGTCTTCCTGTCTGTCTGTAGGGAGAGAACGCTGGCACCTTTGTCTTCCTGTCTGTCTGTAGGGAGAGAACGCTGGCACCTTTGTCTTCCTGTCTGTCTGTAGGGAGAGAACGCTGGCACCTTTGTCTTCCTGTCTGTCTGTAGGGAGAGAACGCTGGTACCTTTGTTTTCCTGTCTGTCTGTAGGGAGAGAACGCTGGCACCTTTGTCTTCCTGTCTGTCTGTAGGAAGAAACGCTGGCACCTTTGTCTTCCTGTCTGTAGGGAGAGAACGCTGGCACCTTTGTCTTCCTGTCTGTAGGGAGAGAACGCTGGCACCTTTGTCTTCCTGTCTGTAGGGAGAGAACGCTGGCACCTTTGTCTTCATGTCTGTCTGTAGGGAGAGAACGCTGGTACCTTTGTTTTCCTGTCTGTCTGTAGGGAGAGAACGCTGGCACCTTTGTCTTCCTGTCTGTCTTTAGGGAGAGAACGCTGGCACCTTTGTCTTCCTGTCTGTAGGGAGAGAACACTGGCACCTTTGTCTTCCTGTCTGTCTGTAGGGAGAGAACGCTGGCACCTTTGTCTTCCTGTCTGTCTGTAGGGAGAGAACACTGGCACCTTTGTCTTCCTGTCTGTCTGTAGGGAGAGAACGCTGGCACCTTTGTCTTCCTGTCTGTTTGTAGGGAGAGAACTCTGACACCTTTGTCTTCCTGCCTGTAGGGAGAGAACGCTGGTACCTTTGTTTTCCTGTCTGTAGAGAGAGAACACTGGCACCTTTGTCTTCCTGTCTGTCTGTAGGGGGAGAACGCTGGCACCTTTTATCTTCCTGTCTGTAGGGAGAGAACGCTGGCACCTTTGTCTTCCTGTCTGTAGGGAGAGAACACTGGCACCTATGTCTTCCTGTCTGTCCAATAGTGTTGCCTGGAAGTGAGTGTCAGACGTAGCACTGGCTTTTACGCGAGGTGTTGAAATTAGAGAACAGGATGGAAGGATGGGAGAGGGGGTGAGGAGAGAGGGGGAAAAGGACAGGGACCGTGAGGTTCAGATGAGAGAGGGAGCGTACACATTCTCTACTTGTCAGACGACGTTCAAATTGTTGGTGCACGGGATTAGAATTAATGATTGTATGTAGTTGGAAAGAGTTTTATTTTTATCTCTCCCCTTTAGTTGACATGATATACGATCTTTGTGCTGAAAAGGAAGTTGCTTTCAAATGGGAAGAAAGTGAATTGAAAGCTAGACTACTTTACGTTTGTGATCGTTTGTCATTTCTGTCCCATCTATTGCTGAATCTGAATCAAAATATCGGCTATTGGATTCGCTTAACTCTATAAACCGACCCCTCGATAGTGAGGGTTTATCTGGTACGACGTGAAGAATGACAAGGCGGAGGGGTGGGGAAGGGGTGGGTGGGAAGAGGAGATAGTGTGGTGGAGTGGCAAAAACACTATGTGGTGTAGTGACAAAGATATGTGGTGTAGTGTCAAAGATGTGTGGTGTAGTGACAAAGATACTGTGTGGTGTAGTGACAAAGATATGTGGTGTAGTGACAAAGATACTGTGTGGTGTAGTGACAAAGATACTGTGTGGTTATAGTGACAAAGATATTGTGTGGTGTAGTGACAAAGATACTGTGTGGTGCAGTGACAAAGATACTGTGAGGTGTAGTGACAAAGATATTGTGAGGTTATAGTGACAAAGATACTGTGTGGTTATAGTGACAAAGATACTGTGTGGTTATAGTGACAAAGATACTGTGTGGTGCAGTGACAAAGATACTGTGTGGTGCAGTGACAAAGATACTGTGTGGTGTAGTGACAATGGTATGTGGTGTAGTGACAAAGATACTGTGTGGTGTAGTGACAAAGATATTGTGTGGTTATAGTGAAAAAAGATACTGTGTGGTTATAGTGACAAAGATACTGTGTGGTTATAGTGACAAAGATATTGTGTGGTGCAGTGACAAAGATACTGTGTGGTGCAGTGACAAAGATACTGTGTGGTGTAGTGACAATAATATGTGGTGTAGTGGCAAAAATACTGTGTGGTGTAGTGACAAAGATACAGTGTGGTTATAGTGACAGAGATATTGTGTGGTGTAGTGACAAAGATACTGTGTGGTGTAGTGACAAAGATACTGTGTGGTGCAGTGACAATGATGTGTGGTGTAGTGACAAAGATACTGTGTGGTGTAGTGACAAAGATACTGTGTGGTGCAGTGACAATGATGTGTGGTGTAGTGACAAAGATACTGTGTGGTGTAGTGACAAAGATACTGTGTGGTGCAGTGACAAAGATACTGTGTGGTGTAGTGACAAAGATACTGTGTGGTGTAGTGACAAAGATACTGTGTGGTTATAGTGACAAAGATACTGTGTGGTGTAGTGACAAAGATACTGTGTGGTGTAGTGACAAAGATACTGTGTGGTTATAGTGACAAAGATACTGTGTGGTGCAGTGACAAAGATACTGTGTGGTGTAGTGACAAAGATACTGTGTGGTGTACTGACAAAGATACTGTGTGGTTATAGTGACAAAGATACTGTGTGGTGCAGTGACAAAGATACTGTGTGGTGCAGTGACAAAGTTACTGTGTGGTTATAGAGACAAAGATACTGTGTGGTGCAGTGACAAAGATACTGTGTGGTTATAGTGTTAAAGATACTGTGTGGTTATAGTGACAAATATATTGTGTTGTTATAGTGACAAAGATACTGTGTGGTGTAGTGACAAAGATGCTGTGTGGTTATAGTGACAAAGATACTGTGTGGTGTAGTGACAAAGATACTGTGTGGTTAAAGTGACAAAGATACTGTGTGGTTATAGTGACAAAAATACTGTGTGGTTATAGTGACAAAGATACTGTGTGGTTATAGTGACAAAAATACTGTGTGGTGTAGTGACAAAAATACTGTGTGGTGTAGTGACAAAGATACTGTGTGGTGTAGTGACAAAGATACTGTGTGGTTATAGAGACAAAGATACTGTGTGGTGTAGTGACAAAGATACTGTGTGATGCAGTGACAAAGATACTGTGTGGTGTAGTGACAAAGATACTGTGAGGTGCAGTGACAAAGATACTGTGTGGTTATAGAGACAAAGATACTGTGTGATGCAGTGACAAAGATACTGTGTGGTTATAGAGACAAAGATACTGTGTGATGCAGTGACAAGGATACTGTGTGGTTCAGTGACAACGATACTGTGTGGTGTAGTGACAAAGACACTGTGTGGGGTAGTGACAAAGACACTGTGTGGGGTAGTGACAAAGACACTGTGTAGTGTAGTAACAAAGACATTGTGTGGGGTAGTGACAAAGACACTGTGTAGTGTAGTGACAAAGACACTGTGTGGGGTAGTGACAAAGACACTGTGTGGGGTAGTGACAAAGACACTGTGTGAGGTAGTGACAAAGACACTGTGTAGTGTAGTGACAAAGACACTGTGTGGGGTAGTGACAAAGACACTGTGTGGGGTAGTGACAAAGATACTGTGTAGTGTAGTGACAAAGACACTGTGTGGGTAGTGACAAAGACACTGTGTGGGGTAGTGACAAAGACACTGTGTGGGGTAGTGACAAAGATACTGTGTGGGGTATTGACAAAGACACTGTGTGGGGTAGTGACAAAGACACTGTGTGGGGTAGTGACAAAGACACTGTGTGGGGTAGTGACAAAGACACTGTGTGGGGTAGTGACAAAGACACTGTGGAATAGAGGTGGAGAAGGAGCAGGGGAGAGAGGATGGTGGGTGAAGTGTGGAACGAAACTCGTCCGAGGATGACAGAGAACGTTCTTCATGAATTTCAAACTATCTAACATGAAGGGGTGGAACAGAAGCATGGCGTAGTGAGGGACAGACAATCTAAAGTGTGGAGAAGACAAATGGGAGGGCTGGGGATTGTGTGGAATGCAACAGAAGCAGCAGAACCAATTAGCATAGGGAGAATGGTACCAAATATCCGACTTCCTTTCAGGAGACGAAAAACTAAAAGTCAATACCAGAATCTGACTGTTCCCATTGGAATGAAACAGCAGCAGCAGAACCAATTAGCATTGGAAGAATGGCACCAAATATCAGACTTCCTTTCAGGAGACGAAAAACTAAAAGTCAATACCAGAATCTGACTGTTCCCATTGGAATGAAACAGCAGCAGCAGAACCAATTAGCATTGGAAGAATGGCACCAAATATCAGACTTCCTTTCAGGAGACGAAAAACTAAAAGTCAATACCAGAATCTGACTGTTCCCATTATCTCTCAGTTCTGTCGCGTCCAGCCCCAAAGGGAATCTCTGACCCCAGGCACTAGCTAACTCATGCGTAGAGAGAGAGAATACTGGCTCCTTCGTCTTCGTGTCTGTCCAATACTGCTGTCTTACTGTAGGTGTCAGGCTTTTACGCAGGGTGTGGAAATTAGAGAGGATGAAGAAAGAAGGGCGTGGGGTGGGGGGTGGGGTGGGGGGGGGGGGGGGGGGGTGAGGGGGGAGGGCGGAAGAACGGTGACGGAAAGGATAGGGAACAGTGAGGTTAAAACTGGAGAAGGGGGGAGGAGGGTGGGGGCGTGGTACAAATTTTCCACCAGTCTGAAGACATTTCAACATTTGATGCATGGGAGAACTATTTATGGCTGAACGTAATTGGAGATAATGTTATTTCATCTGCAACCTTTTAAAACAAAATTTATCTTCTACGTATTCAAGAAGAAATTGCTTTCAAAAGGAAAGAGATTGAATCAGAAAAAAGAGTGCTACACATGTGTCTTTTTATTCACTTCTATCGCAGTGATCGCTGAATATTAATTAGAATATGCCGGGCAATGTGATTTGCTGAATTCTGTAAACCATCCAATGATTGGTCAGGATTCGACTGTTAAGGTGTGAAGGAGGATGGACTGGGAGGTGGAAAAGCAGGAGGAGACGGTGCGATGTAGTGAGCGAGGTACTGTGAAGGAGCGGTGGAGAAGAAGGGGGTTTAGCACAGACGGACATGTTCTGGAATGACGATGGTGTGAGGCGTGAAGGGTACAGTTCTGTGTGAACGTAAAACTATTAGATATGAAAGAGAAACTCATGAACACGAACCTCGTTATCGTTCAACGTCCATTGTGCGTCTGACTGGAGAAGGGAGGTAACTGTTCGTTCTTGGTTTCTGTTGTCCTGAATGTTGTTTATCTTTCCTGTTGGTTTGTCTTGTAGTTAGTTTCTTCCTTTTGACAGGCGGAATATTGGTGATACTAATACTGATGATGATGATGATGATGATGATGATGACGATGATGATGATAATAATAATAGTAACTATAGTTATAGTATTATTAATAATAATAATAATAATAATAATAATAATAATAATACTAATAATAATAATGATGATGATGATGATGATGATGATGATGATGATGACAATAATGCTTTTAACTGAAATTCGTGGACATGGGTAGAAGGCGGGGAGGGGGAGGGGAGGGGGATGACGGAACGCCTGCAACATGAATTACCACAACAAGAACAAAACAAGGGCAAACATCGATCTTCGCTGCAGGAAACCAGACAATACTAGAATATGCCAGCTCCCATCCTCTCTCGCTTTGTCCCGCCAGACCTCAAAGGGACTTAACTCCTCCTGGACCCCCAAGCATCAGCTAACCAACGTGTGGAGAAAGGACGCTTACCTCTTTATCTGCTTGTCTGTCTGTGGCTGCGGAGTGGTGCCAGACAGGGGAAAAGCGATTCACACCATGTCTTGAAGTTTGAGGAGAGGAAGGAAGATAGAGGGAGGGAGGGAGGAGAGAGGTGGGAAGGATGGTGGGCTGATAGGTTAAAACTGGAAAGGGAGACTATGAACTCCTTAGCAACCAGGGAAAGGTTCCTATCTTCTTTTATGCCAGGGCGGAATGACACTGGCTGCTTGTAATTCTCTCTCTAAACCTCTGCTCTTTCAAAGACAACGTTTATGTTGTTTCTGCTGAAGATCAGGTTGATTATGCATAAGAAGAAAACGAATTACAAATGACATTGTTTACAATTCGTTCGCATCTGATTTTCATATTTGCCTCTGTTGCTAATGAGTATCAGTTTATCTTAAAGATAAGCGATTCACCCAATGCTGTAAACGTTCGCTCAAGTGGACAGAATTTGCCTGACTAGGTATGTAGAATGATGGAGCATGTTTAAAAAGTTTGTGGTTCGGGGTTTACATTTGAAAACGGTTTATAGACTGAATAACCACTGCAGCAGCAGCAATAATCATAACGACTGGCTCTCGGACCCGTTCAATTTGTCTAGTACAGAACGACAAGGCTGTCCCTTCTCTCCCCTTGATTTTGTCTCAGTTGTATATCTATTAGTCCCAACGTTAGAAATACAGCGATTGAAAGTAAGATTGTTATCATCTTCACCTGGGCATTGCAGCATTTACTTTGAAATAAAGGAAGTGGTTGACGACATAATCTTATTTGTGAAAAAGACATCACCAAATCACCATAGATGATCACATGTCTCAAGGAGTTTCTGGTTTGGAGCTAAATTTACAGAAAACAAAGACACTCAAAGTTGGCAGACAAAAAAGGTGTAGCCTATACACGTAAAGCAAGGCTGCGTTCTCGCCCCTACACTCTTCAGCATGATCTTCTCCGCCATGCTGACTGATGCCTTCCGTGACTGCCAGGGTGGTATACACGTCAGATACAGAATTGACGGTGGGCTGTTCAACCTCAGGCGACTGCAGGCTGTTACAAAGGTGAAAGAGACCGTCATCAGGACTTCTTGTTTGCTGATGACTGCACCCTCAGTGCCAGCACAGAGCAGATGATGCAGCACGAAATGGACTGCCTCTCATGAGCCTGCGACAACTGCGGTCTCACCATCAGCACCAGAAAGACCGAAGTGATGTATCAGCCTGCGCCAGGTAAACCCTACCAGGAACCACACATCATGATAAAGGGGCAGAACTTACAGGCAGTTGACAACTTCACCTATCTGGGCAGCACACTCGCACGAGCTGTGAACATTGACGCAGACGTCAGGAACAGGATTGCCAAAGCCAGCTCTGTGTCTGGAGACTCCATGAAAATGTCTGGGAGCGGAGAGGACTAAGCCTTACCACCAAGCTGAAGGTCTACCATGCAGTGGTACTAACCACTCTCCTCTGTGCCAGTGAGACCTGGACTGTCTACAGCAGACACGCCAAACAGCTCAACCATTTTCACCTCAGCTGTCTCCGCAGACTCCTACACATCAAGTGGCAGGACAAAGTCCCAGACACTGAGGTCTTGGAAAGATCCAGTATCCCCAGCATCTACACTCTCCTTCAGAAATCCTGAGCCAGATGGGCTGGCCACATCGTCAGAATGCCAGATAGTCGACTGCCGAAACAACTGCTGTACGAACAACTGAGTCAGGGCAAGCGCAGAGTTGGGTGCAGAAGAAACGCTTCAAGGACTGCCTCAAAGTGTCTCTCAAAGGCCTGGACATCAACCTCAACACCTGGGAGTCACTTGTCCTGGACCGCCCAGCCTGGCGAAGCAGCATCACAAATGGTGCATGTACATCAGAGAAGAGACGCACAGTAGAAGCTGAGAGAAAGCGAGCCACGTGCAAGGCCAGAGCTACCTCCACCTCCACTGTAGCACCCACCCACATGTGTCCCACATGTGGGCGTTCCTTCCGGGCCCAGATCGGCCTCACCAGCCACCTGTGGATCCACATCAGCAATCTTCCATCTGAAATTGAAGTCATGGTCATCTTCGAAATCGAAGGACGAACAACAACAGCCTATACACTATAATATCCACGACCCTAAACAAACTAAAACATGATACAAAAAGTACCTTAAATTGTTACATATGAGATTGGAAACAATATTTAAGACAACTGGGCTAACAGAACTGAGCACAGGACAAACAAAATCACGAAAGCAACGGAGTAGAATGCTAGCCTACGTTTCTAAGAGGAATTATAAGGTGTTGATCGAAGCAAAGGCGCAAATACAGTTTGGAGTCATTTCAATCCTAAATCACTGGGCCACTAATGCAGAGAAGAAGAAGACAGGTATGTGAGTAAGACACACACACACACGTGTAACGCAAGTTTTTCATGAAATTATTACAATTCAACGGGACCGAAAATTCCAAATGCCTTTATTCCTGGCACAGAAACCTTGGTTACACTTAGATACATTGACAAGAAATAAACAAAAGTCACAAAGAAGGCGATGACAAACGTTACAGTGGAAAGCATTTTCATAACCTTTATCCTACAAACATTACTCTCAAACTAAAATCAAGCTTGGGGACCGGAATAGCTCAGTTGGTAGAGCGCCGGACTCGTGATCCCGGGGTTGCGGGTTCGAATTTCGGTACAGGGGGATTTTCCCTCGGAGTTAACATTGGTTCGGACTCCATTCCCCATACAGTCCTTCGAATGAGACTATAAACCGAGGTTCCGTGTGTGAACGCACGCATAACATCTTGCACACACGTAAAATCCCATCACCAACTTTCGGACGAGAAGGCAAGTTTGGCCGTTGGTATGGATGACACGTTACACATAGCATGCACCTTCCCCGAAGATAGAGTATGGCTGCCTTAATGGCGGGATAGAAAACGGTCATACACACAAAACTCCACTTTCTGTCTATACAGGGAGTGTTCGCAGGAGTATCAGCCTGCGTACGCAGAAAAAAAAAAGAAAAGAAAGAAAAACAGAAAAAATCAAGCTTGAAAGAAATCAACTAACGTTCCTATTGTCAGTACAAGCGGAACAAGTTTTCTGAGCATCCCACTGTACATAAACTCTTTTCCCCTATGAAAAGATGATCTCAATAAAACCACCAGTAAGAGAGAAACTACTGCGTATCGAAAATTCCCAGCAATCGAAAGGAAATCATCAACTCATAAAAAAAGGTTGTCAGATAAGGGAACATGTGCTTGAAGATCTAGACAGAAAATCCAAATTTGCTATAGCTCTGCGCCATGCTTTAGAACAACTCCGAGAGGTTTGTCAGCAGAAAAGTGTCTGTTTAATGAGGTTGTGTGATTTGGCAAGGTTTGTCAGCAGAAAAGTGTCTGTTTAATGAGGTTGTGTGATTTGGCAAGGTTTGTCACCAGAAAAGTGTCTGTTTAATGAGGTTGTGTGATTTGGTAATGTTTGTCAGCATTAACGTGTCTGTTTAATGAGGTTGCGTGATTTGGCAAGGTTTGTCAGCATTAACGTGTCTGTTTAATGAGGTTCTGTGAATTTGGCAAGGTTTGTCAGCAGAAAAGTGTCTGTTTAATGAGGTTGTGTGATTTGGCAATGTTTGTCAGCATTAACGTGTCTGTTTAATGAGGTTGTGTGATTTGGCAAGGTTTGTCAGCAGAAAAGTGTCTGTTTAATGAGGTTGTGTGATTTGGCAATGTTTGTCAGCAGAAAAGTGTCTGTTTAATGAGGTTGTGTGATTTGGCGAGATTTGTCAGCAGAAAAGTGTCTGTTTAATGAGGTTGTGTGATTTGGCAATGTTTGTCAGCAGAAACGTGTCTGTTTAATGAGGTTGTGTGATTTGGCAACGTTTGTCAGCAGAAAAGTATCTGTTTAATGAGGTTGTGTGATTTGGCAAGATGTGACATCAGAAACGTGTCTGTTTAATGAGGTTGTGCGATTTGGCAAGATTCGGCATCAGAAAAGTGTCTGTTTAATGAGGTTGTGTGATTTGGCAAGATTTGTCAGCAGAAAGGTGTCTGTTTTATGAGGTTGTGTGATTTGGTAAGATTTGGCATCATAAAAGTGTCTGTTTAATGAGGTTGTGTGATTTGGCAAGATTTGGCATCAGAAAAGTGTCTGCTTAATGAGGTTGTGTGATTTGGCAATGTTTGTCAGCAGAAACGTGTCTGTTTAATGAGCTTGTGTGATTTGGCAAGGTTTGGCAGCAAAAATGTGTCTGTTTAATGAGGTTGTGTGATTTGGCAATGTTTGTCAGCAGAAAAGTGTCTGTTTAATGCGGTTGTGTGATTTGGCAATGTTTGGCAGCAGAAAAGTGTCTGTTTAATGAGGTTGTGTGATTTGGCAATGTTTGTCAGCAGAAAAGTGTCTGTTTAATGAGGTTGTGTGATTTGGCAATGTTTGTCAGCAGAAAAGGGTCTGTTTAATGAGGTGTGTGATTTGGCAAGGTTTGTCAGCAGAAAAGTGTCTGTTTAATGAGGTTGTGTGATTTGGCAATGTTTGTCAGCAGAAAAGTGTCTGTTTAATGAGGTTGTGTGATTTGGTAACGTTTGTCAGCAGAAAAGTGTCTGTTTAATGAGGTTGTGTGATTTGGTAACGTTTGACAGCAGAAAAGTGTCTGTTTAATGAGGTTGTGTGATTTGGCAAGATGTGGCATCAGAAAAGTCTCTGTTTAATGAGGTTGTGTGATTTGGCAAGATTCGGCATCAGAAAAGTGTGTGTTTAATTAGGCTGTGAGATTTGGCAAGATTTGTCAGCAGAAAAGTGTCTGTTTGATGAGGTTGTGTGATTTGGCAAGATTTGGCATCAGAAAAGTGTATGTTTAATGAGGTTGTGTGATTTGGCAAGATTTGGCATCAGAAAAGTGTCTGTTTGATGAGGTTGTGTGATTTGGCAAGGTTTGTCAGCAGAAAAGTGTCTGTTTAATGAGTTGTGTGATTTGGCAACGTTTGTCAGCAGAAAAGTATCTGTTTAATGAGGTTGTGTGATTTGGCAAGATGTGGCATCAGAAAAGTGTCTGTTTAATGAGGTTGTGTTATTTGGCAATGTTTGTCAGCAGAAAAGTGTCTGTTTAATGAGGTTGTGTGATTTGGCAAGGTTTTTCAGCAGAAAAGTGTCTGTTTAATGAGGTTGTGTGATTTGGCAATGTTTGTCAGCAGAAAAGTGTCTGTTTAATGAGGTTGTGTGATTTGGCAATGTTTGTCAGTAGAACAGTGTCTGTTTAATGAGGTTGTGTGATTTGGTAACGTTTGTCAGCAGAAATGTGTCTGTACCCTCAGAGGCCCAAGGAGTCTTTTACTTGAAATAAAAATACTGTGAGCAGCTCAGTGTCTCTGAACAAGACAAGAAACTGATATCCATTATCAAATTCATATTTTATTCTGATTGACCTATATTTGTCTTATGTTCCACCAGTGACCCTCTGGGTCTTCATGGCAAACAAAAGCATCAAAATCATGAATGTATAAAACCTGGCTAGAACTTAGAAACAAGTGTTATTATTGGTGTTTAACAAAGTTTTTGTTTGCTTTATGAATACCCTCCACTCCCTGCACCCCAGCTCTCCCCCTTCCCCCCCCCTCCCCCCCCCCCCCCCCAAAAAAAATCCTTTCAGCAAATGTCACCATGATCCACAACGGACAACACGCTTCTACGGTGTTTACAATCAATAAGCAAATCACGTGCATGTTCGTCATCTGTAATTGCTCTCTCTCTCTCTCACACACACACACGCACACACACACACACACACACACACACACACACACACACACACACAGGGGGGGGGAGCATAGCACATGAAATATGAACACTCTGTATACATACTTACTAATACACAGAGTGCACCCTATGATCGTTAATCACAAGTTAAAAAAGGCGGAAAAGAACCAGTGACGCTCCCATGCAACGAACACCAAACTCACCTGTGAACTAAA
>CM031609.1:80671793-80676793 GCA_018398815.1 Conus ventricosus | reverse complement strand
TGGTTTCTGCAGAAGAAGAGTTGCTTGGTTAGAGGCGGTTTTTTGTTTTTGTTTTTTCTTTCTTTGTTGTTGTTTTTTAACCGGGCAGTAAGTTAGACGAAACATGCCGGTTTACCTGAAGATTAAAGGGGCGGGGGACAGCCGTTAGCGCCGCGGTGGTTAGCATGGCAGATTTTCGACTGGGAGGTCATTGGTTCGATTCCCATCAATGCCATTTCTATTAGTGGGATTTTTTTTTCCCAAAAAACACAAACAAAAAAAACTATAAATATATATATATATATATATATTGAATTATAAACAAAGCTTGCTCTTATGTCTTAGATTGAAGAAATAGGGGGAGATACGCATTCATATCTGCAGTGGTAGATGATTCTGCCTAACTAACAGTATGTGCTTGAGTGGGTGAATGGGGAAAAATAAAATAAAATAAATGCTTCTCAAAATGAGCCTTCTGCAAGCTTATATTCTCCAAGGGGGAGACATCCTCCAATAGGGAGGGAAACTCACTAACATATAACTCCTGGTCATATACCGATATTTCGAAACTTGGTGGTTTCTCCTCAGTGACCGCGAAAGTGGTAATTTGACTCCTCTACCTTTTCAGTTTTAAGAAGAATGCAATCCCAGAAAAGGTTGGTGTGCAATACCGTAGTATGTTTGTTGAGTTTTCAAAAAACCAACCAAAGGTGCCATCTAAGAAGCAAAAGAAAATCATGAAAGAGCAAAACAAGCTACATTTTCTTGTGAAAAGTAGAAAATATAAAAAGATATCCTCTAAGACACAAGTGCTGAGGGCAAGTTCTTGGAATGAATCCGCAAGGGACTAAAATACAAACAAACTAATAAATTCCAAGGATAAGTACCTATGAATGCGTATCTCCCCTATTTCTTCAATCTAAGACATAAGAGCAAGCTTTGTTTATAATTCAATATTTCTTGCAGTCATTGCAACACCAAGCTGCTCTGTAAGTTGCTGGAATGGTGCGGTACTTATCCTTGGAATTTATTAGTTTGTTGTATAACTCAATATATATGTATATATATATATATAAAGAAAAAACTATTCCGCCGGACGAAAGGGACAAACAAATTACAAGACAAAACACAACGCGTTTCGACCTCTTTGGTCTTCTTCAGGCAAACTAAACAACATTCAGCACAATGGAAGCGAAGAAGGAGCAATCATATATCTCCTCAAAGTGGACGCAAAATCGACGAACAATCACTGATCTCCTCACATTGGGGGCAGAACATTCACTTTGTTCCCAGTTTGATGAGATACGTGATTGTTCGTTCTTCGTTTTTCATTGTCCTGGATATTGTTTGTCTTGCCTAAAGAAGACCAAAGAGTTCGAAATGCGTCGAGTTTTGTCTTGTAATTAGTTTGTACATATCATCCGGCGGAAGAATATGTTTCTCTTTTAAATTTGTTTAAATTTCCGCTTGCAGCCACTTCACTTTGATTTTTTTTTTTCAATCCATGACCGTCTCCTACCGAGAGCTGAGTGTTACTGTGGTAACTGTAAGGAAGTCCAGACCCACACTGTTCAGTGTCTGGCACTGTCAGGAAGACCAGACCCACACTGTCCAGTTTCTGGCACTGTCAGGAAGACCAGACCCACACTGTTCGGTGTCTGGCACTGTCAGGAAGACCAGACCCACACTGTCAAGTGCCTGGCACTGTCGGGAAGACCAGACCCACACTGTCCAGTTTCTGGCTCTGTGGGAAGACCAGACCCACACTGTCCAGTTTCTGGCACTGTGGGAAGACCAGACGCACACTGTCCAGTTTCTGGCTCTGTGGGGAAGACCAGACCCACACTGTCCAGTTTCTGGCACTGTCAGGAAGACCTGACCCACACTGTTCAGTGTCTGGCACTGTCAGGAAGACCAGACCTAAATTGTCCAGTTTCTGGCACTGTCAGGAAGACCAGACCCACACTGTCCAGTGCCTGGCACTGTGGGGAAGTCCAGACCCACACTGTCCAGTTTCTGGCACTGTGGGGAAGACCAGACCACACTGTCCAGTTTCTGGCACTGTGGGGAAGCCAGACTCACACTGTCCAGTTTCTGGCACTGTGGGAAGACCAGACCCACACTGTCCAGTGTCTGGCACTGTCAGGAAGACCAGACCCACACTGTCCAGTTTCTGGCACTGTCAGGAAGACCAGACCCACACTGTCCAGTTTCTGGCACTTAATGGATGCCTTTCTGACAGTGTTGCTAAAAAAATCTCGACCAACATTGTCGGTGTCTGTACCTCCAGTACCTGGTTGACACAGTGGTATATAACGATACGGTGCGCAGAGTACAGCCCCGTCATACAGTCTGAGGACAGACGAAGCGCAGAGTACAGTTCCCGTCATACAGTCTCAGGACAGACGGTGCGTAGAGTACAGCCACCGTCATACAGTCTCAGACCATGCAATGGACCATCATAGCACCATCTGCATCGTCCTCATTAATCAGCAAAAAAAAAAAAAAGTCTTCAATCTTGTGACCCTTCATGCCCTGCTCTCACGTTGACCCTAGTTGTGATTTCCCATCCAAGTCTATGCCCTGGGTAAGATCACGTCGAGGTTGTCTGTATCCGAAACGTCATGGGCACTGTCGTTGAAGGGATTCTGTGACGCCCTCCCAAAAACACGCTCACACACCCCACACACACACACACACACCCACACACACACACACACACACACACACACACACACACACACCACACACACACACACACACACACACACACACACACACACACACACACACACACACACACACACACACACTTCGCACTAAAACAAGTATCATGGTCAGCAGGGGGGCTAGGTAGGTGATGTCCTGCGTATGTCGTGTCAGAACGGACAGTACTGAACTCCACCGAAGTGACTCGATCGGCGGCTGTGCGGGGTCTCGCCGGAGGGTGTCCTTATCACGATTGACATTGACCCTCCCTATGGATTGCCAGTGTCGGGGCTGCCACGGGACCAACCAGGGTGTGAATAGACGAGGGGGGTAGATGGAATGCACGACGTGAGGTATAGCCACTGCAGTAGCACAGATGAGGTGAAGCAAAAAACAAAACAAACAAACAAACAAACAAACAAACAAACAGACAGTCAGGTGGGTTGACAGTTTGCTTGGTTACTTTGTTGACTGGTTCCCGGTTTGACGTACGTGTGTTGTGTGTGTGTGTGTGTGTGTGTGTGTGTGTGTGTGTGGTGTGTGTGTGTGTGTGTGTGTGTGTGTGTGTGTGTGTGTTTTGTGTGTGTGTGTGTGTGTGTGTGAGACCCACACAAACAACAAAGTGGTCATCTTGTCAACTGTCATACCTACAGACCCAACAAACAACAAAGTGGTCATCCTTCCAAACCGCCTGCTTCAAGACCCAGCAAAACAAGAACTAAACAAACATAAAAACAAACAACACTGGCAATCCCCGATCAGCCACTTACAAACCAGCCAATCAACACACTGACCTACTACCATCGCAGTTATCCCAAAGCCACCAAACAACAAACGGACATCCTGCTAATCCGCGTGCTTTCAGTGCAACAAAGCAGAAACTGACCTAACCATTCTGCAACTCACCTACCTACCAATCCACCCGAGCACCAGACTGATTATTTCGCTTACCCACCTAGCTACAGACCCATACCTACAAGCCCAAACAAAACAACTCATTGACCTACTGACAATTCACAGACCCAGCCAACCAAACAAAATGACTAACTCCCCCCCCCCCCAGCCAACTTACTGTCTAAGCCAAAGTACATACCTATCAACTCACCATCGTACCAACCTACAGAGCCAACCAAGCAACCAACACTGCAACTGACCACCATGCCTACCCATAGTCCCAACCAAGCAACACACACAGCAACTGACCAGCATCCTATCCCATGGAGCCTATCAAGCAACACACACAGCAACTGACCACCACCCCATCCATAAACCCAACCAAGCAACCAACAGAGCAAGTGACCACCCTGTGAACCACAGACCAGCCAAACAACACAGAGAGCAATCAGCCATCCAGCCAATCCACAGACCAAGGCAGACAACAAACCGCTCCAACCATTTGCACAACCAACAAGAACAACGGAAACACAGAGCCAAAACCGACCGCAACGGAAAACAGCACGGGCATTGACAAAACACGTGGAGACAGAGCTGTCGAGAAGGGCGTCATTGTGAATATGTTAACTCCCAACCCCCCCCCCCTCCCCCTCTTCCTCCCCCTTTCCCTCCACACCATTCCACACCACACCACCACCACCACCACCACCACTCATACCACCATCATCCTTCCACTTCTTTTCTCTACCCCCCTCCACTTCCTTATCTCTTAGGCATCTCCTCTATCCTCCTCTTAGGCATCTCCTCTATCCTCTCTTAGGCATCTCCTCTATCCTCCTCTTAGGCATCTCCTCTATCCTCCTCTTAGGCATCTCCTCTATCCTCCTCTTAGGCATCTCCTCTATCCTCCTCTTAGGCATTCCTCTTTTCCTCCTCTTAGGCATCTCCTCTTCCTCCTCTTTGGCATCTCCTCTATCACCCCTTTTGTGCCTTTTCCCATTTCTTCATTTTCGCCCCTCGAAAAGTCGCGGGGGGGGGGGGGGGGGGGGGGGGGGGGGGGGTTTGGTTCCCTGTTAGATCTATCATTTCCAGACGGTGGCACTCGATTCTGCTATACGGACAAGATGGTTATGAGGTGGGGCAAAAAAGATCTTAATAACACTCAGAGCTGGTTCGATGTTTGGTTTGAGTAAATGGCCCGCACAAAGTTATGACGTTGTATTGTTTTTCTACTGTGTTTGGGAGTATTGCGATGTGTTGAATGCTTTTGTTGTCATATATTGGATTGACTTTGTGTGTGTTTTGTGTGTGTGTTTTGTGTGTGTGTTGTGTGGTGTGTGTGTGTGTGTGTGGTGTGTGTGTGTGTTTTGTGTGTGCGTGTGTCCGCGCGCGCGCGTTTGTGCGTGCGCGCGTACTTG
>CM031609.1:80659170-80665793 GCA_018398815.1 Conus ventricosus | reverse complement strand
TGTTCAAATTGTCGTTGGCGTTCTTGGTAGAGTTGGGAAGGGGGTGGAGTGGTAAGTCTGATATTGAAGGGTAAAAAGACGTTGATTCGTGTACCTGGGAAGACAAAGGGGGACCACGCCTACTGTATGTCTGGCGATTTCTTGCTGCAGCACTGCCCCATAGTCCTTTCATGTTTTCAGCCAGTCTGGCAGTTCCTCTAGCATTTGGGTGTTTCACGTTGCTATACAATTTTCATATCAGACGAAACGAGGCGAAATTATCAAGGAAAATGACATTTTGTAATTCACATGCAGATTTCAAGTTTTGATTTGATGGTATGATCGTGTTGTTAAAGTGTGTTTACCTCTTGCTGGTAGTATTGAGCTAAGAACAACACGAGCCTGCGGAAAGGTCTTACAGCAGAGTACAATAAAATCGTTCCATGATTCCAGGGAAATGGGACCTGAGGGGCACGAATTAATACCCACATGGATGATAACATCTTTGATGTAAGGCGTAACTGGGATAGTGAGGAGCCAGTTGCTAAGATCCTGTAATGTCATTCCTGGCACACATAATTTAAAAAGATTAACGCCACGAGGGGCGAGTCTTTTAGGGTCAATAAAACGAATAACGGAGTCCCAGCAAGTTGCATTGTAGCATTGCCAGGTACAGACATGTGATGTAACACTTCACTGGTGGAAGGCTTTCAACGTTGGATAATGTTGATTCATTTGTTTATTCTTGTCTAATATTTTTCCCAGGTGGGGGGGGGTCGGACAAAAGGGTTTTATCATTATCACTCTGAGAGAGAACATTAAAAGAATTAAAGGTGGGAAACCCGAGTAATGTAAACTGGCACCGTCTTTATTGGACTCACTGTCTGACACCGTATCTTTCCATTGGCCACCGCTGTGTTGGAGGTTTCACTCACTGAGTGTGGGACTATCCCATACACCGTATTCTCTCCTTTGGCCACCGCTGTGTTGGAGGTTTCACTCACTGAGTGTGGGACTATCCCATGCACCGTATTCTCTCCATTGGCCACCTCTCTATTGGATGTTTCAGTCACTGACTGTGGGACTTCCCTACAGGCCTCAGTGTTCTGTCGGTCTTGGCTTACTGGAGTATCCTCAGGGCTTTTACAAGAATAGGTATCGGACAACGGCTGTTATAAACATGTATTCTGAGAGAGAAGAGTGCTATTTTCCAAAATAGAAAAATCATTGGATGTTTGTGTTTTACTGTTTTCTTATTTCCTTGCTTATGCTTTAACTTATTGATTTCAGATAAGAGGGACCCAACTTGAGTTTTCAATGAATGGTTTTCCTTTAGAATTATTTTCTTGTTTGCTCAAGATTGGCTACAGCTGTTTTTAGGCTTTCTATCTCGGCACCAAGTGCATCAAATTTGTCATTAATGTGTGCACGAAGTTCGTTTTTAGCAGCCGTTTTTGCATCAGCAATCATGGAAAGAATACTTTCATTCAGTTCTGTAGTATCCCAAGTATAACTGTTTGTTCAAGCTGAAGCACTCTCCTCTTTATATCAGAGAGAGAGAGAAGAGAGAGAGGGAGACAAGAGAGGAGGAGAGGGGGGAGAGAGGGAAAGAGAGAGAGAGAGAGAGGAGAGTGAGAGAGAGAGAGAGAGGGGGGGAGACACAGAGAGAGAGAGAGAGAGAGAATGAGAGAGAGAGAGAGAGAGACTGAGAGGAGAGAGAGAGAGAGAGAGAGAGAGAGAGAGGAGAGAGAGAAGAGAGAGAGAGAGACTGAGCCTTGAAAAGTTTTACTCGATCAAGATTGAAAATGTAGGCAGAACCTATCTCCCAGTCTGTCCCTGCTGTGGTGAAAGCATTAAAATGAGATTTAAAAGACAAGGACAATGAAGAAGAGAGAGAGAGAGAGAGAGAGAGAGAAGGAGAGAGAGAGAGAGAGAAGAGAGAGAGAGAGAGAGAACAGACAGACAGACAGCCAGGCAGACAGCAGATAACAGACGACGAGAGACAGAGAGATACAGAGACACAGAGAGAGACAGAATAAACCCTAGACTTTGTACACTCATTCACCTTCACAAAAATGACTTCGGTCTGTCAATGGTTGTGGGAGTTCAATTAAAACGTAAAGGACACACGCGGGAGAGGGCAGACTCCCAGAATCGTGTTGCTGGTGTTGGTTCTGCCCTTATCATCAAGATGCGCGACACGAAGCTTTATCACATTTGACTGTCATCGTCCTTAGTCCTCAATTCATCTCTCCACCAAGTGTCAGTAAAATCAGATGATTCATTTCTGCATGACCTTGCAGACACAGTCACACCAGCAAAGAAGCCAACAACTACGGGTAGAATAAACCCACAGTGGCGCACGAAGAAGCAAAAAAACAAACAACAGCATGTTAATGTTTTAGAAGGCTAAATGAATCAAGGTACGAGACGACACATATTTCAACTGGATCAATCCAAATGATTGAGGAAAAGAAGTTATATTTCAAGCTTCTTCTGTCTGAGCGCCCATATTATCTGCATTATGATGGAATGACAGATGTAAGATGCTTTAAGCTAATGATCTAGGAAGAAAGAAAGAAAACAAAAAAACGTTAGGAAGAAGCTCTAGAGGAGCTAGACAGCAGAGGAGCATTAGAACCAGCCGCCGTGGCGAAGTGGTTAGCGTCGCGGACTCCCGGCTGGGAGGTCGTGGGTTCGAATCCCATCAGAGTCATATGGGTTTTTCTGACCCGACCGGCTCCTACCCGAAGTTGAGTTTGCTGTGGACTCAGTTGGGAAGACTGGGACCACACAGTCGAGTTTCATCCGCTTAATGGATGCGTTTCTGAGAGTGTTTCTCAAATTTCATGACCAACACTGCAGGTGTCTGTATCTCTCGGGCCTGGTTGACGCCGGGATGCATTATGAAAGGAAGCGTAGAGTACAGCCCTGTCATGCAGTCTCAGACCGAAATGGAAATCCGTAGCATCATCTTAATCATCCTTATTCTCATCGATCAGCAAAAAGAAATGTCTCAAATTCTGTGGCCCTTCATGCCCTGCTCTCATGGTGACCTCAATTTCGATATCCTCTCCACATCTGTGGCCTTGGTTTGGTTCCGTCGGGGTCACCGGTATCGGCGAATCCATGGGGGATGTCGTTGGACGGACGTGGTGGCGCCCTCCGGAGGGAGAGCTCACTCACGCCGGCTCCGCGACTAAAACAATTATTGTCGTCAGTAGGGGGCTTAATAGGTGGTATCCTGCGCTTGTTAGATCAGAACAGGCGCCGCTGAACACCACCGAAGTGAACTGGGCAGCAGTACAATGCTCCTCTCGGTGGGTTGCCTCTTGACGACTTGACATTGACTGCTCCCTGTGGATTGCCGGTGCCGGGCTGCGGCGGGCCCGACCGAGCTGTGGCTGTGAACGGGGTGTCGAATTGAGCAGCGTACGTGCGCCGAACTGCCTCTGAGGTGGCGCAGAGATTGGGACAGCAAAAAAAAAAAAAAAAAAAAAGAAAAAAGAAAAAGAGAATGTCATTAGAGAAGAAACTCCCCTCAGACAAGTGTTTGGGCCCTCAACCCTTACACTCTAAGGGGGCCGGGCCGCATCCAGGTCATGACTCCCAGATGCCTTCAACTGCCAAAGCAATTTCTGAATGATATAAAACAGTGCAGACTTCGCTCAGCGGTTTTGTGTGTCGTTGTTTCTTTCTTCTTTTGTGACCTTTACATCGAAAACGCACAAGGCTGGTCTCGAGAACGACCCGTGCAGGTTGTGAAAGAGATCTGAAGGGAAATGTTCCCACACTCACTGAATGGTGTCAAATACTTCGACAAAAAAGTTCGTGTTGAATTCTAACGATTGATCTGTTCACAGACTGCTGATACGCTGCCAGGAACGTACAGTAATGTTGTAGTAGAGACTGCCTGATTGCCAGGAATGTTCAGTAATGTATGTAGTGAGACTGCCTGATTGCCAGGAACGTTCAGTAATGTTGTAGTAGAGACTGCCTGATTGCCGGGAACGTTCAGTAATGTTGTAGTAGAGACTGCCTGATTGCCGGAACGTTCAGTAATGTTGTAGTGAGACTGCCTGATTCTCTGCCAGGAACGTTCAGTAATGTTGTAGTAGAGACTGCCTGATTCTCTGCCAGGAATGTTCAGTAATGTTGTAGTAGAGACTGCTGATTCTCTGCCAGAATGTTTAGTAATGTTGTAGTAGAGACTGCCTGATTCTCTGCCAGAATGTTCAGTAATGTTGTAGTAGAGACTGCCTGATTCTCTGCCAGGAAATGTTCAGTAATGTTGTAGTAGGGACTGCCGATTCTCTGCCAGGAATGTTCAGTAATGTTGTAGTAGGGACTGCCTGATTCTCTGCCAGGAATGTTCAGTAATGTTGTAGTAGAGACTGCCTGATTCTCTGCCAGGAACGTTCAGTAATGTTGTAGTAGGGGCACTGTGTTGGCCCAGTGGTGCTGCCGATGCTGTGCTTTAAAGAAACATGCACACGGGTGCGCGCACATACATGCGCACATGCTCACAAACACGCACACCACGCACAAATGCGCACACATTCACGTGGTTGCGGGCGCGCTCAAACACACACACACACACACACGCACACGCACACACGCACATACACACACGCACACGCACACACACACACACACACCACACACACACCCACACACACAACACACACACACACACTCGCACGCGCGCGCGCGCGCACGCGCGTGCCCCTTCACGCCCATGCACTCTCATATAAACGCACACACACGCACACGCGCAGATGTACACGTGCAAGAGCATAATCACACAAGCCCACAGATCACCACACAGACACACACACACACACACCACACACACACACACACACACACACACACACACACACACACACACACACACACACACACACACACACACACACCAATTTGTGAGTGGGAGTACACTAAATGATAACCTACATAGTGATCATATCCTATTATTACCAGTTTTGAGATAACAAATATAAGATCCACCGATCCAACTGAGGATAAAATACCAAAATACAAATACAAACTTGCTAACTGGGAAAAATTTTCATATTTATTGTCAATATTTTATGTTGAAAACATAAATGATAAAGACGTTAATGATTTGTATTCATTATTTACAAATGCAGTTCTGAACGCAGCAAATGAGTCTATCCCTAAATGTAAATCAAAAAGTCTCATAAACATGCTGGTAATATCTGGTGGAACGAGGACTGTGAAAAGGCTTAGAGCTGAAAAATGGATGAAATTTAATATTTACTTAAAGGACAAATCTCCCCCAAATCATTTAGAGTCTAAACAGGCAAAAAATAAAGCAAACAGAATAAATGCACTAGCGAAAAAAACAAATACTGGTCATCTTTCTGTGCTAACGAAGTTTACAGTCATAAAGATATGCAAAAAGTATGGAAAAAATGAAAACTATGAAAAATGGAATATATTTACCACAATGTCCAATAAAACTGGAAACTTCAGATCTACCTTGTAACGGGGAAAAAAGCAGAAGCATTTGCTGATATGTTTGCAAACCATAGTAGAATTACAGGTTTATCAGCTGAAGGTAGACAATATAGAGAAATCAAGAGAAAAAACAATCCACAACAAAATGATGACAGCAGTATGCCTACAAGAAACAGTTATGTAAATGCCGATATTACAATGGATGAAGTTAAAGAAAAACATTTTCAAGCTTAGCAAAAGAAAACATCTGTAGGACTAGACGGGATATCGAATGAAATGCTAAGGCATTTACCAAACAATGTCATCAATTTTTTATATGTACTTATACAAAAATGTTGGTCGACTGGTGAAATTCCTCGAATCTGGAAACATTCAGTTGTTATTCCTATACATAAACAAGGAAAACTTGAACAGATAAAAGTAGCTATCGCCCTATTGCGCTAACATCTCATGCAGTAAATTCATGGAAAAGATCGTTTTAATAGATTAGTTCATTTCTCGTGAAAAACAAGGCATTATACCTATAATTCAAGCAGGCTTTCGAAAAGGTCGATCTACCATTGATCATCTGTTTATAAACTAACGACACAAGTAAAGCAACAGTTTGCCAGGCGAAAAAATATTCTTGCAACCTTTTTTCGATGTTAAAAAAGCTTATGACCAAGTA
Organism: Conus ventricosus; assembly: GCA_018398815.1. Lineage (NCBI taxonomy): Eukaryota > Metazoa > Mollusca > Gastropoda > Neogastropoda > Conidae > Conus > Conus ventricosus. The sequence goes on along the minus strand of CM031609.1, from coordinate 80,659,663 downwards.
TGGCATAACAAACTTTTACAAAAACTTAAAAATTGGAATATATTAGGTAACATGTACAAGTACATAGCGAATTTTTTATCAGAACGATTCATACAAGTAAGAGTTGGAAACACGTACTCAAAAACCCAGAAAACTTCATATGGGTCTTCCTCAAGGCTCTGTCATTTCACCTATTTTGTTTAATATATTAATAGCAGATTTACCAAATAATCTATCTAAAGACACAGTTTTGGCTCAGTATTGCAGACGACATCTGTATGTGGATGAAGGTAACAATAAAACGTAACACCCCAGCTAGAGTATTAAACTATACAAAAAAAAGTATATCAACGTGAACTAGATAACATCAATATGTTTATGACAGAGAATGGCTTGAATACTATCATTTGGAAAAAACAAATATAGTACTATTTAATTCTGGGTGCAACCCAGAAAAACTTCCTACTTTCACAATCAATGGAAATGTCATTAAATATACACAAACTGTAAAATT
>CM031609.1:80644170-80654170 GCA_018398815.1 Conus ventricosus | reverse complement strand
TTATGGGTCCCACGTGTAACCCGAATGACGTGTTTTCTGGAAGCAGATTGGACATGGAGGCAGCAATTAGAGAAATAACCGGTGTTTGAAACGTTGTTGTCCTCTTCTTCTCTTCCCTTTGGTATTTTCCTTGGTCATCTGTTTGCATCAACGACTTTTTCGAATTGGTGCCTGAGAGAGAGAGAGAGAGAGAGAGAGAGAGAGAGAGAGAGAGAGAGGAGAGAGAGAGAGAGAGAGAGAGAGACAGAGACAGAGACAGGACAGAAGACAGACAGAGAGACAGAGAGAGAGAGAGAGAGAGAGAGAGAGAGAGAGAGGAGAGAGAGAGAGAGAGAGAGAGGAACAGACAGAGAGATCAGACAAAAGACAGACAGAGACAGACAGACAGGCCGACAGACAGACAGACTGACAGAGAATTTCAGATTCAGATAAGTGGGTGCCCAAAGTATGCTTTTCTCTATTTGAATCTTGATTTGGATTTGTTTGGCTGAATCAAGGGGTTGGTAATATCAAAGAGTTTTTTATGTCTTTTCCGTCAACGGTTGTCTGACTGCAGATGACAGAAATGGACTGAGCATATTCATAACAGTGACAGATTTGATTTCTACAGGAACTTTGAAATATTCATGGACTGAAAACGTACTTTTTTTCTTATTTTTTTTCTTTTTCATTTTTTTTTCTGTCCCAACCTCTGCGCCACCTCAGAGGCAGTGCACCCACGCCGCTCATTCCGACACCCCGTCCACAGCCACAGCCCGGTCGGCCCCGCCGCAGCCCCGGCACCGGCAATCCACAGGGAGCAGTCAATGTCAAGTCGTCAACAGGTAACCCACCGGAGGAGACACTGCACTGCTGCCGAGTCACTTCAGTGGTGTTCAGTGGCGCCTGTTCTAATCTAACGTACGCAGGACACCACCTACTAAGCCCCCTACTGACGACAATAATTGCTTAGTCGCGGAGCCGGCGTGAGTGAGCTCTCTGAAAACGTACTTAACCTTAGATATAGATAGGCACATAAAACATGTAACAGCAAAATTCAGATTACGAATATCTGCATGGCCGTCCTTTATTTTAGACAGCGAACATGTAATGATTGTATTTTGCTTTGTCCTTTATGTAAAAAGTCCATTAAAACCGAATTACACTTCGTCCTGACCTGTCCAGCTCTCATGAGCACCAGAGAAAAGTTTATTAATCCCCAAATTACAGACAGCCATGCTTGTTTAAACTGAGCCTACTCTGTTCAGCTACCTCTGCTGTTGTGTACAAGGTCTTTCATTACAGAGAAATTTTCACTCCCTGAAATTGCCCTCTAATTATTTTGTTTCGTTCCGTAGTTTGTTGTTGTTGTTGTTTGTTTGTTTGTTTTTCTCATATAACTCTCGCACGTGCATGTTTACACATCCCTTTCTTTAGGGGCCTTGGTCTGTTGTATGAATAAATCATCTAAATCTGAATTTGAACGGGGAGAGAGAGAGAGAGAGAGAGAGAGGAGAGAGAGAGAGAGAGAGAGAGAGAGAGAGAGAGAGAGAGAGAGAGAGAGAGAGAGAGAGAGAGACAGACAGACAGACAGACAGACAGACGACAGGCAGACAGACAGACAGGCAGACAGACAGAGACAGGGGCAGAGAGACAGAGAGGTGAAGGTGCGTGCGCTCGCATGTGTGTGTGTGTGTGTGTGTGTGTGTGTGTGTGTGTGTGTGTGTGTGTGTGTGTGGTGTGTGTGTGTGTGTGTTGTGATGTGTGTTGGTGTGTGTGTGTGTGTGTGGTGGTGTTGTGTGTGTGTGTGTGTGTGTGTGGTGTGTGTGTGTGTGTGCACGTGCGTGTGTGTGTGCTGCGTGCGTGCGTGCGCGCGTGTGTGTGTAGGGAGGGGGGGGGGGTCGCGCGCACGAGCGTGTGGTGTGTGGTGTGTGTGTGTGGTGTGTGTGTGTGTGTGTGTGTGTGTGTGTGTGTGTGTGTGTGTGTGTGTGTGTGTGTGATTCTTAAGCTGTTTATGTTTCTTTCCATTTATTCATCTATTCATTCGTTTGTTTGGTTGTTTTTGCAATGATTGGACTAATCGCTGTCTTTGCATGCAAGTAATTTCTGCATATAACAGGACATTTAATTCAATTTTTATCTCATCAAAAAGGGGCTTTCCTTGATATTCGTCTCATCTGTCGTTCATATTCAAACTGTGTTTCTCCAGTAAAAATTGTACAAGTTTTATCGCGACATTTGACCTAAAAAGGTATCTGGGGTGTTGTAGGAATTATGTAGATGATCTTGACGCGACAAGATGGCTACGTCAAAAACGTTCTGCTCTCCGTTTGGGAAAACGAAAGCCTTAACCCCCGTTATTCTAGGTGAATTTGGTTTCGTATATTCAAAATATCAGACACATTTTGAAAAAAAAAAAGAAGACTTTTTCGCCCGTCACCCAAAATGAGTACTTCTGAAAACCCAGAAGACATGAACAATATAATGTCGTTAACGTATCCAGGAATGTGCTTCAAAAAGGTAAGAATGATATTTTGTAGCTAAATCAGTATCACATCGACTGAAAAGTACTGAAATTCGCCAGTTTCTCCAATAAATCATCGTGTTTGGTGCTATAATCTATGTTTGATGATCATGTAAATATAAGCTAGAGAACGGATTCAGTGCACTGACATTTGTGATTACCCTATGCTCAGTGGACAACGACCGTCGATGTAACTACGCGTGATCAGTATAAAAAATAAAAATAAAAAAATAAATAAATTAAAAAAACCTGACCAACCCTTGTTTCCATTAGCTCATATTGGTTTAAACTGTACTTTCTGTTGTTCGTTATTTCTATGGTTCATCGAAAGCCATTTTATCACAAAGCGTAAAACGAAATGACTACGTGTTTCATTAAAATCAAATTCTTAACTCATTAGGATGAACTTCTTGACCGTGGAGGATGGTTCCTCTCTGAAATGCAGAATTTACTATTTATTAAGCTTTCTTGCCAGACCTAAAGTGCCAAATCTGTCTGCAGACTTTTCAACAGATCCTAAAATCTGCAGAGTGTAGAGCGAAAGACGAAAACAACATCATCCCCTGATAATGATTGTTGTTTTTTTTTCTTCTTTTTTTTCTGTTTTTTTTTTTTTTAAACTCCGGTTACAAACGAATAACATGTTTACAGTTGTTCGTCACGTCCTGGACCAGGTCTGTAATTGACAGTGAAACATGGGAGAGAGAGAGAGAGAGAGAGAGAGAGAGAGAGAGAGAGAGAGAGAGAGAGAGAAGAGAGAGAGAGAGAGAGAGAGAGAGAGAGAGGAGAGAGAGTGAAGTGTGTGTGTGTGTGCGTGTGTGTGTGTGTGTGTGTGTGTGTGTGTGTGTGTGTGTGTGTGTGTGTGTGTGTGTGTGTGTGTGTGTGTGTGTGTGTGTGTGTGTGTGTGTGTGTGCACGCGCGCGCGCTCGCTCGCGCGCGTGCACATACGTATGCATTTCTTCTGGTTTTGCATTTATGCGTGCGTTTGACAGTCTCTTCTCTTCCTCTAATTGAACATTGTCCGTAAGCGAGTCCAGAAACAGTTGAAGAGGCCATTTTCATTTGTTGCTGATCTCCTGGTTGACGTCACTGCCTTCATGTGCCTCATATGTAACGCTATAAAACAGCTTTCAAACACAGATTTCAAATAGAGGCAGTGCAGAAAAGTGAAGTCAAACGAAAAGCAAACAAACAAACTGGGAGAGAGACGAACAAACAAACAACTGGCAAACAGACAAAAAACAATAGCAAAAAAAAAAAAAAACCCCCCGGGAAAAAAGTTTTGGGGGGGAAAAAAAAAAGGGAAAAAAAAAAAAAAAAAAAAAAAAAAGGAAAAAAAAAAAAAAACCAAAAAAAAAAAAAACCCCCAAAAAAGGAAACAAAAAAAAGGGGGGTTTTTTTAAAAATTAAAAAAAACCCCCCCCTTTTTTTTTTTTTTTTTCCCCTTTTTTTTTTAAAAAAAACCCCCAATTTTTTTAAAAAAAAATTTTTTTTAAAATTTAAAAAAAATTTTTTTTTTTTAAAGGGGGGAAAAAACCAAAAAAAAAAACAAAATTTAAAAAAAGAAAGAAAAAAAATTTTTTTTAAAAAAACCCCTAAAAAAAAAACAAAAAAGGGGGGCCCGGGGAAAAAAAAAGGGGGGGGGGTTTTTTTTGGGGCCCTTAAAAATTTCCCGGGGCTTTTTTCCCCTTTTTTCCCCTTTTTTTTTTTTTTTAAAAAAATTTTTTATTTTTTTTTTCCCCCCGGGGGGCCCCCCCCCCCCCCCTTTTCCTTTTTTTTTCCCCCCTCCCCCCCCCAAACCCCCCCCCTTTTGGGGTTTCCCCTTTTTTTCCCCCCCCCCCCTTTTTGGTGGATTTTTTTTAAAAAAAAAGGGGGATTTTTTCCCGAAAAAAATTTTCCCCAAACAAAAAACCCCCCGGGGGGGGTTTTTTTAAAAAAGGTTTTAAAAAAAAAAAAAAAAATTTTAAAAAAAAATTTTTTTTGGGTTTAAAAAAAACCCCCTTTTTTTTTTTAAATTTTTAAAAGGGGAAAAAAAGGGGCCTCAAAAAAAAAATTTTTTTTTCCCCCTTTTCCGGGGGTTTTTTAAAATTTTAGGGGCCCCCCTTTAAAAAATTTTTTTTGGGGGGGGGGCCCCCCCTTTTTTTTTTTTTTTTTTTTTTTTTTTTTTTTTTTTTTTTTTTTAAAAAAAAAGGGGTTTTTCCCCCCCAAATTTCCCCCCCCCCCCCCCTTTACCCCCCCCCCCCCCAAAAAACCCCCCCCCCCCCCTTTTTTTTTGGGTTTTAAAAAACCCTCCCCAAAAACCCCCCCCCCCTTTTGGTTTTTTTTTTTTTTTGTTTTCAATTTTTTCCCCTTTCCCCCCCTTTTTTTTTTTTTCCCCCCCCCCCCCCCTCCCCCTTTTTTTTTTTTTTTTCCCCCCCCCCCTTTTCCCCTTTTCCCCCCTAATTTTTTTTCCCCCCCCCCTTTTTTTTCCCCTTTTTTTTTTAAACCCCCCCCCCCCCCCCTTTTTTTCCCTTTTTTTTTCCCCCCCCTTTTTTTCCCCCCAAAAAAACCCCCCCTTTTCCCTTTCCCCCCAAAAATTTTTTTTTTTTCCCCCCTTTTTTTTTCCCTTTTTTTTAAAATTTTTTTGGGGTTTAAAAAAAGGGGGTTGGGGGGGCCCCAAAAAAAATTTGAAAAATTTTTTTTTTTAAAAATTTTTAAAAAAAAATTTTCCGTTTTTTTTTTTTTTTTTTAAAATTTGTTTCCCCCCCCTTTTTTTCCCCCCCCAACCCCCCCAACCCCCCCTTTCCCCCCCCCCCCCCTTTTTTTTTTTTTCTCTAAGAAGCTGAGTATATCTCAAAAACGTCTTGTGTTGTTTTTATTAACTGTTTGTAGTCAAATTCACCATGTACAAATGGCTGAATTGTGGATTAACAATGCTGCCATATATTGTGAATCTGTGCACCTGTTCGCATTAAAAAGGTTTTTGGGTGTAGACAGGCGAACGCCTAATGATCTTATTTATGGTGAGACTAATAGATTCCCCTTGTACATATATTCTGCGGTTAAATGCATCCGTTATTGGCTGAGTTTACTTTACATGCAGGAGCACAGATTACCACGCAAAGCTTATAACATGTTATATGATCTTGATGCTAGAGGGAAAAACAACTGGGCAAGTAAAGTACGTATTTGTCTCTTTGAAATGGTTTTGGTTTTGTATGGTTAAATCAAGGTGTTGGCAATGTTAAGCAATTCATACGTTGCTTTCGTCAACGATTGATTGACTGCTCTTGGCAAAGATGGTCAAATCATGTGCAGTGTAGTGAACGGTTTGATTTCTATAGGCATGTTTGCAATTTTCATGATTTGAAACCTTATTTAACTTTAGAAATGGACAGACACTTAAAGTATGTCATGACCAAATTCAGATTTGGAATTTCAGAACTGGCAGTTCATAAGCTAAGATACAAAGCCACTGTTGATGACAATGATCTGCTGTGTCCACTTTGTAAAGAGTCTCAGGAAAATGAAATCCATTTTGTTCTTTGCTGCCCAGCCTTAAGGAATATTAGAACTGAATTCATTCAGCCCAAATTTTATAGACAACCTTCCCTGTTTAAATTGACTATATTGATATCATCAACTTCAACAGACGTTGTTCGAAAGTTGTCCTTGTTTCTCTACAAGGCATTTAAATTTCGAGAAATAGCTACCTCTTGAAGTTCTAAATTAATTGTGTTTAAGTTGTTCTACAGTCATGTGTATTTGTTTCATATGATGTGTTATGTTCACCCACCCCTTCATAATGGGCCAAGGCCTATATGAATAAACCATCCGAATCCGAATCCGAATCTCTCTCTCTCTCTCTCTCGTGGTTTGTTTCTTTATTTTGAATACGGATTCAGGGTAGGAAGGGAGGTTGGGTGGACGCGGTGATGAAGAGCGAGGAGCTTCTTCGAAGTTAATTGATATTTTCTACATGTTTCTGTCAGGACATGGTTAAAAAAAAAGAAGCTGTTTAGCGTGTCCGTTTTCCTCTTAATAAAAAATAATGTTCGTACTCTCTCTGTCTCTCTCTCTCTCTCTCCTCTCTCCTCTCTCTCCTCTCTCTCTCTCACTCTTCTCTCTCTCTCTCTCCTCTCTCTCTCTCTCCTGTGTATGTGCGCGCACGAGCACGCGCGTGCGCGGGCGCTCTCGTGTGTGTTTGTGTATGCGTGTGTGTGCATGCGTGTGTGCGTGCGTGCGTGCGTGCGTGCGTGCGTGCGTGCGTGCGCGCGCACACTCGCGCGCGCGTGTTGTCTGTGTGTCTGTGTGTCTGTGTGTGTGAGCTTAGAGAGAGAGAGAGAGAAGAGAGAGAGAGAGAGAGAGAGAGAGAGAGAGAGAGAGAGAGAGAGAGAGAGAAAGAGAGAGAGAGAGAGAGAGCAGTGCGTGCGAACATGCGTAAGAGTTCTCGAGAGGACGTACATGTGTACAGATTTGCCTGAATGTGTGCAGGCACTTGCGTATCTAAATTTGTTTGGTTTTGCTTTCGCAAAGCGTCACTGTCTCTCCTGTGCCTCCTATGGAACCTCATGAAACAGCTTTCAGCCCAGGTTTCAAATGTAGGCAGTGCAGTAAAAGTGAAGACAAAGAAACACACGAACACACAAACAAATAAAAACAAAAACAAACGCCCCTACCCCCATTCTCTCTTGTTCGCTCCATTGGGTTTCGTCAACTAAAGAAGCTTCATTTTTTACTGGCAATTCTTTGTTTTTCGACCTGTCAGCGAGCGTTCAAAAAAGAAAAAAAAAAGCAGATGGCGAAAAAAAAAAAAAAAAGAAGAAAAGAAAGAAAGAAACGAAGAAGAAACAGAACGGAAAGGATTAGAAAAAGAAAAGAAACGGAAAGAAAACCCACGACGGCTTTCTGCCCACAAGGAACCGATGCATACAATGTTGGTGCAGATCCGTGATCCGGATTTGGATCGGAGGACGGATTCAGGATACGTTAAACACGAAGACCTCTACAACTAATGAACCATTTGAATGAAAGTTGATACAATTTGAATGAAACTTGATACAATATGAATGAAAGTTGATACAATTTGAATGAAACTTGATACAATTAGAATGAAACTTGATACACTTTGAATGAAAGTTGGTACAATTTGAATGAAAATTGATACCATTTAAATGAAAGTTGATACAATTGAATGAAACTTGATACAATTTGAATGAAACTTGATACAATTTGAATGAAACTTGATACAATTTGAAAGAAACTTGATACAATTTGAAAGAAATTTGATACAATTTGAAAGAAACTTCATAAAATTTGAATGAAACTTGATACAATTTGAATGAAACTTGATACAATTTGAATGAAACTTGATACAATTTGAATGAAAGTTGATACAATTTGAATGAAAGTTGATACAATTTGAATGAAACTTGAAATAAATAGAATGAAAGTTGATACAATTTGAATGAAACTTGATACAATTTGAATGAAACTTGATACAATTCGAATGAAACTTGATACAATTTGAATAAAACTTGATACAAATTGAATGAAAGTTAATACAATTTGAATGAAACTTGATACAATTTGAATGAAACTTGATACAATTCGAATGAAACTTGATACAATTTGAATAAAACTTGATACAAAGACAGAATGTGGCCAGGGGACGAAGCTTTGATTTCTGGAGCGGATCGTTTCACGGATCTGGATCATAGAGCGGATCTCAAGTCTGTTCAGGAAAATGTGCGCAGGAACTTTGAGACCACTGGTTATTAAAACTTGATGCAAGGGGAGTTTTGGTTCAAGGACAAACTATTTAGATTTGGTTGCCGAATCGTGGTGTGGACCCGTATTATAAGGCAGATCCAGGATCCGTTGGATCTTAATTAGGGTCTGCGTTCTCCCGAGCACTTTCATGGGTTTTTTTCTTCAAATTTGTTGTTGTGTGAATATGTCAACTACTTCTATGTTAATTTGTTGCTTATCTCTTTGTTTATTTATTCATTTATTTATTTATGCTCCATCTGTTTGTTTTATTTCTTCGTTGATTCATTGACTTACTCTTTTACTTATGTATCTGCTGTGTTTCTTTAATTGATTTTCTTTTGATTGCCTCCTGTTTAACGTCGCTGTGTGTGTGTGTGTGTGTGTGTGTGTGTGTGTGTGTGTTGTGTGTGTGTGTGTGTGTGTGGTGTGTGTGTGTGTGTGTGTGTGTGTGTGTGTGTGTGTGTGTGTGTGTGTGAGTGTGTGTGTGTGTGTGTGTGTGTTCGTTCGTTTTTCTGTTTAACGTCTGTTCACTTTGAGTGACATTAGACGTGAATGAATGAATAGAATGGCTGAAGGAATGAATGATTGAGTAAATAAGCCTATATGATATATAAGCGGTATGTAGGCCTTTGGATGTGACTGTATATATATATATATATATATATATATATATATATTATATATATATATATATATATATATTTATATATATATATATATATATATATATATATATATATATATATTATTAGTTTGTTGTATTTTAGTCCCTTGCGGATTCATTCCAAGAACTTGCCCTCAGCACTTGTGTCTTAGAGGATATCTTTTTATATTTTCTACTTTTCACAGAAAATGTAGCATGTTTTGCTATTTTGTGATTTTCTTTTGCTTCTTAGATGGCACCTTTGGTTGATTTTTGAAAACTCAACAAACATACTAGGTATTGCATACCAACCTTTTCTGGGATTGCATTCTTCTTAAAACTGAAAAGGCAGAGGAGTCAAATTACCACTTTCCGCGGTCACTGAGGAGAAACCACCAAGTTCGAAATATCGGTATATGACCAGGAGTTATATGTTAGTGAGTTTCCTCCCCATTGGAGACTGTCTCCCTCTTGGAGACTATAAGCTTGCTGAAGGCTCATTTTGAGAAGCATTTATTTTATTTTTCCCCATTCACCCACTCAAGCACATACTGTTAGTTAGGCAGAATTATCTACCACTGCAGATATGAATGCTTATCTCCCCCTATTTCTTCAATCTAAGACATAAGAGCAAGCTTTGTTTATAATTCAATATATATTATATATATATATATATATATATATACTATATATATATATATGTAACTAAACAAAAACAAAACTAAAAAAAAGAAAGAAAAAAAAACAACAAACCAAAAACAGCAACAACAGCCCCCCCCCCTCCCTCCTCCCCTCTCCCAGAAATCCTAAATACAACAATTAATGGATAAAATTAGCAGAAGATATATATCTAACATATGACATTAAACAAAAAATCACTCATTCACTATCTAAAACTAAGAGTGAAGGAGTAAAATGCTGGCCATCATTATATAACGCACTATGAACTAACACAAACAATCTAAAGAAAAACCCCAGGTGGACTATGAAATAAGTGTTCAGCAATTTCGATCAAAAAAAGTGCAAAAGTGGTATCTGCAAGTTTTTATTTTTTAAAGAAAAAATTAGATCTTAATGACGTTGTAAGAAATTTAGTTAATAGA